>APFE030922035.1:338918-433675 GCA_000404065.3 Pinus taeda
TAATAACATAGTTATTTAGTAGAAGACTGGAATCTGAAAGAAGGATTGGGGTTTTGCCAAGAATCCAATTTTTGGGTGGAGTGAAAAGTATTAATCATTCTCAATTTGTCAATAATACCTTACTTATGGGGGGAGGTTCTATAATAATTTCTTCAAGTTTCAAAAAGGTACTTGGAAAATTTGTGGCACCCTCCGGAGGTCTGATAAACACTAGTAAAAGTTAGTTATGTAGTTGGAATGTAACTAAATTTGTTTAGAACTAGCTTCTCAGAGTCTCGGGTTTAATAATTATGGATAATTGGTGAGAATTTAAGTATCCAAGAATGTAAATCTCTCTCAAACCCGTTCTTAATCCATTATGGGATTTTGTATTCTTGAAATTAAAGTCAATTTTTGAACAATGGGGAGTGATATGGCTTAATCCTATAGGGCAAGTAGTTATTATCAAGGTGATGCTCTTTACTCTCCTCCAGTACGAATATTTAGCCTTTCTAGCCCCGACAAGAGTAAGATCTTGAATGGCTTAGAGGATTCAAAAGTTCTTGTGGTAAGGAGGAAATTCGAACACAAAAAGTTCCATCTAGGAAAATTGGCAATTGTTAAATACCCAAAAGATCGACGCAGTCCTAGAATCCTCTATCAGTGAAAATGATGATGGGTGCTACGTAACTTTAGAGGTTAGTCACAGGAAAAGAAGAAAGGTGGAAGTAAGTAATTTGGAAAAAATATTTTGTAGGTGATAGAAGAAATTGCTTGCATCAAGTAGTGAGTATCATAGGAGGTTCTTCCAAACAACTCTTCCCTTTAATAGATCCTCACTATCTTGGTTCCTAAATATTGGTTCATGTATCCATATTTAAGAGGATATCATTATGAGACATCAACCTCTCTATTTTTTCCCACTTTGCTCTGCTTGCATTAGCAAAATAAGACCCTTTTAGCAGACATCTCAGACTGGCATCAAGATGGTTTATGGAAGCAATGGGACTTTGGGGATGTTCATAGTCATTTGCAGAAGCTTGTAAAATAAGTAGAATCCCTTCTCTTAGGACATGCACCCAAAAGGAAAACACATGAGGACTTTAGAGGTTGGGGAGCCTCTGATTGTTCACTCAAAAAAGGATATTTGGCCCTCCTTTTTCCTAGTGAACCCCCATCAAAAAGCCATCTCTAAGAAAATATATGGGATACAGATAACTCCCTAAAGATTCATATTTGTTGTTAGACCCTTTCCCACCAGAAAATGTTAACAACTGAAAATCTTGGGAAAAGAGGAATTTGAGGGTCATCTAGATGTCTATTCCTTTTGTAGAAATTAATGTGTAGATTTGAAACTGCTCATGAACTTTACTAAATCACAAGACTTGGAGCTACTCTACTGACCTGCGGAATTTAATTCACCATCTAGAACACAAATCATAGACATGCAAAAGTAAACATCACACATGCATGTAGATTTATCTAGGGGAAAGCAATTGCTCAAAACCCCTTCCTATCTGTATTGCATTAATCAGATAATAGAGATGAAATACAAATGCTTGCTCAGGCTTGAGCACACCCTGCAAGTGTATAGTCTATCCCTCTATTTGACTAATTGACTCTGGCTAACACTTAGCCAATTTTCAAGTCCTCCAAGCTCTTATTTCCTTGCGTTGTTCCTTGAGGAAATTAGCCCCTATTATTTAGGAAATTCCCTCAATTAAATTGCACAATTCCTCAAGGTCCTTCCTTTGACTGCATGCAACACCTGTACACATGGGAATAGTCTACAACTGATAATACACTACCTTGGAATCTCCATCTCAACTAGGTAACTCAAATTCTTTGTATGCATCAGTTATTTTGGGCGACTGATTAGTTAACTAGTTGATCATTGAGTTTGGTTGAAGTTCCACTTCCACAACTTGACCCCCATTAGTTCTTCTCATAGTTAGAACTAGTTTAACTCACCATAACTCAATTTAACTGAAAAATATTGCTACAAATTAGCAATCAATCATATTGAATTGAACTCAAGCTTCCCCAACTTGAATTAACTAAGTTAACAGAGTGACAGGTGCCATGTCACCTTAGTTAACTACCTCCAAGATTTCTGCTAAAATATAAATTCAAATTTTCTCTAGTTTGACCAAGGCAAAGTCAAATTGAGATTTTCTTGCTGCATTTTCAGCACTCCCTCTCAGTAAGAAAGGGATTATCAACCACCCCTATCTTGCACCTATGGAACTCGAACTTCCCTCTTGATAAGGCCTTTATCAAAATGTCAACATCTTGTTCCTCTGTTGGAATGTACTACAACAACATTATTTGCTTATGCACACGATCTCGTATATGGTGATACCATATATCTATATGCTTGGATCAATCGTGAAAAACATGATTTTCAAAGAGCTTGATGCAACTTTTATTATCATAGTAAATCACAATTGGATCCATTATTTGACCAAACAATCTAACAAGTATCTTTCTCACCCAGATCGCCTCACATGTTACTTGACTTGCATCCATGTATTATGCTTTTTCTAAGCTGAGTGCCACAAATATTTGCTTCCTGTTGTTCCAAGAAACTGTTGTGGACCCAACACTTAAAATTCCACCTGATTACTCTTTCAGTTTGATGGACTCCTTTCCCAATCTGCATATGTGAAGCCACATAGATCCACTCCCTCAATCTGTCTGTACCATTTTCCAAACTGGGTAATGCCTCTAAGGTATTGTAGAACATGCTTAGCTACCCTCCAAAATAATTTGGATGGCTTAACCACAACTTTCCTCATCTAGTTGACTGCAGAGCACATATCTGGTCGTGTGTTCACAAGATACATTAGTGAACCCACCAACTGTCGGTAAAGAATAACATCCACTTCCTCACATGAAGTGGCATCCTCTTTCCTCTAGTTGGTTACTAGAGGAGTCTCCATGAGTTTTCACCTGTCCATGCGGAATTTATGAAGTATCTCATTGGCATACCTTCCCCGAGAGACAAATAGTTCCCCATCATCTTTCCATACTTCCAATCCAAGTAGTGCATGATACCCATGTCCTTCATTTCAAACTCTCTTGCAACGTCCTCCATGCAAGATCAGATCAAATGCACATCACCAATCAAAATCAAGTCATCAACGTATAAGACAATAATCAACAATTTACCTTCTACCAAATATGATGGAGGTTTGCATTCGCTTCACTTTTGATGCAACCGAAAATAGCGAGATATATATCGATCATGGTGTACCAAGCACATGGTGCTTGCTTGATACCATACAATGATCTCTTGAGTTTGCACACATGAGACTCTTGATCAAAAGTCTCGAAGCCTTCTGGTTGCTCGATACACACCTCCTCCTCAATAACTCCATTGAGGAATGTTGTTTTTCACATCCATCTGGTGGATCTTCCACTCCATCTGTGTATCTAAAGCAAGGATTGATCTAATGGATCAGTACCTTGCTACAGGAGTAAAGGTCTCATCATAGTCAATCCCCTCAACTTGAGAGTACCCCTTAGCCAAAAATATGGCCTTATACATTTTTATGCTTCCGTCCACTGCATGCTTCACCTTGAAGATCCATCTTGAACCCACAACTGATTTGTCTATTGGTCTGGGACCACTTCCCAAATACTGTTGTTTACAATGGATTTGTACTCCTCCACCATTGCATCAACCCATACAAGTTTCTCTATTGCTTCCTTGAAAGAGGATGGCTAAGTATCTACTAGCTCAATCATTAGAGCCATGTAGCCAATGTACCGATCTGGTGACCTTCTCTGCTTGCACTGATTTGAAGGAACACCCACATTCTCCCTCACATCTTGCAAAAGTCTCTCAACTTCCCTACCTTCTCTTGATGGTATCGCTTGAGTGGTTGTCTCCACTCTCTGCTCCTCCATTTGTGGCTTCTCCACAACATCCTAAGGCTCCTTCTTTGGAGCTAAAAGTTCCTCCTCTGGTGGGATATGAAGCTCCCTCTCAAGAGAGCACTGCATGGCTTTTTCTTCATCAAATTTTACATCCCTTTGCACAACTGTCATTATGAAAGATGGCAAGTACACATAGTAGCTATGGGGAATTTATGTGGAACCCACAACTACCCCCAATTTTTTTGTTGGCTCTAGCTTCATCCTTGAGTCTTTGGAGACATAGCAATAAACAGAGGCTCCAAAAATCTTAAAGTATGACACATCCAACTTTCTCCCCGAGAAAGCCTCCTCAGGTGTCATTATGACAAGATTCTGATGAGTACTCCAATTCTGCAAATAGACCGTTGTGTTGCATGCTTTAACCCATAAGTGCAGAGGTAGGCTTTGGTCATGTAACATCGCCCTTGTTTCTCCCACAATGCTACGGTTCTTCCTCTTAGTCACCCCATTCTGCTATGGGTTGTGGGGTGTTGTCAACTCTTGTCAAATGCTTTATTTTACACAAAAAACATTTAAACTCATTCGGCACGTACTCACCTCTATTATCGCTCTTGAGAGCCTTCACCTTCTTGCCTGTTTCTTTCTCAACCAATGCCTTGAATTCTACAAACTTGGAGAATGTATCATCCTCCTTCGACATGAAGAAGAGCCAACCCTTTTGTGAGAAGTCATCAATAAAAATAACAAAATATGTGTGCCTGGAAGTGGAGGTTGTCAAGAAAGGTCCACAAACATCAGAGTGGATCCTTTCAAGGATTACATGTGATTTGATGTCCCAATCATGGAAATTTTATTTTTTGTACTTCCCTAAGGTACACCCTTTGCATACATCCTACTGCTCAAGTGCTCCTTTGGGGAGTCATATGGTTATCTATTGCATGATCTTCAAAGTGTCATGATGCAAATGGGCAAGTCTTCTATGCCAAAGTTCATTTACATCATGGCTTTGCACCTTCTCCACCTTTGTTCTTGATGTAGCACAATCCTCCACATCTAGATTGTACAAGTTCTTCACAAGAGCCCCGATCTTCTTCACATGTCCCGTGGCTATGTGTCTCAAGAATTCCTTTCCTTTACTGAAGATCACATCATAACCACAGTCTTCCAAAACTACAATGGAGATGAGATTTTTCTTTAGACCCAGAACAACCATCATATCCTTGAGTTTGAGAGGGGAGCCCGACTCCCTCTGAAAGGTGATTATACCAATCTCATTTGCGTTGTACCCTCCATAATCTCCCATATCGATGTGCATCTAGATATCTTTCTCCTCCAAATCACTGAAAAATTCTTTATTCCCTGTCATGTGGAATGAGGCACCACTATCCAAGTACTACACAATCCCCAACACTGTGATGGTCATGCATGCAACGAGAGTAAATTCAAGCTCGAACTGTGAAGCCAAAGCTTCACCTACTGCTCCTCCTGAGGTCCTCTTGCTTGTCTGCGTGTGTGGAAACTTCATGTCATAATGCCCAAATTGATGATAGTGAGAGCACTTGATTCTCGGCAAGTCTTTCTTCTTGCCCTCTTGACTAGATTCAATTTTGGATTGGGATTTCTTCCCTTTCCATCTAAGGCATAATTTTCTTCATCCTCACCCTTTGATGAATTCTCATCTCTGATATTTGCCTCATTTTCTCTTATACCAAATCGAACCATAGGCATTCCCAATTTGGTATTTTCTCCCTCCCATTCACCAATCTTGGAGGTTGTACCAACTGTTGGGAAGACTTAGAAGGGATAGGCTTACCAAATCATCTTCTGTGACAGTAACACCAACTTGACCAAGTTCATCGCGACATTGTGTGAACCTACTCAGGTATTGTGGAATAGTCTCGTTCTTTTGCATCTTGATATTTCAAAGTTTATCCTTGAGCAACAGCGTCCTGTGGTCACTACTATCTTGGAACAAATTTGTAAATGCTTGCCACATTGCATACAGAGTCTCCTTCCCATGGATATTTGAGACAATATGGTCTCGTACTCCCTCAAATATGATTCTCCTCACCTTGGTTGCACACTCTTCCATTTTGCTAGATCCTAAGCATCAACCACTGCTAGTTTCGGGATATCATTATCGATGAATTCCTTCGATCTATTATCTTCCAACACTGCCTCCATGTGGTCCTTCCAAGCAACATAATTCGAGCTTCCCTTAAGGGCATACTCGAGTCTTAGTCCATAGAAAGCCATCCTTCGAGCTCTGAATAATTGATCCTGCAAATCTGATCCTCCTGTAATAACAACTTCAAAATTTATGCTCTACTGTAAATCCTGCTCTGATACCATGTAGAAATTAATGTGTAGATTCAAAATTGCTCATGAAATTTACTAAATCACAAGACTCGAAGCTACTCTACTGATATGCGAAAGTTAATTCACCATCTAGAACAACAATCATAGACATGCAAAAGGAAAAATCACACATGCACAAAAATTTATCTCGGGGAAAGCAACTACTCAAAAACCCTTCCTATCTATATTGCATTAATTAGAGAATGGAGATGAAATGCATATGCTTGCTCAAGCCTGAGCACACCCTATAAGTGTATAATATATCCCTCTACCTGACTTTCTGACTCTGGCCAACACTTAGCCAATTTTCAAGTCCTCCAAGCTCCTATTTCCTTGCATTATTCCTTGATGAAATTAGCCCCTATTATTGGGAAATTCCCTTAATTGGATTGCGCAATTCCTCTAGGTCCTTTCTCTGATTACATGCAACACTGTTGAAAATAGCAACAAGAAATGTTAAAAATAGAATCTAGAAATTCCAATTTAATTTGTCCTTGAATTAAGTTGTAATTCTTTTCTCATAGCAACTTGTAAATAGTTAATTAAGTTTAATTAACTTAATTAACTTAGGAATTTCGAGTTAGAAGTCTTTCTGAAGTCATGTATATGTTCTTCCTATATTATAGGGGTCCACGATGAGTTAAGTATGAGTTGTAATTAGTTAACTCAGTTTATTGAGTTAAGTCCAATTAAATTAGTTCCAAAGTGTTTGAAGAACTAATAGTGAGTTAACAGTCAGTTGATGCATTAGTGCACTCAACTAGTGCTACTCCAATTAACTGAATATTCCCTCATCAAAAACTCATGCATGTCGATTATGAGAAAGACCCAGTTGTGACTAGATTGAAGGGACAATGTACTATTTGTTTTATATTTTTTCTGAGTTGCGTTGATAGTGCATCTATTCCAGAACTAATCTTAAGGGATTGCACAACTTTTAGAGGCTTTATTTCCCTTTAAATACAAGCTATCCTCCATAGGAATTACACATTGGAATAGAGACTTGGGCAACTTGTGAAGAGGCTAGGATTTGGCCTTGAGCTTGCTTATGAGTTGGAGATTGAATTTGCTGAGCGTTGGGATTGTTCTAAAGAGAACAAGCATTGTAATTTCATCTTGATTTTCCGGACTAATACAATATAGTAGTGGGGTTTCGAGTTGTGGCTTTCCCCAAATATTTGTTGTGTTATGTGCCATTGATGTTCTTCCTCTTGTTGATTATTGCTTTGCTTGATCTTTATGTGCTTCTGTTGTAAAGAGTTTGTAAAGAGTAGAAGTATATTCTTGTCTCTTGTTTTAGTAGATTACATGAGTTTGTAAATCTATAGGATTGTCTACATGGTATCGGAGTAAGATTTTTTTGGGCCGAGAGTTTGCAGGGCGGATCTGAGAATTTATGTGAAAATTTTTCATAAACAAAGTTCGGATCTGGATTCCTTGGGAAAAGATACCCAAATTCAAAAAAAAAAAAAAAAAAAAAAAAAAAAAAAAAAAAAATAAAAAAAAAAAAAAAAAAAATCTGGCCGAATCGGAGTTTGGATGAGGGAGATATCATTGATTTAAAATTAGCTCTCTAGAGGAGATTTTGAAGTTTTGAGTTTTTGGGTTACAGGTGAAATTTGAATTTGCAATACATACTTCAGGATCGACAAATGGCGTTCTATGGTTTACAGCTTGAGTATGCCTTGGATGGAAGCTCGAATTATATAGCCTGGAAGGACATGATGGAGGCCATCTTGGAGGATAATGTCTTGAAGGAATTCATTGATTGGGACATTCCTAAGCCACCAAATTCGGGTGCTCAGAATCTAGCCGAATGGAAGAAGTGTGTGGCAAGGGTGAGGTAGCTAATCCTTGAGGGAGTTCGAGACCACATTGTCTCGAGTTTCCATGGGAAGGAAAATTTGCATGCTCGATGGAATGCATTGAAGGACCTTTTCCAGAATAATAGTGACCAAAGGAAGTTGGCACTGAAAGATAAACTTTGAAAAATCAAGATGGAGGCGAGCGACTCAATTCCAAATTGCTTAACCAAGTTTACTCAATGTCGTGAAGAACTTGGAAGTGTTGGAATAACTATTACCAAGGAATATATGGTGAGCCTTCCTCTTCTTGGACTCCCAAAGAATTGGCATAGTTATCAAAACTCTGCCAATGGTCTGGAGAAGCTGCCAGATTGGGAATGACTATGGTCGGATTTGATGCAGGATGAGATCAGGAGGAACACCAAAGATAGGACCTCTTCCAAGGAAGTGGAAGAGGATTTTTCCTTAGCGAGTAAGGAAAAGTGGGCCAAGGGAAAGAAGTCCCAAGGTGAGGAGGGAAGAAAGAAGATGGACTTGATGAAAATCAAGTGTTTTCACTATCATGAGCATGGCACTGTGCCAAGAACTGCCCATAGAAGAAAGCAAGAAAGAAGGAGCTAACAGTAGCGAAAACAGGTGAAGCTCTAGCTTCACAATTTGAACTTGATTCCTCTCTCATTGCATGCATGGCCGACACTGCCATGGGAGGCGTGTGGTATCTTGATAGCAGTGCCTCATTCCATATGATGAGGAATAAAGATCTCTTTAGTGATTTTGAGGAGAAATACCTCAAGTAGAACATAGAATTTGGAGATGATGAGAGGTATAGAGCTACCAGGATTTGTACGGTTACCTTTTAGAGGTAGTTTGGCTCCTCTCTCAGTATCACATGTGTGATGTATGTTCCAAGACTAAAGAAGAATCTTGTTTCAATCACAGTATTGGAAGACCATGGCTATGATGTGGTTTTTAGTAAGGGAAATGTTTTCCTTAGACACATCACCACGGGATAGGTGAAACAAATAGGTGCCTAGGTCAAGAACATGTATGCTCTTGAGGTTCAATATGCATGCAAAGCCTTGAGGAGAAAGGTAAAGGTTAGAGACTTGGTGGTCGAGAGGGAGAGTAAATTACCTCTCAACATGCAGCCCTTGGAGAAGCCTCAGAAACAACTTCAGGAAGTTGTGGAGCAGCCACAACTAGAGAAGATGAGAGGAGACTAAGTGAAGAGGTCCACTCAAGCAAAGAAGGAGTCTCAGAAGCTGTCTCAGACGATTTGTGGAGTAGCCACAATTGGAGAAGTCTAGGGGAGACCAAGTGGAGGCATCCAGTCATACCTCTACCTCCAGTAGGGGGAATTTCAAGCCAAGTGGACAGAGGGATCACATGCATCCATACCTCTAGGTGTGAGGTGGGGTGATTTGAAGTGATAGTCCCAAGAGGGCTGAAATTGGGCAAGGTCCATTGAGTGGTTTTATCTCATGGATCGTACCTTGCTACGGGAACCCAAAGTACATAGTAGCAGGAGGAATCGATGGGATTGATGCAATCAAAGATCAAAGTGACATAGGCTAGAGCAATCAGATATTGAAGAGCATAGAGAGGGTTGACAACAAGTGCAAAAAGGCAGAGTCAACAAAAGCACAAAGTTTTCAATCGACCGAGGCAATAGTAGTGAGAGACTTTGATGAGAAAGACATCATTCTGATTCAGGTTGGATGTTTTTTTTGTTACTGGAGTTGTTGTAGCTACAACACTCGAGAGAAGTGTTGCATGCAAAACATTCCAAAGGTTTAGGATCGGGATCAAGTTGAATTCCTTTTTTTGTTGAGAGGGAGTGTTGAAAATAACAACAACAAATGTTAAAAATATAATCCAAAAATTCCAATTTAATTTGTCCTTGTAATTTTTTTCTCATAGCAACTTGTAAATAGTTAATTAAGTCTATTTAACTTAATTAACTTATAGGAATTTCGAGTTGGAAGTCTTTCTAAAGTCATGTATATGTTCTCCCTATATTATAGGGGTCCGGGATAAGTTAAGTATGAGTTGTAATTAGTTAACTCGGTTTATTGAGTTAATTCCAGTTAAATTTGTTCCGAAGTGTTTGAGGAACTAATAGTGAGTTAACAATTAGTTGATGCATCGGTGCACTCAACTAGTGCTACTCCTGTTAACTGAATATTCCCTCATTAGAAACTCATGCATGTTGATTCTGAGAAAGACCCAGTTGAGACTAGAGTGCAGGGACAATGTACTATTTGTTTTAGATTTTTTTGAGTTACATTGATAGTGAATGCATTCAGGAATTGATCCTTAAGGGATTGCACAGTTTTCAGAGGCTTTATTTCCCTTTAAATACAAGTTATCCTCCATAGGAATTACACATTGGAATAGAGACTTGGAGAGCTTGTGAAGAGGCTAAGATTTTGCCTTGAGCTTGCTTATGAGTTGGAGATTGAATTTGTTGAGTGTTGGGATTGTTCTAAAGAGAACAAGCATCGTAAGTTCATCTTGATTTTCGAGATTAATACAATATAGTAGAGGCGTTTTAAGTTGTGAATTTCTCCGAATATTTATTGTGTTATGTGCCATTGATGTTCTTCCTCTTGTCGATTATTGTTTTACTCGAACTTTATGTGCTTCCGCTGTAAAGAGTAGAAGTAGATTCTTGTCTCTTGTTTTAGTAGATTACATGAGCTTGTGAATCTATAGAATTTTCTACACTATGCACATGGGAATAATCTATAAATGATAGTACATTACCTTGGAATCTCCATCTCAACTGGGTAACTTGAATTCTCTACATGCATCAATTATTTTGGGTTGATTGATTAGTTAATTGGTTGATCAGTAAGTGTGGTTGAAGTTCCACTTACACAACTTGACCTCCACTAGTTCTTGTAACAGTTGGAACTGGTTTAACTGAGCATAACTCAATTTAACTAAAATAGATTGCTACAAAGTAGAAATAAATCATACTGAATTGAACTCAAGCTTCCCCGACTCGAATTAACTGAGTTAACTAAGTGACAAGTGCCATGTCACCTTAGTTAACTACCTCTAAGGTTTTTGCTGAAATAGAAATAGAAAATTTCTTTTGTCTGACCAAGGCAAAGTCAAACTGAGATTTTCAACACCTTTCTCATAATGAGGCTTCCTCCCATAAAATGCCCTTTCTAGAGCAACGTGGTAGTATGCTTTGAAGGATCTTTCTCATAGGTTGGTTTTTTCTCCCATCTTTCAAATTTCTTTGCATCTTGGTAAGAGAACTACTTGGGGAGATTCAACATGAAGTCACTTTTGAAAAGGATTTGGAAATACCAGAGTATATCTGTTGGAAATTGTGGCTTGCAAGAAACTAGTCAAATTTTCAAAACAAGTTGACTCTTCCAAATATAGTAGCAACCAAGACTCTCTCTCTTCTATTAGAGCATCTAAGCTCCCAAAATTTGTCCTTTGCTTCTTTGCAACAAGTGGACCTTTAAGAAGAAATATGGTGGAGCCATTCAAGCATTCTTATCTCATCCCCTGAGGCAGACCAATAATAGGAAAGTTAGTCTTTGCACCCCCCCATAAGAGTTTAGGCAATAGGTAGCTTCATAGTCTAGATTTATATTGTGTTATGATGATGCATCTAAAAAGAACACAGAGGTGGTAGGTGTGCGGGTGGGGGGAGGGGAGGGGGAATACTTTTTGTCCCTGAGAAAAATGGACGTTAGTTTTACTTGGAGTTTAAGACATGCTTCAAATAACCAAACAAAAGAATGTGGTCTCTTTTAAGGTCATTCCCTGGCTCGAGATAAAGGAATTACACATATAACAATTATTAGGTACTCCAAAATCATAATAGGCCATCTTTGAAAAGGTATTGGCTCTAGAGACCTACACCTTAATTCAATTTTCATCTATATTAGTGTTCTCATCACTTAGTTTATAGAATATAATTATTATCACATACTCAAGCACAATAATCTTATGGCAAAACAAAATGGCAAACAAAGCAATAAGCATTGGATGGGGCTCATTGCTTATGAATGATATATAAGCTATCAAACTATACCATGATTAAGTCCCTATCTATAAACGATCATTTTGAAGGACAATTAGAGAGTCACGATGCACATTTGGTTGTCGGTGGTCGTATTGAGAAGGGATTGCCTTCGTTGTCCATGTGCCCCCCCATGCAATGTGGCAAATGATATTTAGCCGTGCTAATTATTATATGTTCATGTATGGTCATTTATGAGTTGGTTAAGTGATTTAGATCTGTGAGGAAACCAATCCTAACTTAGTCTGGTCGAAATCCTCTTGAACAAGACACGATTCTTAATGTTGATTTTTCTGACTTTATTGCATGAACATGTTTGAATCCAATTTGATTATTAAACTTGTGAATGTGTTGATAGTCTCCAAATTCATTACATAATGTTTAATGATCATAATTGTGGAAATAACATGCATAAGAAAACATCAGTCAAGAGATAAACCACACAAGAGAAAAGATCACCATGTTGGTAATGAATTTCACCTAGTCTGGGCTACGTCTCTAGGCTCTACTCAACTACGTAGTCGCTTCATTATCTCTCCTTCAAAGAGGTTCTCTTCTTTGTCAATACAAAAGGAATGAACTTTCACTTCAAGTGGAAATGTCTCTCCTTCAAAGAGACATTCTCCTTTGACATTAGAAATTGACTTAACTTTCAATTCAAGTGGCAATATGGCTTTTTCAATACCACATTAGCTTAGTTTGTTTGCACAAGCTCAAACAAAGAATTCTATATAATAATTCAGATATTATTGCCTTATTGCAGCATATAAAGATCATACAAAATATCAAAGTACATATTCTCCCTCTTATAAATCTCGAAAATGTCAAATTAACAATAAATGAGACTTACATTGGTTGTGCTAAAACCCTTAATCAGATGCTCAAAACTCAACAAACACAACACCAACAAGTTAGTGTCGTCATTCAACTACTTTCGGCTATAAACACAACCAACTTTTGAAAAGTGCATCTCTGTCTCGAAATCCATGACAAGCATTAATCACATATGTGGGCTTTAACCATGAGACCTCAAATTCGCTATACAAAACTCAACAAACACAGCACCAACAAGCTTGTCTTGTCATTATGCAACTTTTGATTATAAACATGACTAGCTTCTAAAAAAGTGCATCTTTGTCTCGAAATTTGTGCCAAGCATTAATGACACATGTGGGATTTAACTACGAGCCCTCAAATACGCTGCTCAAAACTTAACAAACACAACACCAACATGCTCGTCTCATCATTTTGCAATGTTTGACTATAAACATGACCAAATTCTTAAAAGTGCATCTCTGTCTCGAAATTCATGGCAAGCATGAATGACACATATGAGCTTTTAAACCCGAGCACTTCAAATCTGGTGCTCAAAACTCATCAAGAACAACACCAACAAGTGTGAGGGTGGGGGGGGGGGGGGGGGGGCTATTTTTTGCCCCTGAGAACAAATGGAAATTACTTTTACTTGGGGTTTAAGACATGCCCCAAATAACCAAACAAAAGAATGTGGTCTCTTTTAAGCTCATTCTCTGGCTCGAGATAAAGGAATTACACATATAATAATTGCTAGGTACTCCAAAATCATAATAGGCCATATCTAAAAAGGTATTGACTCTAGAGACCTACACCTTAATTCAATTTTCATCTGTATTAGTGTTTTCTTTGCTTAGTTTATAGAATATAATTGTTATCACATACTCTGGCACAATAATCTTATGGAAAAACAAAGTGGCAAACAAAACAATAAGCATCGAAGGGGGGTCATTGCTTATGAATGATTATATAAGCTATCAATCTATGCCATGATTAAGCCCCTATCTAGAAACAATCATTTTGAAGGACAATTAGAGAGTCATGATGCACATTTGGTTGTCATGGGTCGTATTGAGAAGGGGTTGGCTTTGTTGTCCATGTGCCCCCCCATGCAATGTGGAAAATGATAGGTAGCCCTGCTATTTATTATATGTTTATTTCTGATCATTTATGAGTTGGTTAAGTGATTTGGATCTAAGAGGAAACCAATCCTAACTTAGTCTGGTTGAAAAACCCTTGAACAAGGCCCGATTTCTAATGTTGATTTTTCTGACTTGATTGCATTAACATGTTCGAATCCAATTTGAATATTAAACTTGTGAATGTGTTGATAGTCTCCAAATTCATTACATAATGTTTAATGATCATAATTGTGGAAATAACATGCATAAGAAAACATCAGTCAAGAGATCAATCACATAAGAGAAAAGATCACCACGTTGGTAATGAAGATCACCCAGTGTGGGCTACGTCTCTAGGCTTCGCTCAACTATGTAGTCACTTCACTATCTCTCCTCCAAAGAAATGCTCTTCTTTGTCAATACAAAAGGAATGAACTTTCACTTCAAGTGGCAATGCCTCTCCTTCAAAGAGACATTCTCCTTTGACAATAGAAACTGACTTAACCCTCACTTCAAGTGGCAACATGACTTTTTCAATACCACATCAGCTCAATTTGCGTGCACAAGCTCAAACAAAGAGTTCTCTACAATAATTCAAATATTGTTGCCTTATTGTAGCATATAAATATCATACACAATCTCAAAGTACATATTCTCCCTCTTATAAATCTTGGAAAGGGAAAATTAACAATAAACGAGACTTACATTGGTTGTGCTAAAACCCTTAATCAGATGCTCAAAACTCAACAAGCACAACAACAACAAGTTAGTGTCGTCATTCTACTACTTTTGACTATAAACGCGACCAACTTTTGAAAGTGCATCTCTATCTTGAAATCCGTGCCAAACATTAATCACACATTTGGGCTTTAACCATGAGACCTCAAATTCACTACACAAAACTCAACAAACACGACACCAACAAGTTTGTCTTATCATTATGTAACTTTTGACTATAAATGTGACTAGCTTCTAAAAAGTGCATCTTTGTCTTGAAATTTGTGCCAAGCATTTATGACACATGTGGGGTTTAACTATGAGCCCTCAAATATGCTGCTCAAAACTTAGAAAACACAACATCAACATGTTCATCTCATCATTTTGCAACATTTGACTATAAACACGACTAACTTCTTAAAAGTGCATCTCTGTCTCGAAATTCATGCCAAGCATGAATGACACATATGAAATTTTAAACACGAGCACTTCAAATCCGTTGCTCAAACTCAGCAAAAACAACACCAATAGGTATGTCTCATCATCATGTAACTTTTGACTGTAAACACGACCAACTTCTGAAAAGTGCATCTCTATCTCAAAATTCATGCCAAACATTAATGACACATATGGGCCTTAACCATGAGCCCTCAGATCCAATGCTCATATCCAAATTCTATGTGTTCTAGTGGAATTGTCTTGAAAAATCTTGAAGAATGACTATAAACACCATTTGTTTCTATCATTGTCACTTTTGGACCACTTTGGGCTCCACTGCCTCAAACTTTGTGTCACACAAACTAAACTCTCTACAATTAATGCCTCTGCATTAAAAACCATGCTACCTTAGGGCACATGTCTTCTCTCTCCCCTTGGGCTTCGCTACCTTGGCCTGGTAAAACATGCATGTGGATGGGAGTGAGTCCTCCTCCTCAACAAATTAATATGCATTGGTTTAAACACAAAGTTGTGGGCGGACATCACAAAGTGGTTTATTAGCAGATCGATGAGCATGTTAAACTTAGGTTGTTGGATTTGGGGGAGGTCTTGGGGTCAAACCTACGGTTCCAACCATTACCACCACATTTTTTTTCGAGTAGACCAACTCAGCCAATTGTTGGGTGCCATGTGGCACCTAATGATTGGGACAAGTGGACCCTGTGGATTGGTCCATGTCGCTACCTAACTGATATGCCACATCACCGCCAGTGGTTGGTCCACGTCACCGCCAGTGGTTGGTCCACGTCATTTCCACGTGGAGGTGTACAAGTGCCTTGTATCACCCCCATAATGGTGCCATGTTACTGCGAATTCAACCTGCTACATCACCATACTAATGCCACATGTCACTGGCATGTCAGTTGTACGATCTATTATGTTAGATCTCATAGTCTGCCACATCACCATATAAATGCCACATGTCACTACCACACCAGCTGTATGGTCTTCCATGTAGCACTTCCTGGTGCTACTATGTGGCAATGATGTCAACCTTTTTGCTTATTTCTTCAAAACTTTAGAAAGCCATACCTTTTTCATATGGGCTTTATTCGACATGATTCAAGTTGCATTGGAATCACCTCATCAAACTCTTTGACATGGCACTATTTCCATCAAATTTTGAACACTTTGATTTTTGAGGTCTCCAAGAGCCTCCTCGATCATTCCTCCCAACTAAAGGGCTTTTGGAACCCAAAAGTTTACATACAGAGATCAAACAATTTTTCTTTCTTTGATTTACAACAGAACCCATACCCTTTGTTACACAATAAAAGGCTTAAAATATCACTATGTCACATGCTTAAGTGATGTTATACAATTCATCACTTTTACGAAAAAATTCATCCATCTATGGGGTCGTCAAAAGTAACATGTGATTTACAACGGTGGCCACACTCAACTACTTAAAAAGGCTACTCATCTGTTACCCAACCAAGTTAATGGGCTCTCTTCCTGTAGTTGTCTTTCTTTTTTAGCAGCTCATGGAGGTTTACACTGTGCTCTACTTTCTCATTTGTTGATTTTTGCACAAGGGTTGCTTTCTTCACAAGTGCTTTCATAAGCTTTTGGTCCTTCTTTGGATTTAGCTTTGGATAGAGCTTCCAATAGGTAGCTCTATGGAGCCCACTCTTGTCGCAATAAGTGAATTAGTTTTTCAACATCCAAAATTTCTTGCGCTTCTTCTTTTTTCTTGATGTGGAGAGGGGTCTTTATGTTGTGTCTCCTTCCTCATCAACATAACTTTCCTGTACAAAGCCATTCTTTTCCAACACTTGGCACTAGCATGGTTATTCAAACCACAAAATGTACATGTTTTTCTATGCCATAATATTTGCTTTACATTACCAATTTTCTTATAATAAAAAGGAATGTTGGAATAGTTATACCTTGAATAGTTGTCTTTGGTGCCGATTTGGTGAGGATAACTTGACTCAGTGTGTCCTCTAAAATGCTCACCTCCATTTGGAGATGACTTGCAATCACAATCGTTGGAATGGTGTGATGTGCGCTTAGCATGCACTAATTCAAACTTGTTGAAGACTCTCTTGCTTCTATACCTTTGGAGTTTCTTTCATCGGTGGTCTTGGAGAATGCTCCATCTTCCTCTCTGTCATAGGCAAGTCCTACATATTTAAGCAATTTTACCACTTGGATGGGATTCATAATGCCTTGGCCATTAACTCCAAGGCATTTTTCTTCATATCCCATTTTCTTGATTAACTTCAAATCAATGCTTGTAGTGTGCTTCTCAAAAACACCAAAATCTTCATCATAATGGAAAGAACATGAAATCAAAGGATTACTGACATTGTTTACCTCAGTTGTTGATTCACATCGGGTGAGTATGGCTTCGCCAAGCCTTTATTACACAACAACTTTATCGATGCCTCTTTTATGGCTCGTAACTAAAGTTGCAATATTTGCTTCTCCTCTTCTACTTGTTGTATCAATCTTCTCAACTCAACATTATTTGATTTAATGCTCTCATTGATTTCCTCGAGTTATTTGAGCTATACATTCTTTAATGCCTTTTCAATCTCTAATTCAACGCCTGTAATCTTTATTAGACCTGCTATGATACCAGACTTGATCTGGATTTGAGAGGTAACTGATCCCAACTTAGTCTAGATGAAAGCCACTTGAATAAGACCATATTCTTAATTTGATCTTTTGACTTGATTACATTAACAAGCTTGAATCCATTTTTGAATATTAAACTTACAAATGTGTTAATAGTCTCCAAATTCAATACTTAGTGCATTTAATGATCACAATCGCGGAAATTACATGCATAAGAAAAAATGAGGCAAGAGATCAATCACATAAGAGAAGAGATCACCACGTTAGTAATGAAGTTCACCCCATGTGGGCTATGTCTTTGGGCTCTGCTCAACTGCATAACTGCTTCATTATCTCTCCTTTAAAGAGATGCTCTTATTTGTGAATAAAAAGGAGTGAACTCTCACTTTAAGTGGCAATGTTTGTCCCTCAAAGAGACATTCTTATTTGACAATACAAAAAGACTAAAATCTCACTTCAACTGGCAATATGGCCTTTTCAGCGTTGCACCATCTCGATTTGCATGCACAAGATCAAACAAAGAATTCTTTGCAATAATTCAGATCTTGCTGCCTTGCTACAACATACAAAGATCATACAGAATTTGCAAGTACATATTCTCCCACTTATGAACTTCGAAAAGGGAAATTAACAATAAATGAGTTTTGCATTGGTATCTGTGCCAAAACGCTAAAGCAGATGCTCAAAATGCAGTAAACACAACACTAGTAGGTTCATCTTGTCAATCTACGACTTTTGACTATAAACAAGACTAACTTTTGAAAAGTGCACCTCTGTCTTGAAATTCGTGCCAAGCATTAATGAAACATGTGGGTTTTAACCATGAATCCTCAAATCGCTACTCAAAACTCAACAAACAAAACACCAACAGGTCTCTCTCATCATTCTACAACTTTTGATTGTCTCGGACTTGGTGCCACGCATTCTGAACTCTTTGCAATTAATGACTTTGAATTAAAAACCATGCCACCTTGGGCCACATGTCAACTCTCTCTCCCCTATGCTCTACTTCCTCAGCCTCATAAAATGTGCCCATTGATGGGTTTGGGTTCCCCTCCCCAACCGATGGATAAGAATTGGTTTAAATACAAAATTGTGGGTGGATATCACGAAGTGGTCTATTGGCGTGTTAAATTTAGGTCGTTGGTTTGTGGGGGAGGTCCCAGGGTCAAATTCGTGGGCCTCCCCATTGGGTGATGTTTGTTATATGTTGAAAAGAGGTGCATGCTAGATTCCATTGGCTTGGTTCAGACCGTTGCAACCACATTTTCTTGGTAGACCAACATGGCTGACCATAGGGTGCCACATGACACCTAATGATTGGGACACGTGGCACCCGTGGATTTGTCAACGTCACTGCCTAACCCATATGCCACGTCTTCACTAGTGGTTGGTCCACGTGAATACCACATGGAGGTGTACGGGTGTCATGTGTCACCTCCTGAATTGTGCCACATCACTACAAATTCATGTTGTCGCATCACCATATAGATTCCATGTTAATTGTATGGTCTACCACATCAACTCTCAACTCTGCCACATCGTCGTACATATGCCACATGTCATTACCACATCAGTTGTACAGTCTACCACATGGCACTTCCTGGTGCTACCACGCGGTAGCCCTGTTAACCTTTTTTCCTTTTTCTTCAAGACTTCAAAAAGCCATATTTTATGCATACATGCTCCATTCGACACGATTCAAGTTGTGTTGTTATTGTCTCGTTCAGCTCTTTGACATGACATTATTTCCATCAAATTTTGAGAACTTTGAATTTTGAGGTCTCCTAGAGCCTCCTGGATCATTAAGTAGTGTAGAGGACAAGTTGATCAAAAATGGGAAAATGAATGTGCATAAGTGGGAGTGTAGGGTTCCTTTGTGCAACCTGAGCATAATGACTCTGGCTAAGCTTTGACACAAGTCTGTGGATCCATAGCTTTGGGAATCGACAATCATGGAGCTTGAGGTGATGTATATTTAGTATGAGTGCTAGTGGAAAGGAGAGAATTCAAGAGAGCAAGAGGGGAAGAGGTGGTTGTGAATCCTTAATACATGTCATGGGAATTTATAAATTAGATTGTTTTTTGTCACTCTTACCATGGTATGATTAAGAAAATTAATGGCTCCAATTTGGTTATGGGTTGTATGGAAAATAGTTTAAATTGCCTTTCCCCTGGACAAATGATGGAACTCCTTGGGATAAGGATGTAAAATGGGTTTATTGAGTTCTTGCTTTGATAGTTGAGTCCCTGGGTTTCCTTTGCTATTTCATGGTTCTATTTGCTTTCTTGTTATGGGACCATGTACTGAATTGGAGCGTTGGAGTATCCTATTTGAATACTAGACCTCCATTCTTTGGTTTCAAGCCTTCACCAAAAGGAGTATCACTCTCTGTTTGTCAATTTGAGACTTCTCTCTCTAGTCTTCACTGATTTTTTCCCAAGCCTAGGCATTTTCCCCTCATTTGGACTTGTTTTTCAGTGCATTGTGAGGACCTTTAGGTATTTCTTCTAGTCTTTGGGTGCATGGTTCTTTCTCCATAGCTTTGGGAAGTCTCCATTATGAAAGTGTCCTCTTCAGATGTCGATCCTACTTTGAGACAGGCCATCTAGCCAAAAATTGCCCAAAAGCCTCCTAGAAAAATTCTGTTAGAAAAAACCACCACAGATCTATATGGTGGGAAGGAGCACAAAAAGAACTCTACATTGTCACCAAAGAAGAATATTCTAGAGAAAACTCTGAATCAAAAGAAAGCAGGCAAGAAAGAAACAACTATCAAGACAAGTAGGGAGAAAGCCCCACCCAACAACCAAAAAGTGAGCTCGATGACCCCTCAAGCATCAACAGTTATGAGGATTCGAATACCACACAAAATAAATCTCCATTTAATAGCAAATCAAATCTCCTAGACCAAACTTCTTCTCTGACTATCTTCAAAAGGACAAACAACCAATGTCCCAAGAACCAGAAGAGATGAAGGAGATGCGAGATAAAAGAAGTTGGAAGACCGTAGAGAAAAAAAAGAAAGCTACAACACCAATCTCGCCAAGAAAGACAGGGAGCCAGACAATTAAAAACTAAGAAAATTATAGGTCCGATAGACCAATTTGGTCTCAGTGGACGTTAACCACTGTCATCATCATCATCATTATTGGAGGCCATGTTGACCCGAAGGGTTGGCCTCATAGGACAAGCACATTGGGTCTTGGTCCTTAAGGTTGCTCTTATAAGTTATAATCTATATTGCTTTTAGGTTGAATTTTTAATTTATAGTTTTTGTGAGCATTTTTTAATCTACACATAAAAAATCCTACTGCAATCATTGATTTATCATCTCTTATTTGTTTTTACATTCAACAAGTTATTTAATTATTTAAACAACGATGAAAACACTATTGCAGACTACACATACATACAAATCATGAACTGAATATAGAACGAGACAAATACACAAGAGACAGTTATTTTTGGACAAACGTCCCTAAAAAAACCTAATGCGGGAAAATTGGTGCAATAACTTTAAGGGTTTTCTATTATTGAATAGTGGTTTTGAATACAACTCTGGATGCCCTCTCAACAATCTAGTTATAAAGATAAAAATATACCGGCAGAAACCTAAGTGAGATTATCTCACTTCGTGGCCCACGGGGCTTTGGATTGACGGTGAATGGGTGCACTGTTAAGGCACTCCTTGTGATTGGTCACTGGTTCAAATCCCCGTGGGTGCTTACCTACCAAAAAAAAAGAGATTACCTCACTTCACCTGGCAAAATCTCCCAGTTCCCGCAACTGGACTGACTTTCCTCGGCTACAACTGTGCTAACCCTTAAGAATAGCTGCGTGGAGCACGTTGGGACACTACGCCAACACTCCGCTGCCTCCTCTACCTCTTGGAGCTCTGATGTTAGCCTTCTCAGTTGATCTTGCTACTCCCTAGCTAAATTCGTATTTCTACTGGAGGGTGGTTCTACTTCAGCGCTGGAAATGCATGGGCCCTTCCTGGCCCATCGTTAGTCTCCCTGGGTCTACGTTGCCTCCTTTAGCGTCTCTTTGTTGTGTATTTGAGGTCCTGTAGAAGATCCCCCAACCTCAACCATCCTTGCCCCTCTGCTGCAACTCATCACTTGTTCAATTTTCTCAGCAAACCTCACCCCAGAAAAATCGAACTGACTGATCTCTCAAGTGTATCTCCAACTGACCCTCAAGCCTCCTCTTTATACTTTTCTTGTTGATGAATCAACGACCGATATTAAGTCCCTAATCAATGGCTAAGATTAAAGCTAACTTGATCCTTGTCTCTTAAAAGTTTCTCACCCATATTTTCATTAATACCCATTAATATTTTTATATTCCTAAGTTTCGACTTAGGAACCCCATTAAAAATATTAATTATTTTAATAACTCTCAAACCGGGTGGAATTTCTCCAAAGAATTTATGGGTTTTGGAGATCTTATGTATTCTAGCCACTCCACAAAATTTCGGAGCTAGATCATTTTCGATTCCACCCAAAATTTTATCGTAATGAGGAATGTGCTCTAGTAACACTTCTCAACATAAGTGCTACACTGATCCATTGCATCGGTCCTCTATGCTGCTTATTCTTGGCCTCATGCCTTCATCCACTACACTGCTGCTTCCTATACTACTGCCCATGACTATGCCACTGCCACTGCTACATTTGTACTACAACTCCCTCTCAATATGTTGCATCATGCTGCCCATAACACTGCCACTGCTAACTACTACACCGCAACTCAGTTGCTGAGAAGTAAGCAACTAAAACTTCACCCAAAAACTGATATGCTGGTCAGTCTGAATGCCTTATAATGTTGAATCTACCTCTGCTGCTAATTTGTGTTGACCCTCTAATGCTACTGCGTTGTTGCAAACTGCTCTGTGCCTCTTGCACTGCTACAACATCCACTCTGTTGCCTCAGACTTTGGCACTCTAGTTCTACCATTGTTGCTCTGTCATCCCTTGCAGCAACTGACTCTCGTCATTTTGCTACTGTCATTAAAGGCTCTCATAGCTGTATGAGATCCAAGAGTTTGGACACCTCAAGGATCTTGCCCCTCTGTATTCCTCCTGACTACAACACTATGTTACCCCACCTCTTCTCTAGAGGTGCATGAGCACTCATGGCACAATCGTCATCCTTTCCTTCCTTGTCACCTTTCGTTGGAGCAACTTTCGAGTCAGAAGCCTCCTCCTTGCCCTTCTTCTGGGGGCACTGAGTGGCGAAATTTCCAAGTTGCCCACACTTGAAGCATATGACCTTAGAAATATCCTTCTTCTTTCTATTTTGTTGCCCTTGTTGTCTCGATGATGCGAGAGATGCATTGTCCTCCTCCTCCTTCTTGACCTCGGCTCCTTTACTGCTACTCCCTGCCTCGGTAAACCTCCTGATCTCTTCCTGTCGAAGAGCTTCCCACATCTCCTCCTAGACAGGGAGAGTCTCTCTGTCCAAGATACTTTGGAAAAATGTCTCTCAGTCCTCGGTGACTGCATTTAGGGCAGTCTTGACCATGAATTCAAGCTCCAGTTTAGACCCCACGAAAGTCAACTGGTCGCAAATCCCTTGTAACCTGAGGAGGAAGGAATCAATCTCTTCTCACTTCTGCATCTGGTACTGTCTTAATTGATTTTCTAATAGCATCTTTCGTTGGACGGAAGTGCCCTGGTACAAGGTGGTCAATGTTTCCTACATCTCCCTTGCTGTGTCATTCTCAGCAATGTGTGGGACCACATGATCTTTGACCTCATCTAGAATCATGCATTTAGCCTTCGCCTGGGCCTCCTCGTACTTCTGCAGCGGATCAACGTCGAACGGAACAACAACTACTTTCAAGGCACAATCCTTGATGCAATTGTCTAGGATTGTGAGGATCTTAGCCTTCCAAATGACAAAATTGGATGCTCCATCCAATCTGTCTTGATCCCTCAGTCCATTGACTACCATCTCTGCTAAAAAAAATATAGGACTGGTTCTCTTCTCCCTCTCCTGCTGCTAATCCAGCAAGACTCAGATTTGGATTTCTTTGGCACAAGAAACCCTCTAAGGAACAAGCTCCTTTAGACTCCCTTTGAGTCCTGATTTTCTTTACAGAAATCCTCTGGCCAAATTTCAAATCACTCCTCTCAATCCGCCTTTATTGCTGCAACCCGGATCTAGATTTCTTTGGCTAGAAATCTGTCAAGGTAGTGATTCCTTCTACCTCGGCTTTATCTCCACAGACATTGTTTTGCACCACCAACAACAACAATGTCCCACCAGTTCCACTGGTCGAATCTACATTGCTTCTCCAGCCCTGACAATTGATTGAATTGAGCCTCTTAGGCTCTACGTTGGCCCAGAGAGCTAACGCAGTCCCTGCGTGAGCTCCTCTCGGATATTGTGTCACCCTCTACAGGCTTGGAATCCTGACGCAAGCATTGTGTGAGCCTCTGCGTCACTCCTCTGGCTCTACGTCACTCCAGTAGTTGTTCCTCTACCTCTGAAACAATGTTGTCAGTCAGGACAACTGCTTCTCTACAAAAAATTCTCTAGATCTCTCAGTTGGTCTCTTGAGTCTTCTATGATCTGCAATGCTATAATACCATGTGAGAATTTCTGAATCTACACGTCAAAAATCCTACTGCAATCACTGGTTGATCATCTCCTACTTGTTTTTACATTCAACAAGCTATTTAATTATTTAAACAATGATGAAAGCACTATTTCAGACTACACATACATACATATCATGAACTGAAAATAGAACGAGACAAATACACAAGGGACATCGTTATTTTTGGACAAACGTCCTCGAAAAAAGCCAATGCGGGAAAACCAGTGCAATAACTCTCGAGTTTTGTATTATTAAGTAATAGTTTTGAATACAACTCTAGATGCCCTCTTAATAATCCATTTACATAGATAAAATATACTGGCAAAAACTAAAGTGAGATTACCTCACTTCACTGGGCAAAATCTCTCTGTTCCGGCAGCTGGAGTGAATGTCCCCGACAATAACAGCATTTCCTCTTCGCAGTAGCTGCATGGGCCTGCATGGAGCACACTGGGACACTGTGTCAGCATCAATGTTGCAGGAAGCGTCCACCCCCCGGTTCTAAGGCCCGAAGCGTGTGCCGTACGGATTCATACAGGAAGCGTCCTCGGAAGTGCGACTCCAAAATTCGGAAGCACGGTTCCGCCTGTTTTGGACGCTTCCTGGAAATTTTTGAAGCGCGCTTCGTACGACGCTTCGGTCGTACAAAGCGTGGCACTTCAGAGGGCAAAGCGTGGTGCTTCGGAGGGCGAAGCGTACGCTTCCCGTACGATTCCATAAAAGCACCGTGCAAAGGGAAGAAATGTGATTTTTTTTATTGTTATTTTTTTTAATTTTAGCTGACTTGGCATAAAGGGGGTGGGTCCACCTTGGGTTAGGGTGAGGTTAAGGTGAGGAATGAAGGGAATAAAGCCCCCATTCATTCCTCATTTGCTCACTTTGATTTTATGAGAGTTGGAGAAGAGAAGAGAGGAGAGGAGAAGATAAGAGAGGAAAGGAGAGGAGAAGAGAGGAGAGCTTGGAGGAGTGAAGGAGGAGGAGCTTGGAGCAAGAGCTTGGAGGACTTCATCTACAAGAGCTAAAGAGGTAAGTTCAAACCCCAAACTCCCTTATTTTTTTGACAATTTTTTTGTATTTTTGTCCTCCCTTTCCTACTCTTTCCCATTGTTTCTACTTGCTCCTTTACTTGCAGGTTGTCCACAACCTACATCCATATTCCAAGACGGCGTTCTTTTGGCTTCTATGTATCATTCCACTCTTGCTTTTAATGATGGCAAGGGGGAGTAGGAATAGAAGGGAAGAAACACAAGAGGACAATGGTCCCAATATGAGTGACCCAATGTATGATGAGGCTGAAGGGTTTGAAGAGGATGGGGATGAACCTGAAGGGGAAACTGAAACACTAGAGGGGAAAACTACATTAACACTCTTGTGGAACTATGTTACCAAATTTGATGGGGGAAAGGGTGGTGGAACTTACAAATTTGTGTGCCCTCATGGTTGTCATGGAGGAAAACCATATTGCGGTTCATATACTCGCGTGAGGAGGCATCTTTGTGGGGTGTTGGACAATGATGATAAAAAGGGTCCTATGGGGATACAAATTTTCCCAAACATTTCATCTGAACAAAGAAGAAAATACATCCAAATAGAGGAGTCTACACAACAAACAAACAAGAAACAAAAAACTCATTCTGAATCAAGTGCAACCTCTAAATTTGGTAGCTCATCTCCTCATGGTACTTCTGCAAGCTCTGGAGGTAGAAGAGCAATAGGAGATTTCCTTAATGTTGCTGGGAGGGATGATGTGGATGGAAAGATAGTCTATTTTCTTTGTGCTTGCGGTGTACCATTCAATGTGCTCTGCTCTCCCTATTGGCATGAAATGGTAAAGGCCATCAATGAAGCCCCAAAAGGATACAAGGCCCCCAACTATGAGAAGGCTAGAACAATGTTATTAGAAAGAGAAAAAACTAAGGTTCAAAAAGCTTTGACACGTTTTACAAATGAGTGGGTATATTCTATGGTATCCATTGTATCGGATGGGTGGACAACTATTAGAAACCAACATTTGATAAATGTTCTTGGTGTTTCTTCTAGTGGTGTAGTATTTATTACATGTCATGACTCCTCCTCCATCAGTGCATCTGCATAAAACATTGCAAATCTCCTATTGCAATCAATTAAAGATGTTGGTCCAAATAATGTGGTTCAAGTGATCACAGATAATGCAGGAAATTGTAAGGCAGCAAGAAAAATTATTGAGTGTACTCATCCACACATCTTTTGGTCTGGGTGCTTGGTTCACACATTGAACCTTTTGATGCACGATATTGTGAAGCACAAAGAATGTGGGTGGATTACTGAGCTTTACAGGAGAGGGAAGCAACTCATTAAATTCATCACAGGGCATACAAGGGTAAACTACTTCTATGGCACTTACTCCAAGTTGCAGTTGCTTAAACTTGCAAAGACAAGATTTGCCAGTTATTACCTCACCTTTAGGCAGCTAGTGAAGGTGAGACAAGCTTTAACTAATCTGGTGTGTGCTAAATCATGGGATGAAATTAACATTGACAGAGATGGTGCTAATGCAGTCAAGGACACTATTCTTGACATTTACTTTTGGTCACAGGTTAAATATGTTTTGCAATTCACCAAACCAATTTATTACCTGATCAAGTTTGGAGATTCAAATCGACCAGTAATTGGGGAGGTGTATGAGTAAATGGATAGCATGTTGGGGTAGATTAAAGACATTGTTGAGCCTAGAGATATCAACTTGTACAATTATATTCATGCAGAGGTGGAAAACTGATGGGAAATGCTAAATGTTCCATTGCATGCATTAACATATGCTTTGACACCTAAATACTATCATCCATCATGGCTTTCAACACCAACACCTGGGGTGGGGGGGGTAGAAGCAAGAGAAAAGCGCACCAAGATCAAGAGGTTCACAAAAAATATATGGCTATATTGAGTAAATTAATCCCTAACGAGGAGGAGGTTGTATTGGTATGGAGACAGTTGAGCAACTATACGCTTAACACTGGTCCATTTGGGAGCATGCATGCAATTAGAGATCGAGATACTCTTTCTTCTCTTGACTGGTGGAACATGCATGGAGGGGCTACTCCACTTCTACAGACTTTGGCATTGTGGGTGCTATCACAGGTGGTAAACACTTCTTCTGCAGAGAGGTGTTGGAGCTCTTATTCTTTCATCCACAGTGTTAAAAGGAACATGTTGAGTTTAGACCGGGCATAGAGCTTGGTTTATGTTCATTACAACTTGCGACTGTTGCCCCATTACTGTGAAGATGCAAAGTCTAATAAAGACCTGTTGATTTGGGATAAGAATCCAGAAGAACCCAATTTGGAGGATGGAGTGTTGCGATTAGAGCAATTAGAGGATGCTCTTATCCAGGTATGTCCATTGTGGTATGGATTTTCCTTATAAAGCATTTCTCTAGTTCATGTTTTTAATTCTTTTGTTAACTAGTGTTTTTTTTTGCATGAATTTTTTGAGCGATTCCAGGATGATGATGATCGTGTTGATATGCCACCCCCACCCCCATCTGGTCCCTTGGTTCCTAGGTTCCATGGTTCAACACCAACAACGAGGGGTTCTTCTTCATCAGTTACACTGCCACTGCCACAACTTCCATAACGACCATCTTCTTCATTGCCACCACGTTCTCTTCGTGGTGGAAGGAGGAGAGATTAGTAGATATATTCACAATTTACTACTTTTGTCATAGATTACTCATTAGACTTGTAGGCTTGTGAATTTGAATTTTGAACATCTTTTGTCTTGGCCCTGACCAAGTGACATATTTTGTAAACATTATTATTTGAATTTTGGACATGACAAATGTTGACAGTCTCTCACTTGCTCGATAAATCATAATATGCTCTATGTTTTATGTTTTATAATATGCTTAAATGTTTTATGTTTTATATTATGCTTAAAAATTTGATGTATGTTTGTAATTGCTAGAATATAGATGGTTGATGTACATACTAGTAACTACAATGGAATCATGGATGCCATATCTATCTTGACTTATGCAAAAATATGCATGTCTTCTACAACTATTTTGGTATTTGGGATGTTTGTTTTGAGTATAAATGCATATATATATATATATATATAATAATTATATATATATTATATATATTATTATATATATATATATATTATATATATTATAGTAGACGCTTCGCTTCCTAGATTTTTGGAAATGACACTTCCGTGTTTCTGCTTCCAAAAAACGTCCTCGCTTCGTGCAACATTGGTCAGCGTTGCGCTACCTCCTCTGCCTCTTGGAGCTTTGACATCAACCTTCTTAGCTGATCTTGCTGCTTCTCGGCTAAATTCAAATTTCTGCTAGAGGGTGGCTCTACCCCAGCACTGGAAACGTGTGGGCCCTTCCTGGCCCAACGTTAGTCTCCCTGGGTTTGTGCTACCTCCTCTGGCGTCTCTCTACCTCTCTCTACTGTATATTCGAGGTCTTGGAGAAGGTCCTCCAACCTTAACTATCCCTGCCCCTCTGCTGCAACAAATTACTTGTTCGATTTTCTCAGCAAAGGTCGTCCGAGAAAAATCGAACTGATTGATCTCTCAAGTGTATCTCCCACTGACCCTCAAGCCTCCTCTTATACTTTTCCTATTGATGAATCAACGACCAAGATTAAGTCCCTAATCAATGATTAAGATTAAAATAGACTTGATCCTCATCTCTTAGAAGCTTCTCACCCATTTTTTTTATTAAAACTCATTAATATTTTTATTTTCCTAAGTTCAGACTTGGCAACCCCATTAAAAATATTAATTATTTAAATAACTCTCAAACGGGGTGGAATTTCTCCAAACGATTTATGGGTTTTGGAGATCTTATGTATTCTAACCGCTCCACAAAATTTCGGAGTTAGAGCATATTAGATTCTACCCAAAATCAACAGTTTCATCAATTGGATTATGGTGCACAAGGATTCTGGGAAAGGCTTGCACTCAGAATGGGTTGAGGAAATCAAAAAATTGCAATATGCAATACTTGTTTGCAAATTCACCACAGTCTAACAATATCCACATTGTCTGTGGCTATCGATCTACTAGCAAAGCTTAGGGTTAAATTGCAAAGTGTCGAGGATGAAATTTTTGCCCTCTGTCAATAGATTAATGAGTTGCAATCTTCTGCTAGTTAGTTTCAATAGGGCTAGTCTTCTCTAGGAAATTCAGCAACTCCTGCCGCTACGTGGCTTATAGACTTGGGTAACGAGGATTAATATTTTGGCAATTTTTTGGAGAATATATGTACTTGAGAAAATAAGTTTCGTAATTGTTGTTGCTAGGAAGCTTTGGTTTTTATATAAAGATAGACCTTACTTATTCTTAGTTCCCAACAATATAAGATATCATTTTTATACTCCTTAATGTATGTCTGCGCACCTAAGTACACATTTTTAATATAGTTATTTCCTTTTCCTAGTAAAAGAAGAAGAAGAAGAAGAACTATAGTTTGGTTGGGTATTTATTATTCAATATGACTAGGGCAAATTGAGCAAATTCCCTTTAATTTTACAAAATCTCTTTACTGGGTGTCATTATTAGGCATTTGACAAAAATATCTTTCCTAAGGTGTCGTCATTAAGCACCGAACATAGGACATATTTTTGAGAAAATGTTGTATGTGCATTCTTGGCTCTTAATTAGTCTTGAGTGGCCCTTCACATAATTTTAGTATAAGGATTTTAAAAGTCACTTAAGAGGTATTATAATGTTTAGTAGATAATCATTTTTTTTTTCTTTTTTTTCCCTTGCTAAGAAAATAAATAGGTTTCATGTTTAGTATATATAAACTTTCTTAAGAACTATTATTTGAAGTACACATTTGAAACAAAAGGGTGCATTGAAATAACATTCAAAATCATATGATTATGAGTATGGCATCTTTTACACGTGGCTGTAGCATTAATGTTTTTTAAATAGAAACTTTATATTTTGAGATTAATTTTGTAATTCTTTAGTTATTATAATTCTATTGTTAGGTTAATTGATGAACTTAATCCCATCATTAAGTCAATTAATGAAAATGATATTTCCGCTAAACAACGAGTTCACTAATAAGATTAATCTCGTCAATCCCCAAAGAACTTAGTTGTGTTAAACTTATACCAATGCACTGCTAGACTATTTTCAAGAATTTTATAAAACAATAAAGTAATGACCTAATTATGATGACAATAAACTCCTCATTCACGGTTCCTTCTCAAGTTTTGAGAATATTGAGTTGACTTATTTGCTAGCCATAATAGCGATTGATAAACCAATTAAACTTAGATTGACTCAAATCTTAATAGCATTAAAAAGGGAAATCTTATTGCAAACTCTACCTTAAAGCAATATACTAAAATAGAGTGAGCTAATCCATTACCAATCTAGATCCATCTTAACTCTAGATATATCTAGCACCAAGAGGGATCAAATCTTTCAAGGTGCAAACCTTTTTTTGAGTGTAAAACTTCAGGAAATGTTTGCACCTTGAGAGATTTGATTCCTCTTAGCCAAACTAGATCCATCTTAACTTTGGAGTTAAGATGGATCTAAGCTAGCTGAGAGGGATCAAATCTCTCAAGGTGCAAAGGCTAGCTGAGAGGGATCAAATCTCTCAAGGTGTAAACATTTTTGAGTATAAAACTTGAGGAAAAGTTTGCATCTCGAGAGATTTGATCCAGAGTTAAAATGGATCTAAACTGGTTATATATATATATATGAAATCATTTTAGTTCAATGATCATTTATAACCAAATTACAAAAGAGTTTTCATGTTTTTAAATAAATTATATCACATAAAAACACAAATTACAAAAGAATTTTCACGTTTTAAAATAAACTATATTACATAAAAATACCATTACAATTTTTTTTCATTCATGTTTTTAAATAAGCTATATTACATTAAAAGAAACCATCAACAAAATTATAAGTTATCAAAATATGGATCTCACAAATATCCCAACAATAAATACATTCTGATTTTCATCATTTCAATTTTACTTAATCATAACAATATTAATTTGTTAATTTTACTTTTCCCATTTTTTTTCCTTCCGCTTTTATCTTTATTTTTATATGATAATTAACTAAGTATTTTAGAACTTCCAAAAATGAGGTAAAAGTCTCTCCGACAGACCCAATAATGGCCGTGCAGCGTCGCCCCAACTTAGGAAAAGAGTTATGGCTTATATTTTAACTTGCATTGCAAAATGACAACATCCGGAGATTAGGTTTTAGGAACTCCGATAGATAAAATGCAAGGGCCTGTTTTTCCATCTAAAAGGACAATCGACATCGACAGTTAATATTTTGAATTCAAACAATCTGCATTATAGCGTCCTCAGGCCCCCGATAAAAGGCAATCGACAGAAGGTGGGATGATATTTTGACTTCCATCTCCATTCTCAAACCTCCAGGGTTTTAGCAGTAGCAACAGGAGAAATAGTGTCCCCAATACAAAGCATTTGAAAATGGCCTCTGAGCGTTCCGAACCCTCAAAGAAGAGAAAGAGCAATCTTGGCGATAAGGAAGGCTCTAAGCCAGGTAAAAAATTCCCCTCTAAGAAGAGAAAGAGCGATTCCGGCGACAAGGAAGGGCCGAAGCCAGGTAAAGAATTCCCAAAGAACCGGAAGGAGATCAAAGTCAAGCGTCATTTAAAGACAGAAGATGATGGTAAGTCTGTTGTTGATAGCAGTAAGCCCTTCAAGCGACAGTTTAACAATAAGCCCGTTCATGACAAAAAGCTGAAAGACGCTAAACTGGATCACCGAAATTGGAAGGTAGGCTTCTGTTATTTAATTTTTGGCATATTTTATTTCAGAGTGGTGAACATTGCCCTAATTTGTCAGGTGAGATTTGAGTGTAACTGTGGCTAAAATAGCCTCGCATATATGTTTCATCTTGAACGTTCTTCAATCAAGAGGCTAAGCACTATATGCTGACACCGATGTGGCTGCCTGCAGGAGCTAACCGAGAATCGCAAAAGGAAGAGAAAACCTTATTATGATCTTCAGAAGGTTAGATTCAGTTTTTCTTTTTAACCAATACTTCATACGAAACGTCAGTAAACTTGGGCAACAACTTAATTTCCAGGGCTCTACGCTGCGGAGTTCAAAAATTAAACCTGGGTCATCAACGATGTGACCCCGTGTCTCAACACTAGACCGCAGCCCAAAGGAATTTTCTTTTAATTTTATTATTGTTTTTAAATATATAGCTTTGATAACAAATAGAAAAACAACATAGTAATATGGTTTACTGGACTTATAAAAAATGGGAACCTGATTAAAGAGAAGGATGCAAACTTCAGATCAGATTTTCTATAGTCACTCTATCTTTAGAATAAAACACTAAAGCTGGAAGCAACACAAGACATGTGAAAGACAGCTTATCGGTTTTTCTGTGAGTTGTCTAGCCCCGAGTTGTTGGCGTTGACTTCTTTTGAAGGCACACCGTTAGACAGCGTAGGGTCCATTGTCGGATGGAGGAGGTCCTATCTGAGGCATCCGTTTAAAGAATTCCTCCCATTTCCTCATCCCGCAGATGCTTCCATTTTCATGTCCTGCACTTGCTTTTTTGGGGTTTATAGCTGAAACTGAATGTAAGCATGGGCGTGAGCCAGGTTATGCGCATGTGGTTTCACTCATCAGACATATCTGCTCCTGGTGCCTCTGGTCTTTTGCATACCAGTCTTTTTTCATCGAGTCAATTTGCACCAAAACCGGCTTCGGTATCTCAGCTATCTTTTCGTTGGAGTCCAGCAGGTTTTTTAAAGTCACTAACCTCTCCCCTTCCAAGGTCCCCAGGCCCTCTAAATATTCGCAAAGCTAGTAATGAATGTAGTTGTAGTCATATAGGAATTACGCTTGCCCTTTAGTCTTTTGGATACTTTTAGGAGGGACTTATCTTATTTGTTGGTTGCTTGCTTGCCCAATTGAGTTGTTTCAACTTCATGATAACAGACGTGGCCTTTTTTTTTGTCACTTCTGTGGGGCTACCACCAGTTCTGTTTGAGTGAGCGGAAGGTTAGAAGTCTTGCCTGTTGTCAACATAACTCCATGGTCCTTGGGTTGGTGCCCTCAATGTTTCTGTTCAGAATTTGGTTCTTGGGTGGGTGCCCTTGATATTTCTTTTCAGAGTTTGGATAAGCCATTGTTCTAAGGCAATAGAGAACAAAATTTACTTATAGTGAGTCAGATAGGGGGGATGAGTGAGAAGAATGGGAATAATTTGCATGTCGTCCTCATCAAATACGCCATGTTGGTGACATAACTCCTGGTAGCTTGGAGGGTGCTGAAGGACATGTCTAAAGAGCCTTCATTAAGAGTTTTTAAAACAAAACAATCAAATGTGGGGCCGCTTTGGAGATTTGGAATTGTAACAACTTCATGAGGACTTTTGCCATGGGAACAAGTTACCCATCATCAATGATCTTAAGTTCTTTTGCCCAATCGTCCTCTTCTTTAATACAATTACCCCTGATATTCTTGAAATTATCTTCTTACAAGCTTAAGGCTTGATTCAAGCCAATCAACAATATTATATCCTTCTTCCCAAATATGATTGTATGCAATGTTTAATCTTTTGGTTGTTGATCGATTTGCTTTGGGACTGCGGTCACCAATTGGAGCGAAGGGATATGCCTATCATCAAGTTGATCATTATTTTTGAGTTTTTGTCTATGACAAATTAGTCAATGCTTGATTTCAAACAAGTCTTCAATTGTTTGAGTCCTGTCTATATACCCAAGCGGGAGTGCCCATTTAGAAAGAGTCATGTCCTTTGAGACATGTCACTTCATTATACTAATTGTTATTTAATTAAGAGCTATTATTTATATTATTATATATATTTATGTTCATAAAATTGTCTTCACCTTAGAAATGCTTTATCCTCAAAGCATATTGAGTAAAAGGCTTGGTATGTTTTTCTTTGTCTTGTAATCTCATCACATCTTTCCCAATTCTTGGAGCTGTAATCTTCAATGCTTTGATGATACAAGATGATATGAACTTCTAAGCGATGAGCAAAATTGTTGAACTAAAAAATGATCTAACCATCCCAATTTGATCTTATGTGGAATGTTGTGCTTATAGGCTTCACAAGATGAGTTATTATCACGAGACTTGATGGTACTGGTATCAGTATTCTTTTGAAGATGGGTTAGTTATTAGTACTCATTTGAAGATGGGTTAGTTGTTTCCCTTCTGAGTGATGTTGATACATTGACTATTTAATTTACTTGCTCTTATTATGTGGATGCTGATAAGGGGTTCTTATAATATGATTGTCCTTTATCATGCTTCTAATGTTTTCTTGGCTTACTTCAAGGAAATGATTTTCTTCATACACTAGATTTTCACTTGGAATTTCCATTGTTTGTACTATAACATCCGAGTATGTCTTGAATTCAATTGGATTGGAATCTTTCTGAATTGTGAGATTAACAGGATTTGTATTTGATCTCTTTTCTTCAAATTGAATTTCCACATCTAAATATTTCAATGCTTCCCTTTCGAACAATTGTTTTACTCTATTTTTTAGTGACTTCTTATCCTACATAAGTTTCTTAATTTGCCTAAGTAAATTTTCACTGTGGTCCTTGAGGCAAGATTTTTCTTCATTTTTGTCTGTGATAAGTTTGTCAACTTCTTGTTGCATATTTTGCATTGACCTTTGAGATATCTGTAATGTCTTCTGGTGTTGTTAAATTTGGCTCCAATTTAACGTCTTGTAGTGTAATTTTTTTTTCTTGTAGGAAAATGTCAAAAACTTCTTCTTCATATTTAAAATGAAGGACCCTAGTGTTTCTATCTAGGGTGAGACCAAAATCATGTCACCATTATTGCTCCATAATGATCTAACGGTAAATTGCGATATAAATGTATAATCCCCAATGTTTAATTGTAAATCAGTTATGTCATTTTGTTTTGTGTCCTCATAGTTTAATTTTTCAATTATATTTGACTCGAGAATTACTAATTGGTTAGCAAATTCAAGGCTTACATAATTATTAGTTTCAGCAGGAGCGATAGAAATAGTAAAATCTTTCTCCTCATTTTAGACTCATTTTGCAAATAGAAAGAAGGGTTTAGAGAGCAAAGGAGGAGGAGACTAGTTTTGTTTGAGCTAAGGAGGAGGAGGACACCATTTTCCTTTGCCATTACTAAGAGGCTTGTCATGGAATCGATCCCAGATTGGTTAGAGCCTATAGCAGGCATCAAAGGAGGTAATAAGGGAGAGAGAGGTAGAGGAGGAGGTCACTCTACCACATTCAAGGACATAAATAGAGCGAGTTGGAATTAGCAATAGCATGGGTGTTGGTAGAGGATGCTAGAGTCTACCTCCTATTTCTTTTAGAGGACTTCAAAGTCCAATGCCAATCTCGAGGCCTTCTTCCTCTAGAGGAAAAGCCATTACCTTTACCTGTAAAAGGGGCAGAGGAAGTCGCTAGTTTATGTATCTAATTTCATTCTAGGTGACTCATGATGCTGAGATACATTTATTATATTTTTTGTTGATATTTTGAGGTTGAGTTATGACTCTGGATTCATGGCATGATATAATGTTGATATGTGATGTAGCACTAGACCTCTTATACATCTTGTATATTAGTTATGTTTTCATATTTATGTGGCAATGCATTTATTTGATGATGTTATGTTATGAATATAATTCATAACAAGTAAAATAAATAAAATAAATAAAATAAATGTAAATATTAAATAATCAAATATTGGTTATGTTAAGTAGTCATTAAGTTAAGTGAAAAGACATGTTTAAAAGACATGACCAGTCACGAAAGGACACCTGCTTAGGTATATATGTAGGTCCACATTGTAACATTCATCACTTATACATTTTTTATATATAATAAATTATTATTTCAAATACCTCTTGTGTATATTTACATTCAAGTCTACAAGCTTTCAGTTTTTATGCTTCAGTGGTATCAGAGCCATGGCGCACAATATAAGCATGCGAGTCTTTGAACGTAGTTCATCGCAGAATGTGCCATTACGTTCACGTCTTGATTGTGTTGAGCAGTTAAATAAAATTCAAGAAGTATTTCAGCGATTAGAAAAAACATGTGCAGAAGTTAAAGCATGTCGAAAGGAAATCGATGGTAAGGAAGATGATAACGACAATAAAGAAACAAAAGAAGATGAAGCAGTAGATGATTATAATGTTCAATATTATGATGAAGGCATATCAAGGCCATCAAGTGCTCTGTTGATACCTGCAGGCCCAAGACCTGTTGTTCCTGTTGTATCCTTTCAAACCATTCCATTGTTGTCACGTCTGTTAGTGCATCAAGAAGACTAGGAGTTGGAGATTCTATGGCTTCAAATAGCATATTGCTGTCTCAAAGTTCATAGGTGCTTCCATCATACAAAATGGCTGCTGTTGGAAAGAATAAGAGTACTTACGCTGGGCATGTTTCTCTTCCGGTCTCGAGTGCTAACACTTTGGCAGTGGCAAGTCCCTCTCAAGGTTGCACTGCTTCACATTCCAGTGGTTTAGAGATCTCAAAAAAGCAATTGGATGTGGCAAAAGCAATTGGAAAAGGGGTTAGAAAGTCCCCTGAACCTAAGAAGGAAAAAAGCCTTCCATAACATTTGTGAGGGAAGTAACAAAGGTTATATCTTCTTCTAAGCCAGAAGTTAAGAAAGGGCCCACCATGCCTCTGTCCTTCACTAACAATGATGTTGAAATTTCAGTTATGGCTGTAATTGAAAGAACAACGACTATCATAAATTTGGATGATGTGTGTGCAAAGCACCAAGTCCCTTCAACACATAAGAGTTACAACATGAGGAATTTGGATAAAACTATTATTCAAGGAAAAGTCAAGGGATTAGTAGAGGTTGTCAAGTCAACTTTGAAAAAGCTTGGAGAAGGTGGCAGCATTGATGAGGCTAAAGCTATTGGTGAACTAGATGTACTCTTGCAAATGTCTAATTGAAAGAGTAAATTGAAGGTTTATCTTGCACCATCTATACATGTTATGCGTTACACATCATTTGGTTGACATTTTACTAAAGTTGATAAACTGCAAGACGTTATTGAAAGGCTTCATTGTATGTACAGAACGGTGATACGATTGTGGATTTCTACTGTGGGGCAAATGATTTTTCAAGGCTAATGAAAGCAAAGCTTGAACAATCCTAAGAAGCAATGCTTTTTTAGGAATTTTAACATAATTCAACCAAGGAATGATTTTGAATTTAAAAAAAGGGGTTGGCTGACTGTTGGTAACGATGAATTTCCAACCGGCACCAAAGTAATTATAGGGTTGAATCCTCCATTCGGTGTTAAAGCTGCTCTTGCAGACAAATTGATTAACAAAGCCTTGGAGTTTAAGACCAAGTTGGTCATCCTTATTGTTCCAAAAGAATACCTCACCCAATTGCAACGGATTGAACCTTATGTCAAGAGCTTCTTGTATGTGTCGGAAAAAGTGTTGGTAGACGCAAAGGAAATTGACAGAAGGCTCGGGAGGAACGAGATGTCCCAGAAACCAAATGCTGAAAAAGATGAGGAAAAAACGCTGCGTCTACCTGCGTCCCTATCGTGCTCCCTGACCACTCCAACAACTCTGCCACCCTACCGTCCACTGCAACCTTTCCTTGGCATTCAGACAAATGATACAATTTAAACGTTATAGTCTCCGCTGTCAAGCACCGTGTCTGAAGGTCAACAGTGACGACGGTTCAAATGATGGCTTATTTGAACGAGCATATAATTGGCTCGAGATATACTTACATCATGTTGTAGTCGATACCGTGGGTCACTTAGTGGTTCGAGCGTATAATGACGGTGGGTCAGTCGGTGGTTCGATGGTTCGAGCTTATAATTATCAAATACGGGGAACTCTACTTCAAAATACATTATCAGAGTTATTTGCATTGCTTCATTTCCTGGATCCATCTGAAATTCTAGATCCGAAAACTGCAGCTTGTGCATTTTCAGAAATTGGCACCAACTCTAGTGAACGTGATAGTGCAAAAAGTGTGGAAAATATATCACGAATTCATGAACTATTGCAGCTAAGAATGTTGAGAAGGCTCAAATATGAGGTGCTCCGGGATATCATATCTGGGAAACGATTAGTGGAAGTGCCATGTGCACTTGACATCCCTCAGCGACGTTTGTATGTGAACCTCAAAAAAAAGAACTACAAGGAGTTGAACAAAGGTGTTCGCAATGGTATGAAGTTTATACCATTTACATGTTGGGACATTAGAACCTAAAATAGGACTTGTGAATAATGTTACATAGATAAGCAATATTTGTTATTTTGCATTTGTTCTTTGACATCATATGAGATGCAAGTCAGGAAAACTGTACTAGTCAAAGTAACCCATTAATGCCTATTTTTTCTATATATATATATATATTATTAAAAGAATTGTTAAAAAAAAATCCAAGGGAATATTATAGGTTTTACATGATGAGACGTTTGCCAGATTATATACATCGAGTTGACAGACACTAAGTGAAGAAATTGACAACATTAAAGCTTTGAGGACAAAGGTTCTGAAGGGAAGGGGCTTGTTATGAATATATTCTTACAAGTAAATAAATAAAATAAATATAAATATTAAATAATCAAATATTGATTATGTCAAATAGTCATCAAGTTAAGTGAAAAGGCATGTCTAAAAGACATGCCTGGTCTTGAAAAGACACCTGCTTAGGTATATATATGTGGGTCCTCATTGTGACATTCATCACTTATACATTTTTTATATATAATAAATTATTATTTCAAATACCTCTTGTGTATATTTACATTCAAGTCTATAAGCTATCATTTTTTATGCTTCATGTTATTTTAGATGTTTAAAAATAATTGAAAAAATGGATAATGTACTTTTAAAATTTTGCCGATTTTTTCTAAATTTTACCAATAGTTTTGCATTTTTTATGATAGTTTGCTTTTTCGAACCCTCGTTGACTTTTTGCTGATGTCAACAACACTAATTGCATAGTTGAGGATATCCAACAGACTTGAAGGCATTAGAAGACTCACCTCATGGCTCTTCTAATATTGGAATGAGGTATAATGGTGATGTGTTCTCGAAATTTCATTTCAATATTTTATGTAGTAGAAATAAAGAAATATGGCATCATTGGATGCCACACTTTATGGCCCATTAGATTCTTGGATATCTTGGAATATCTAAAGGAATTCTTGATTTAGATTGGGATGAGCAGCTTTTGGTGTTTTGTGGATATGTTGATTCAACTAGACTACTTGTCACATCTTTCATTAAATTTATTTCATATCTTGATGTTGTCCATGAGGATGTTATGATGAAGATGTTTGTGTGTAACTTGGAAGATGAGGCATTGGATTGGTTTGAATTTTGTATTGTAGGGCAAATATCTTCATTTGTAGGGCAAATCAAACCATTTCACAAGCATTGGGATCTTAGTTATGAAGGAAAAGAAAAGGTTGAGGATCTAATTGAAGCTTACCATTTTAGAGAAATTGAGATCCAATATCTAAAGCTTTCAATAAGAGAGTAATCTGTCAGATGACCTCTTGGATGACATCTAGGATGAATGTGATTTATGTATGTTCTTGGTTGAGTATATAAAAAAAACGGTGGGCCAAGCTATGAGAAGCATGGAAATGAGTGTTGAATTTTGTAGTTATGGTTGGATTTCATAATAAAGGTTTTTAGCCTTCCAAATATATATCTGAATTTCCAAGAGGAGGAGAGCGAGTGGTCTATTTATAGTGTTTGATGAGGTCAAATGGGTGTCTCTTTCTTGAGGGCTGACTTGATTATTAGGAAGACTTCATCATTTTGGTACCAAAAATTTTAACTTCAAAAATTGATCGGCCCTCAAGAAAGAGATACCCATTTGACCTCATCAAACACTATAAATAGACCACTCGCTCTCCTCCTCTTGGCAATTCAGATCAGTCACACAACATATCTTTTGTTCATCTAAGTGAAGGAGTCACAAGTCAAGGAGGCTGAAGTTGACCAAATAGTACAACATTTGACTGAGTTTCTTCTCTCTTTGTTTGACCTTGCATGTGTGGATTTTATCTCCGCTTGACCTCACATGTGTGGAAGACATGCCAAATTTCTTTTGGGCAAAATCACAGAGCAACAGACCGAGTTTCTAAGGTGAAGAAGAAGGTTAAAATTTGGCCTAGTAGATCAAACTTGACCAAATGTTTTGGGTAGTAGTTTGACTTGGATAAGAGATAGTTTGACCAGGGTTTTATTGCTGGTCTGTTTGACTTGATTTTTGACTGGAAAGATCAGTTGTCTCTTGTTGAATTGAATAATTTCTCTAAGGAAAAGGTTGCTGGGTTTTTCCCTAGAAGAGGGTTTTCCCATTGTAAAATTTGTGTTGTCTTTATGCATTGTGATCTCTATTGTCCTATTGCATTTTATGGTTGAAATTTTGAAGTGTAATTGAATGATAAACTGGAAGTGTTAAAAATAATATCATATCATTAGAAGTAATTATCACTTTTAGAATTTTGTGCTTGTATCTAATGCACTTGAAAAATCAACATTGTATCAGAGCTTTGGTGAAGAGAAGAGGGCATTGAGATGACTTTTGAAGACACCTACTTTTGCAAATTTAATTTTTGGACCAAATCTTTGACCATGGGTTCTTCTACTAAGGTTGAGAACAAATTGGAAGGTGCTACAAATTCCAGGGCATGGAAGACAAGGATTGATCTCATCCTTGAAGAATATGATGTTATGGATTATGTGAAGGGCAAGGTAAAGGTAACATATTCTCAAGATAATGAAGGAAAAGCAAGGCACAAAAGTCTAAAATCACGATTAAGAGGGTTCTTGTTGAATCCAATAGAGATCACTTGATTCCATATGTTTCAAGGTTGGACACTTCAAAGCAGAGGTATGATGCTTTAGTAGGATTGTATAATATCAACAACGTTGGTAAGAAAATGAGTTTGAAGAATCAAATTCGTGATGTTCAAATGACTAAGGAAGATACTGTGGCTTCCTATTTTATGAGGATCTCTTAATTGAGAGATCAAATTCAAGCTATTGGAGAAATTATTTCTGATATAGAACTTGTGACTACAACACTTAATGGTCTACTTGATTCATGGGATACATTTGCATCTAACATTTGTGGTAGAACAAAAAATTCCTAAGTTTGATCAACTTTGGACCTCATGTACTCAAGAAGAATCTAGACTAATATCAAAAGGGAAGATTCAGTGACCTCAAGATGTATAGTCCCAAGCATTTGCAGGTCATACGAAGAATAGTAAAAGAAAATTTGGACAATTTCAAAGAAGGAATTCAAGTAGAAGACTTGCTCCTCAAGAGAAGAAGGATATGTCAAAGATTCAATGCTTTTGTTGCCACAAGTTTGGTCACTACAAAAGTCAGTGCCCTGAAGGGAAGAACAATAAGAAGAGGAAGGGCAAGCAATAAGCTTCAACGATAGACAATGATGATGATGATGAGCATTCACATCAAAAGAAATCTAAGAATGGCACTACAAAAACATTAGTAGTTGATGATAAGGACGAGAATATGTTTTACTTGGTTGATAAGATTGCTAATAGATTTCAGTGATTTTTGAAAGTAGGCAAGGAACAAGAGGGAGTTGACAATTCCCTACAATCCTCAAAAAGATAAGTATTGTATATTTGTCTTCCTTGATTATTATTAATTTAATTTTTAAGTCAAGCCTCTTGTCTTTGTTTCTTCTGCTAGGTTATAATTGTTTCTTCCATGGCCTCCTAGCGAGGGTTGCAGGTACATCGTGAAGGCTGCCAAGGCTCTAGCAACAAATGGAATCATTGGAAGAACAAAGCAAAGTTTGTGGCAAGAGGATTCTCTTAGGATCGACGATTTATGTTTCAGAGGGAGAAATTGTACTGACATCGTGTTTGATGACCAGAGGAAGCAAGCGAGCCAACAAGTTTGAAGGATGCCATTGTATAAAGATCTATGGAAAGTCAGTGGTGATGGCAACATAGAGAAGTAAAAAGCAAGGATTTTCCCAGGGAATTTTTGGCTTCAACTGTCGGACTGAAGAAAGCTTTGTATGGACCTCGGGCATGGTATTCTTGGATAGATGGATATCTGATGACTTGGTTCTGATGCGAGCAGAAGGAATCACATTACAGAGGGAGCAGTAGTAGCGGGAGGATTTGCTTTCGTGATAGAGGGAGTAGTAAAGCCTTGCTTTAGTGTCAGAGGGAGTTGACCTCTGAGTTCGAGATGAAGGATCTGTTGAGAAATCTAGGGCATTATATTTCTCTTAGATCTTGACAATTACTTTTGAATATTTTTATATGCTTGTTAGTTCTTCTTTTAGTTTTTTTTTTTTTTCATCAAGATAAATGCCAAACAATAAAAATCACAAGGGACACAAGATGTAGGCACTTAGCCAGGGCAAAACCCCTAGGTAGGGGAAAACCTAGTCAAGAACTCTTCCTTCAATAGATTCAAATTACAGTGAGACAATTAAGGCTCTTGACCTAAACCTCTCTCCATCCATCAAGTCAGCCTTTCAGTTGAAGTAATCTTCTTCCAATACTGATCTTCAAGAATAAGAGTTTTGGTCCTTCTTTAAGCAACTTTGGCTTCTGCCATTATAGGAACAAACTTTAATCTCGCAATTTAACTTTGGCCTTGCAATGATAAAAAGTTTTGACCTCTGTAATTGTGGAGAATTTTAGTCTTGAATTTATGTCATGCTCCAATACTTCATTGTCATGTATATGATCAAAACTTCGCTGACTGTAACTTATCTAATTGTATCTTTATGTCATGCTCCAATACTTTGCTATCCTGTATATGATCAAAACTTCGCTGACTGTAACTTCGTTGACTGTAATTTATGTACTGTAATTTCGCTGACTGCAATCCATACGAACTTGTTAACTACCACCTCTTTGGGTCGACTTCGTTGGGGTATATATAGTGGTTTCCGCTTGCATAATGAGCCAACATGACTTAGTAGACTTGAAATTTAATCCAAATTTGAAGCGCTGGAGGCTGACTTGACGGTGATGGAGTTTACATGACTCAAATAATTTTCTTTATTTAATACAATGATCCTAAGAAGGGTTTACATAATTAAATTTTACTTTGACTCAACAATATCCTAGTGCACTCAATGGGTGCTTTTGACCTATTGACTTTTGATCCAAGCATGAAACCTATGCTTTAATAAGTCAAATTAATAATAATAAAAATTTCTTTTGACAAATATATTACATCATGACTCAAGTACAATTATGAAGTCCGACTCTAGTTACATTCTTCAACAGGATTATGGTTGGATACTTTACTTCTTAGAACTAGAAGTATGGCAAAAGTTGGGTAAGCATGTTATCATGATCCTTTAGAGATATAGGATGATGGACAACCAGTCCATGACCACTTCCATTTTAACTAATCCGTAGAAGTTAAGTGGTAGAGGGAGAAGCCAAGATTGCCATAACAAGATTTGTTTCAGTGTCAAAGGGAGCACCTAATTAGGGTGACCAGAAAGTAGTTGTGGCACAACATGTGTTGAGGCATCGACATGGTGTAGTTGAATGTGAATTGAGAAGTACAGTTGTGGGGATATACAGATTCAAAATGAGTAGAGAGTGCTGAATACAGGAAGAGCACATCAGGATGATTATTCAGTTTGGATTTTGCTTGGGCAAGAAGTAGACATTTGTCGCACTCAACACTATAGAGGCCGAGTATATTGCAACTACTCTAGCGAGTTGTGAAGCAATGTGTCTTCAAAAGCTACTTGCAAGATTGTTTGATCAGGTGCAGGAGACGACTGTGATGAGTGGTCGAAGCACATTGAGATCATGGTACCATCTCATTTGGACATGGTACAGAAGGGAGCAGTTAGGCTCTAATGCATTTCTCTAGACGAGCAAGATGTTGTCATTCTCACAAAGCCCTTGTCCCAGGGTGAAGTTTGTATACTTCAGGGACAAGCTTAGATTAGTTGAGAATGCTTCTCTCAGTTAGAGGGAGTGTTGATGTTGTGGCATCAAGGACAAACATTCTCCCTAGGTCAGGACACTGACAGGTCAAAGTTTTGACCAGGGGCCATTTAGTATGGCTAGGGAGAATGGTTCTGAGATCATCAAGGCCTAGAGTGCTCCATATTGGAGTGAGTGCCTAAATGATCCAGAGAGCATCAAGGCCTAGAGTGCTCCCCAAGTGGGTGAGGGAGTGCCTTTAGCATCAGGTAGGTATGTTGCCATTCAATTAGCATGTAGGAATGGTAATAGCCCAGGGTTTCACCATAGGTCACATGTGTTGAGCAGGTTCCAAGTGATGGTTTGGATAATTGGTGAATTTCTCCAAGTGACGACTTGTTGAGCATGATGTTGATGCAAGATGCTTTCCACATGTAGTGGATGGATACATCAACATAGCTAACTCATTCAACCTTTTCTTAGAGAATTTTTTCAACAAGAGAACATCTAAAGAAGTCATTATGAATACCTCCCTAGCGAAGAAGGATTGTTGAATTTTGTAGCTATGGTCGGTCTTCATAATAAAGGTTTTTAGTCCTATATATATATATATATATATATATATGATGTGGATTTCAAGTTGGCTTAAAAAAAGGGGCAATTTTGATTTTTAAAATTCAAAATTTTGGTACCAAATGATCATTAAGGCCTAGAGTGCTCCCCAAGTGGGTGAGGGAGTGCCTTTAGCATCGGGTAGGTATGTTGCCATTCAATTAGCATGTAGGAATGGTAATAGCTGAGGGTTTCACCATAGGTCACATGTGTTGAGCAGGTTACCAATGATGATTTGGATAATTGGTGAATTTCTCCTAGTGATGACTTGTTGAGCATGATGTTGATGCAAGATGCTTTCCACATGTAGTAGATGGATGCATCAACATAGCTAGCTCATTCAACCTTTTCTTAGAGAATTTTTTCAACAAGAGAACATCTAAAGAAGTCATTATGAATACCTCCCTAGCGAAGAGGGATTGTTGAATTTTGTAGCTATGGTTAGTCTTCATAATAAAGGTTTTTATTCCTATTATATATATATGATGTGGACTTTCAAGTTGCTTAAAAAAGGGGCAATTTTGATTTTTAAAATTCAAAATTTTGTTACCAAAATGATCAAGTCAGCCCTCAAGAAAGAGACACCCATTTGGCCTCATCAAACACTATAAATAGTCCCCTCGCTCTCCTCCTCTTGGCAAATTGGATCACTCACACAACATATCTTTTGTTCATCTAAGCAAAGGAGTCACAAGTCAAGGAGGCTGAAGTTGACCAAACAGTCTAGCATTTTATCGAGTTTCTTCTTTCTCTGTGTTTGACCTTGCACATGTGGAAGATAGGCCGAATTTCTTCTGGGTAAAATCATAGAGCAATAGACTGAGTTTCAGATGTGAAGAAGGCCAAAATTTGGCCTAGCAGATCAGAATTTACCGAATATTTTGGGCAACAGTTTGACTTGGATATAAGATAGTTTGACCAAGTTCGATGGCTGGTTTGTTTGACTTGATTTTTGATTGGAAAGATTAGTTGTATCTCTTGTTGAATTGAATAACTTCTCTAAGGTTGCTGGGTTTTTCCCTTGAAGAGGGCTTTCCTAGGGTAAAATTTGTGTTGCCTTTGTGAACTGTGATCTCTATCTATTATCTATTGTGATATCTATTGCATTGTATAGTTGAAATTCTGAAGTAATTGCGTAATGATGAATTGGAAGTGCAAAGATAATATCATATCATTAGAAGTAATTATCAATTTAAGCATTTTGTGCTTGTATCTATTGCATTTGAAAAGTCATTAATGAGTTTCATGCGGGTCATTCGGATGACTAGATTTCTCTTTAATCACACAAGCCACCTGTGCAAAAAATTTCAGATGTAGAGAAGTATGATGAAGTGATTGAAGATTGTGGTAACACTTTGTGAAGATGTTGATGTGGAAGATTCCATTGAAGATTATGCATCTCATCTTGTTATAGAAGAAATATCCTATGATGATGATGTACACTCGCATAAGACATCCCAACATCCATCATTATTGATTGTGAGGAGGAAAATGGTTTGGTAAGTTTCTTTCCAAAATTTTGAATTTGATGATGACTATGTTGATGATTTGAAGGGGATAGAGGTTGTATAAAAACCTTTGGAGGATGAAGAAAGTGCACATTCTTTTGCTAGCTCATATGATAAACAACAAAGCATCCAAGAGGATGATGAGTTAGACACTCGTTTTGTGATTGGGAGATATAGATGGGATGTGGATCACTAGTTTATTCATTGCGATTCCATCTATGACATGGATAGTGAGAGCTTGATGGAGGGAAATTTGAATTGGCAATTTCCATTACCAAAACATTGGGAGCCATTCCATGAGCCATGAGGAAGACATTGTAGGTGCTATTTCTTTGGGTCTTGGACAACAAAAGGATGTTGAATTATGCGATGCATATTCTTTCGTTGGTCAACATTTGTGTGTCCTCATCAATGGTGCATGTTTCTTTTAGCATAAGGAGCATTGCTATTGTATTATTTATGCTGAAAAATTTCAATTATTGATGTCTTCAACGCACACCCTTTACATGTATAAAAAATGGGCAGGGGGTGTATTTTCAACACTGCAATATGTTTGGGACAACTCCATGTTCAATCATAGATGTTTTTGTAGTATAGGGCATATAACCCTAAATCATGGGTTTATTTGTCATTCTAGATTTGAAATTTTGTCATATTTCATTTGGATCCTTGATAGAGGGCAATGAAGAAGTGAAATAAATTTTTTGAAGGTTTATATTGTAGATTGTCACTTTATAGTATGATAGGTTATTTTCATGATAGCCAAGGAGAATGGTCGTTGGAGCATGTAGATCAACATTTGGAAATGCACATATGGTGGTTTGTGGAGGTAATTTATGGCTTGATGATGGGTGGGTTTCCATATTCACAAGCCAAAGGTGATGACTATATTAATCTTATCCAACATTGGATAGAACAAGTATGTAATGGCACACACTAATCATGGTGTGACTTTTATTTTTACTTTCATCTTTAGGAGCTTACTTCATTGTTTAGCCATACAATGTGAGATATTTTAGTCTATGTTTGCATGATGTTTGATGTAGCGTTGTTTTGGCTTATTGCCAAACACAAGGGGAGATCTCATGTTGTTGATGAGATGATATAGTCATTGCATTGGCTGTATATTTTACTTAGCACTTGCATCTTCTAATGGTAGAATAGGGTAGGAAGAATAAGTTCAAGTTTCATAAGCAACATATTTTTATCTATGTTCACTTGAACATTATGGGCTTAGAATGGTCCTTAGATGGATAGTCCCATTTTTTATAATAATTTGGGATTGAATGCCTTCTTATTGTGGAGCAATTGAAATTTTGGATCCATCTCATTACAAGTAGGCAACACTTTGATTCACCTTGCAAGTACAATAGAGATTTTGGAGTTCTCTTGCACCCCATAGAGGGGTGTAGGGCTAATTGTTTCCCCTTGAAAAATGCATGGTTTAGTTTGCATTCAATGGCCTTTTCTTCTGTGATTGATCATAATAGAAGACCTTGGAGTTTAGTATCAATTATAACTTGATGGAGGCTTTATTGGGGTTGCATTGATGGATGGGATGTGTAGTAAGGGAGTCCTAAAACGAGAACACCTTGGCTTATTTGGGCTTCAGAGCATGATATATGGCAATTTTAGGGTTAAATACAACTAGAAGCTTCAAGTGGGAAATGCTCTGCACATGAGAGGTCTAGGTCAAGAAAACTAATAGGGAGAGTAGAAGCCTTAGCTTGGTGTAGGGCTAATTGCCCCTTGAAAAATGTGTGGTTTAGTTTGCATTTTCATGGGCTTTTCTTTTGTGTTTGAGCATAATAGAAGACCTTGAAGTTTAGTAGCAATATTAACTTGATGAATGGGATGAGCAGTAAGGGAGCCCTAGAACAAGAACACCTTTCCTTATTTGGGCTCTAGAGCATGATTTATTGTAATATTAGGGTTAAATACAACTAGAAGCTTCAAGTTGGAAATGCCCTACATATGAGAGGTCTAGGTCATGAAATCTAACATGGAGAGTATAAGCTTAGCTTGGAGTAAGATCATAGTAAGATAGGTGGAAAGGAAAGAGGCTAGAAGAGGAACAACTTAACTTGAATGAGATTGTATGCTAGTGGAAGCACTCGTTTTGTCAAAGGAGGTCACTTGATGAATAGTGCTCGACTTTAAGGGAGCATTGTGGTGGCTTGATCATAAGTCTACCTGTTGTAGGAGGGACATCGTGAGCAAGAAGCCATTCAATGCATATTAAAATGAATATGGGGAATTGCACATTATTTGAGGGGTACTCCACATGTTTGGAGCCATTGTCTATTTTTAACTTTTAAGACATCTCAGCAAGGACACTTTGATCAAGCCTTCAAGGCATGTGCTACATGTTTGGATGAGGGTTATTTGCATGAGGGAGTGACTTAACATGGATGACATGGTCAAGCTCCTAAGCAAAGAATTAAATCATATATGACATGTGACTAGTGGACTAATGCAAAAGGTAAAGAGGTCCCAAGTTAATCTTTTGACCAATAAGTTAAAGAAGGTCCAAAGGTGATCTCGTTTGTGTTGAGATTTGTAGCTTGGGAGGTACTCCAAACCCTAGGCTAGAGGGTTTTGGAATAATGAGCACACAAAATTGACTTGTGGGCTTAGAACACAAGCCCGTGGGCTTTGCACGCAAGCATGTGGGTGTGACTCTATGAGGATATTTCTGCATGTGATGATTGTAGTTGGTAGAGGACTCTGAGAGTAACTGGACGCAACGAAAATCATTCAAATTCGAGTTGTAGAAGTGAAGATATATATTTTTGAAGTTATGTGTTGGGATTGTACTAGAGGAGATCAGGTTGACATAGTTGTTAAGAAGCCTAAATTATAGCTTGGACAAGCCCACAAGGGCAGGCAATGAAGCCCTTGAGAAAAGCATAAAAATAAGTCAAGTATGGAGGCATTTTACACATCAATGAGCATCAATCAAAGGGTAAATCTCCTTTGAGGCAACTGCAGCTCCTAGAGACCTAGCGAAGGAGAGAAATGATGACTATTTTGGGTTTGTTTATCATGATTGACTAGGCTGAATTGGAGCAGTTGTGACAATGTGTGAGAGGGATTGTTCTAAGGAAAATTTTGGACATGATTGGTGGTGTATCTCTCTGTAGTTAAGGTCGAGATTTCTTGTAGACTTGCAGGTGGAAATCTCTCTGTATAGGAGGGTCGAGAAGGCCTAAGAAGAGTCTCCTTGAAGCCGCATTCACCTACAATAATGGCACAAGGGTTGGTCACCTAAGGGAGGGTAATTGCAGGTGTGGTAAGGTCTAGTTAGGACAGTTCAACCAACGAAGAGGAGAGTGGTTCTATGCCTAAATGAGGGTTGGTTCTCTCAAGAAGCGGGCTTGAAATTTCGATATGTGCCCTTGCAGCAGACCGCAGTCTTGTAGGATATCTTTGGAGAAGCCGAGAGCCTAATCAGGGAGGCTGGAAGGTGTAAAGGGTACAATGAATGAGAGGAGCTTATGGAAAAAGCTTAACCGTAGGGTTTTGGACCATAGAAGGCCAAGTGTTAGGAGCTTTGACTGTAGCAACAATCAACCCTAACTAGAGGGCCGTGGGTTGTAAGAATAGGCACAAAACTTGAGAACAAAAGGAGCACAAGATGTTGCAAATCCAAGGTAAGGGTGTCCTTTTTTTGAATGGATTGCTAGAAGATGTAGGTCCAGATTGAACTGTTGGTGGCAAACATCCTATGAGTAATCATCATCAACAATGGATAAGGTGAAGAGACGCAGTAGGAGGTTCTAGGACAGGTATGTCATTTTCTTGAGTTGATGTTGACTTGTAGATGGATGTTGTCCTAGTGTTGGACAATTTGTTGTGTGGTATTGGACAGTTGTGTTCTGATGGAGGGCAGTGTGAGAGCGGACCAAGTGTGGATAGTAGATTGGACATTTATGGTCCGTTGGAGGACAACGTGATAGTGCCTAAGTTAGAGCCTAGTGTGCAACACTTTGATGGACAAAAATAGTTGCTAGAGTGGCAGAAGAAGAGCTCAAGGATCTGATCAACTAGGAGCAGTTTGAGTGGCCCTAGAATTGCCTTATTGCGAAGGACATCTACAGTACAAGAAGGGCAGTCCTCTTAGCCCATGTTGATTGTGGGAGATGGACATCTTGTAATGATAGATGGCAACCCTTTGTGCCCTATGCTAGTCTTCATTGAACCAACATAGGAAGACTTAAGTGGGCTAAAGTCCTTGGGGAGTTTAGGACCAGTAATGGGCAGTTGCGAGTTGTTCACAAACGGAGTTGTGAACAACTCAACAGGAGTCTCGATGTGTTGATGCGTTGATGGACTAACGATCAACGAGTGAGCAAATTGGATAGCTGAGGTTCAGTGGCCAGGTGGACTTGGATCATTGATAGAGGCAGTGTTGGAAATAGAGAGTCAAAGGACTGGGAAGGTATAGGATACGACCGAGAGGAGTTGTGATTGCATGCTACATCAACCAGATGGTCAGAGTATCTTGTTGAGGGTAGATGGGTTGTCGATGGACAGACACCAAGCCCCAGCTTTGTATCTTGTATCAGTGGATGTATGAGGGCCATTATCCTTGGTACGAGAGCCCTAAACTGTTGTATTTTATTAGTTGGATTAATATAATGAAGATTCGGTTATTGTAAATTTTGTAAAAAGTTGTGTATATATTGTGCACTAGTAGATTTACTATTGTTTATATTCATCTGGGCAAAGTAGCTTCGTTGTGATTCTTTGTTTGGTAGCATTAGTGACTTAAGATTCTATCCTAGACACCAGGATTGTGGAAAAACAACAATTTGCATGCCCGAAGAGGAGCACTATGATTCATGAAGACTGTGCAAGTGGTGCATTAGGTTCAGGAATCCTTGAATCACATGAAGAAAGTCCTAGGGAGGTGTGTGGTAGTGGGAGGACATGGTTTGTAGATTGAAATATTATTTTTCTTTCGAAATCAGTAAAAGATACCAAGCCCTATTTTAAGAGGATATGAATGTATAAATAGGGGAGGATTTCATTTTCTAGAGGGATGGTTGGAGTTGTGGGAGTTCCCCTCCATGCTTAGTTGAAGATATTTTGGGAGGAAGAGGTTACGAGGCATTTCAATTTGAGGTTCATCATGTTTTTTCTATTTTCTCGAGTTGATTTGATGGCCGAAAATTAGTACAGAATCCAGATCTTCAAATATAATCTTTGTAGAGTGGCAGTTTTGGCTTTGATAAGAGGATGATAGGGTTGAGGTCAAACCCTCCCTTCATCTTTATGTTATTTTCAGTGTTTTAACATTTCCTAGGAGTTGCGCTTGCAGTCGCACATTGTATTCATATTGTTAGTACTCTTCGTCAGTACCATTGACCTACTTTGCGGTCATTTGTTGGACATTAATAAAATTATCCTTATATCCCCTTGTACCAGAGGAGAGTTGCCCTAAAATGAGAGTAAGATTTGTTGTGGTGATAGTGGGCTACCTTTCTAATTGTCTGTAGGGTTGAACTTGCTTTTGGAACTTTGTTAGGATAAGGATATAGATGGGATGTGGATAATATTTTTATTGGATTCTTCTTTCCGAGAGGTGCAAGATTGATCCAAAGATCATCTCATTATGAATTTATTTATTCTATGGACAAATTGTCAAGGTCGTCCAGAAGTCTAATGTAGGGTCATGAAGCCCAATAGACGTGTCTCTTCACCCTCAACGTTGTGTATAAATAGAAGAGTCTTTTTCCTCATTTGGACACACCATCAACACATCGTTCTCTCTCTTCTTCTCATTGGTTCGTACAACAAACAAGAGCATCTTCTTCTTCATGCATTAACTTGGGTTGCTTGAAATTTATGTCCGAAAATTACAGATTTGTTTTGAGCAAATTACAGGGACGTTGACCAGCGTTGACCGAGGGTCAAACTCTCTCCTTTCACTGCGCTTTTCAGGCAAGGAATTCGATTTCCTTAGGTTGCATCTCCTTACAAAGAAATCGAGGAATTTGCCGCTGTTTGACCGACGTTGGTCACAGGGCCTTTGACTGCATTGTTGACCTTGCGCTGACCAAGTTTGACCAAGAATTTCAAGACTGTTTTGGGTTGATTTAGATTGGCTTTGGAGGCCGAGTTGACTAGATTTGCCCGAGGTTATTTGGAGGAAACTTTCTGTTGGTTTGACCAACGTTAACTTTCTGGTTAGGGCATCCAGCTGACTGCTGTTTGACTGGACTGTTTTACAGTGATTGGGCAAGTAAATTTTGTATGATGTACTCTCTCTCTCTACTGAACTTTTGAAGAATAATAAGAAGATTTGATCAAAAGGTTTTCTCCACATTGGGGTTTTTCCCTGGCATCCGCTAAATGTTGTGTCCTCTTGTGTTGGCTTGTCTTCTGCGTATTGTTTATGTTCTATCTGCATTTACTATAAATCTTAATGTGATCGCTAATATGGAAATTGATATTGGGTCAATAAGAAAAATTGAAGTAAATTGCTCTAAAGCATAGAACATAACATTGTTATCTAAAATTAATATAGAATCAGAGCTGAGGTGAAGACAAAGTCAAGCAAGAGTGAGAAAAGCAATCACTGAGGTTTGTTGGGCAAGGACAAGATTCAATGGCCTCCTCACCTTACTTCAAATCTGATGACAAGCTCAATGATAACTCTGATTATCATGCATGGAAGATGTCTCTTGACTTAACTTTGGAAGAGCATGATGCTATGGACCAATGTAGCAAAAATTGCGATCGGGATTAAATCGACGAGGGGAAAAAATTGGAAAAAATCGTAAAAATTAGTAAAAATCGGTAAAAATCAGGAAAAAATTGTAAAATACAAAAATATTCATTTCTTTTCAAAATTTTTAATATCTAAAGCATCTACAACATAAAATAAATACATTGACACATGCTACATCACACATAATAGTGAATCATGTCTTGAATAGTAAGTCTTGACTCCTGAGTCCCAACTCAGCCTCAAAATGTCAACAAAAAATATAAAAATGTATCTTATATCACGAGTCATAATGTCATATACAATGAAATGAACCAAATAACTAATACTACTGATTTCCTCTACCCCTCTTGCGAGAAAATGCAATAGCTTTCCCTTTCCATCTAGATGTAGATGTCGGTGGGGTTTGCAGTGGACTCTACTGTGCTCTAGAAGCTAAAGAATTAGGAGCTACAGGAGGTAGACCACGTCCTCTACTGGTGGCAGGGGTAGCTTCAGTAGGTGGTGTCACCTCCTCCTCTTGTTGCTCCTCCTCCTCTACGCCTTCCACTACCTCCTGTTCTAACCAATCATCAGCAAACTCCATGAGAGGCCTCTCGGCCTCAACCCTCCATGCAACAGTGGTGTCAATCCCATCCAATGAGATGGCCTCCATATCAGGTATCCTCTCAAGTTGCCTCACCCACAATCGAAGATTGTAGTATACGTAGGCCATGTCTTTAAGTCGCTGGGACTCCAACCTGTACAAAGATCATAAAATAATAATTATAAAAAAATATTATTTAATGAATTCAAAAAAATATTTGGAAATTTGGAATATTTTAAGTTTTAAGTTTAGCCTGTTGCGCTTCTTGTTGTGTATTTTTTCAAATACACTCCAGTTGTGCTCGCATCCTGAGGATTTGAATGGCAAGCTTTCGCAGATAGGGTACTCTGGCACCATAGCGAGTCCACCATGCATCTACAACAAAATCACGAATAAGATAAATATAAGAAAAAAATGAAATTTGAAAGTTGAAGCAAAGTATGAAGTTATGAACTTGAAGAGACAATGAAATTTGAAACAAACTAAAAAATATCTGGCATTTTAGTCTTCCTATCAACCACAACCATCTCAAAGCTAAATGTGCCACTTGCCATTCTGTATATCTCCATTTTTTTGGAGATTTTTGTACATTTTGCTGGAGATCGCACCATCCTCTGAACACAGGTTAAGAATCCATCCATGATCTCAACATCAAATAAGAACCAACACGGGTAAGAAAATGCGGGGTTCAGGTAGATCCTTGCAGCATGAATGGGACAATGGAGTGTATTGTTCCATTGTTCATCAATCACTTCCCATAGGAGGAGTTGTTTCTGAAACTCCTCATCTCTCTTATCATCATAGTAGGCCCGAATGGATTCTTTGGCCCTGTACATGGCCTCATACAAATAGCCCATTGCAGGCTTCTCACCATCAACTAATCGAAAAACCTTTACCAAAGGTTCAGTAACGCTGCACACTTCCTGCACTCTCGCTCAAAAGTTTCCTGGTATGAAACTAATCTGCATATGGCCTCTCCCTCTGGTTTGCGGCTAAATGTCAAAGCATGCCACTCATCTGAAAGAAACATTCTTTTCACATCCCACATAGAATTCAGGAGGGAGTGAATAGATATGAAACTGGTGGTAAACTGTGTAATGGCGAGGCGCACCAACTCCTTGTTGTTGGTGAATTTTCTCATCAAGCTAAGCATAGATGCATGATTATATATAAATTTTGCAATGCTTTTTGATGAGTCAACAATATATTTGACAAAGGAAAATTTTCCTATGTCTTTTTACATCAAATTAATACAATGTGCAGCACAAGGTGTCTAAAATAAAGTAGGATGCATCTCCATAAGCATCTTGCCAGCAACAACATAATTTGCAACATTATCCGTTATGACTTGGACAACATGTTCTGCACCCACCTCCAAAATAAACACATCCAGCAAATCACATAATAATTTTGCGTACTTGATGTGTGAAGATGCATCAACAGATTTCATAAACATTGTCTCTTTGGGACAATTAACCAAGAAGTTTATAAGGGTTCTCCCCTTTTGGTCGGTCCAACCATTTGACATCATAGTGCATCTTGTTTGTGCCTATGATGCCCTAAACTCTTCCAATTTTTTGGTGTAGTCAACTTTTTCATCTTAAAGAATGCAGCCTCTAAAGTCATCGTAAGAAAAGATTTTGTACCCTGGGCCAACAATTGCAATAGCATCAACAATAGGCTGGAAAAATGGATTATTCCTTACAACGTTGAAAGAAATATCACTCCAAAGGAGAAACTTGCCCAACAACTTGACAACTTGTTCTTTCTCCTTTTTTTTAAGCATTGAAGTGATACATGGTTGTGAACCAGCCGTGGTTCTAGGAACAAAAAATGATGAGGTAGCGACAAGGTTGGTTGTAGACATTGATGCTGAAGTAGAACCAGTGCCACTTCCATATTTACATCCTAACAAACTCCCTGTTAGTTGCTTCTTCAGATCTGTTTTGGTCACCGTGTTTTGCTCTAATTCTTCCAATGATCTCATGGCTCTTCGGATGATTTCCTCATTTGTATTGGTGCAAAGCCCTACATTATGTCCAGGGATTTGTGCAAGGTGATACTTCAATCTATAAATTCCCTCTGACATATGCTGCCCACACAACTTGCAAGACAAGTTTATTCTATCAAACCCTCCATCAGGTTCACCAAATTCCCACAGAGGGTCCAATTTCCTTGGCATGTTTGTAACTTGGTTGAACTCTTGAGTTTTAATGTATGTAAGATGAAGTTTGAAGTTGAACCTATGGCACAATAAGAATTGCAAGTTAATTTTTTGTTTGTTTGTTTGTTTGTTTATTTTACATACATGACACAACACATTGAATTTTTGACAAACAAAAAAAAACCTCAACTCATTCTAATAATAATAGAAAAAATGCATATTCAAACCCAATAAAAAATGATGCAAAAAAATAGAGCACAAGAAAAAATTAAACTAATAAATCTAACAATCAAGTTTTTGCATTTTTGACCAAAATGAACCCTCTCAACTCTATGCAACAAAAATGAAAAGAAAAACACCATCAAATCTACTAAAATATCATTGATAATCAATGGGTTATAGAAACCCAAGCAAAAACAAGAAAAGATCCAAAGCAAAATGGCCAAATTTGGTGCCCATACCTGGAAACCACAGTTTGCCGAATAACTTTGATCCGAACACGAAGTTCTCTTGTTTGGGATGCTGAAACTTCCCGTTTTTCTCCTCCTCTACCCTAGTAGACGCCTTCCTCTCCTCCTCAGCGCTCAAACAAGTCTGTTGTTTGCTAAAAATGAGAAATAAAACTCATCAATATGCTTATAAAACGCGTTGTCCTAGAGGGTCGTGATTTTTTTTTTTTTTTAATATTTGTTTGCCGTTCGAATCGTGATTTTTTGGAGAAAATTGTGATTTTTTCAGCGATTTAAAAAAAGAAAACTTTGTAAAAATCGGGCGATAATATCGGCTAAGTAAAGAAATCGCGATTTTTGCAACACTGCTATGGACTATGTGCAAGGAAAGATCGCTGAACCTCCTTCAAATGCACTGACTGCCGCTAAGACAAAGTACAAGAAAGGTGAGGTCAAAGCTACGACGATCATCAGGGATTCCATTTATAAGCATTTAGTTGCTTACATCTCCGATTTGGGCACAACTAAGGAGATGTATGGCATGGTGGTTAACATGTTTAATGCTAGCAATGCAAACCACCTTTTTCTCAAGAACAAGTTGAAGGACATAAAGAAGGAAAGAGGAAAAGATATCCAATTCTACTTCACGAGGATCATCGAAATAAAAAATGATATTTTATCAATTGGAGAAGTTATCGCTGACAGGGAGCTCACTCTCATTGCCCTTGGAGGTCTCCCTCGTCAATGGGATTTGTTCAACACTACTATCCTCAACAATGACTGGATTTCGGGTTTTGATGAATTGTTGACTAGATGTACTTAAGAAGAAACAAGGATAATAGAGAGAGACATCCTTTCAAATAGGAATGATCCTATTGCATTCTCCGCTCATGCTAAAAAGAAGAACAATGCAGGTTCAAAGAAGCAAGGTCAAGGAAGACAGGGATTCAAAGATGGAAGAAAGGGTAGATGCTTCATTTGTAACAGGGTTGGCCACTATGCTAGGGAGTGTCCTAATAAAAGGGATACACCTCGGGATGATGACAACAACAACTGCAACAATTTTAGGGGCAACAACAATCAAAGGAATGACAGGTTCAACAACAAAGGAAAAAGGAATGCTCCCGCTACTCAACATGGAAATGGTTGATCTCCCAAAAGATCAAGAAACTCCAGGTATGATGAATCTAATGTTGTAGATAACAAGCAAAAATAATTTTATCTTATATCTGCCCTCTCTATTGCCTCTCCTCCGAATAGCTTGGGAAATTGGTTGATTGATAGTGGTGCCTCGAGGCACTTCACTGGGTATATGGAAGCTCTTTCAAATTTGATAGAAAAGAATACATATTTGGAAATTATTCTTGGAGACAGTGCCACCTATTCCCTGAAAGGTGTTGGGAATGTTACTTTTCAATTGAATCAAGGTAACAACATTCATCTACAAGAAGTACTGTATGTACCAAATCTAAAGTCTTAGCGATGGAGGACAAAGGATTCAAGGTGGTATTCATTTATGGAAAGGTATGTGTTTGGAAAAAAAATTTCAAAGAAGCATTTACTCTTGGATTCTTGGTTGACAATCTATATCAAGTTGGAGGAAGTCCATTGGGAGCTATGTCTTGCGACACATCTCTTCAATCTGAATTATGGCACCGAAAAATTTGCTCATCTTCATTATAAATCCCTACTCGATGCAAGGAAGATGGTGACAGGTATGCTCGAATTTAAAGTAGAACATGAAGGTGTTTGCCAGGGATGTGTCGAAGGAAAATATACAAGGGTACCATTCCCCTCAAGTGATAGCAAGACTACCGACCTTTTGCTATTGGTTCATTCTAATCTATTTGGTATGTTGGCCGTGACATCTTTGGGAGCATATTTATACTATGCTATCTTGGATTTATTCCTTGAAGAAGAAGGACGAAGTGTTTACGCGATTTCGTTCTTTCAAAGCCTTGGTCGAAAATCAAACAGGGAAGAAGATCAAAATATTGAGGACCGATAATGGAACTGAATATGAATCAAATGAGTTCAATGACTATTGTAAAGAAGCTAGCATTAAGAGGGAGACTACTACCGCATATTCCCTTGAGCAAAATGGTGTTGCTGAAAGGAAGAATCGTTCTATTATAGAAGCGACTCATGCCATGCTTCATGATCAAGGTCTTCCCAAGTTCCTATGGGGAGAAGCTGCCAACACTGCCATGTATGTTCAAAATAGATGCCATAATCAAGCATTAGATTCCAAAACTCCTGAAGAAGTTTTCACTTGTAAGAAACTTGATGTTTCTCATTTTAGAATTTTTGGTAGCCCCGTGTATTTTCATGTGCCGAACGAAAAGAGAAGCAAATTGGGTGCATTTGGGAAGAAAGGAACATTTGTGGGCTACCGTGAAACTTCAAAGGCATATAGAATCTATATGGATCTGGTCAAAGAGAAGTGGAAATAAGTCATGATGTCACCTTCAATGTAGATGCTGCTTGGAAGATTATGACCTTCATATTCTAAGGAAGGACAGAAGACGATATAGGAAAGCAGGGAGAATCGCAAGATGAGCCAATGCCTGATGCTGAAGGACAGATGGATCCCATTGGTCCACCTCCCCATGAGCCCTCCTCCTAAAAAAGGGGGACCCTCATGTCTTAGGGACACTCTGGAAGATGTCGAGAGACATATTGCACCAAGGGGACGTTTCGTGAAAGGAAGAAGTCGAATAGGTACCAATGGTACTTCGCTGCCATGAGCACCATTGTTCAAACTGGGCCTTGCACATTCGAAGAAGCTATGAAGCACCAAGTTTGGAAGGATGCTATGAACGAAGAGTATGAGTCAATTATGAAGAACGATGTCTGGGATGTGGTCCCTAGACCCAAGGACAAATCTGTTGTCACCTCAAAATGGCTCTACAAGATCAAGCATGGAGCTAATGGAAGTGCTGAAAAGTTCAAGGCCAGGTTTGTTGCTCGAGGCTTCTCTCAAAAGGAAGGTGCGGACTATGATGAGATATTTGCACCAGTTGCTCGATATACCACCATCCGTTCGATCATTGCCCTTGCTGCCTCTCAATGATGGAATTTACATCAAATGGATGTCAAGACCGCCTTCTTGCATGTTTCACTTAAAGAGGAAGTCTATGTAGAACAACCCGAGGGGTTCGCAATTCTAGATCGAAAGACACATGTATGCAGGTTGAAGAAAGCCCTCTGTGGGTTGAAGCAAGCTCCTCGGGCTTGGTATGAGAGGATCGATAGCTATCTGATGAAGCTGGGATTTACAAGAAGTGACGTTGATTTGAACCTTTACTTCAAGGTTGAAAATAATAGACCTCTCATCTTGGTACTTTATGTGGATGATCTCTTTCTGACAGGTGCAGACCCTCTTATTTATCAATGCAAGAGGGAGTTCTTTCCGAATTCGAGATGGACCTAAGATTGATGCACCACTTCCTAGATTTGGAGGTCTGGTAAAAGCCAAGTGAGATTTTCCATTCTCAAGGAAAATACATTGTGAAACTACTTGAAAGATTTTGGATGGTGGATTGTAAGTCCGTGACTACTCCGATGGAACTTAACTTCAAGAAGTTTTGCGGAAGTGCTGTTGGACCCGATTTGGGAAATTCTTCCGAGTATCGTCAGCTCATGGGGGCCCTGATGTTCTTGGTGAACTCCCTTTCAGACATATGCTCTGCAGTGAATACATTGAGTCAATTTATGGTCGAGCCTCATCACATATATTGGATTGCTGCCAAGAATCTCTTGATACATCTCCAGGGCACAATCACCTATGGACTGAGATACACTGTCGGGAATTTGAGGCTCCATAGTTATTCTGATGTTGCCTGCATTGGTTGTGTGGTGGATTATAAGAGCACATCGGGATGTTGCTTCTCACTAGGTTCTGATTCGATATCGTGGATGAGTAGGAAGCAGAAATTGGTTGCTTTGAGCACCGCCGAGGCCGGATATATTGCTGCTAGTATGGCCTCCTGTGAAGCTGTTTGGGCATGTGCTGGATACCATCGTGATCTAATGCGACAACCAAAGTGGGATTCATCTTTCTGAGAATACTATGTATGAAGACCGCTCCAAGCATATTGATATCAGGTACCACTTTATTCGGGATGTGGTACAACGATGAGCAATAAGGCTCCATCACATTGGGATTGATGAACAAGTCATAGATACTCTTATGAAGCCCTTGGGGAAGGTCAAATTCTTAACCTTCTGTGAACAACTTGGAGTCGTGGAAAGACCCTCTTATGAGGGTCCTGTATGAGTTGGATTTTGAGCTCTGGGAGCTCCTGGGGGCTTGGGGTACTTCTTGGAGCTTTGAGCGACCATAGGGTGAGTGGTTCACCTTCCTCTAGTGGTACGCTGTGTACAGGGTGTGTGGTTCACCTTCCCCTGTGATACCCCATGATTGTTTGATATGTGCATAGGATGAGTGGTTCACCTTCTCCTATGACATATGAGTAGGATGAGTGGTTCACCTCCTCCTGCGGTCTGCCGATACATCCTACCCATGTAGTTCGAGACTCATGGGAAGTACCTCTCATCTGGCCAATGAGTTGGGAAATGAGGATAGGGACCATAGTACTATCGATGGATGCATCGTGTACTACCGTACTCCCTATGCTAGGATGTTTTCTATTGATCTGGGATCAATGGAGACCGACTTCGGGTCAATGGAGAGTGGTATGATACACTCTCGATCATTTCTTCTTCATTATTTCTTCATGGTTCAGCAGAGCAGAGCAGGGATGACAAAGATGGTATAGATTGACAGATGGTTTGGCAGGTGGACTTCTCCCTAGTTGAGAGAGAGTGTTAAAATTGGCAACTAGGGCCAACCTCTACCTTGGACAGCTCATATGATGGAGATAATATTTTTATTGGATTCCTCTTTCCGAGAGGTGCAAAATTGATATAAAGATCATCTCATTTTGAGAAGCAGAAATGGAATTATGAATTCATTTCTTCTATGGACACATTGTCAAGGTCGGCCAGAAGTCTAATGTAGGCTCATGAAGCCCAACAAACGTGTCTCTTCACACTCAATGTTGTGTATACATAGAAGAGGCATTTTCCTCATTTGGACACACCATCAACACATCTTTCTCTCTCTTCTTCTCATTGGTTTGTACAGCAAACAGGAGCATCTTCTTCATGCGTTGACTTGGGTTGCCTGAAATTTCTGGGTGAAAATTACAGATCTGTTTTGGGCGCGTTGACTGAGGGTTAAACTCTCTCCTTCGACTGCATTTTTCAGGCAGGAAATTCGATTTCCTTAGGCCACGTCTCCTGGCACAGAAATCGAGGAATTTGCAGCTGTTTGAACAGCGTTGACCGCATGGCCTTTGACAGAAGCGTTGACTCTCTGTTGACCAGGTTTGACCGAGAATTTCATGACTGTTTTGGGCTGATTCGGACTGTCTTTGGAGGCCGAGTTGACTGGGTTTGACTGAACTTATTTGGAGGAAACTTTATGCTGATTTGACCAGCGTTGAATTTCTAGTTAGGGCATCCTGCTGACTGCTGTTTGGCTGGAATGTTTCACAGTGATTGGGCAAGTAAATTTTGTATGATGTACTCTATCTCTGTTGAACTTTTCAAGAATAATAAGATTTGATCAAAGGGTTTTCCCCACATTGGCGTTTTTCCCTGGGATCTGCCAAATATTGTGTCCTCTTGTCTTGGCTTGTCTTCTGCTTATTGTTTATGTTCTATCTGCATTTACTATCAATGTTAATGTGATTGCTAATTTGGAAATTGATATTGGGCTAATAAGAAAAATTGAAGTAAATTGCTCTATAGCATAGAACATACATCGTTATCTAAACTTAACAGACTTTTGAATATCTTTGAGCGCAGGTCTGGGAGGTAACACATTTTTTTTGTACTTTGTTCTTTGAGAAACCACTAGGGCATATGTTATGATCACCCTGTCTTGGGGGTCTCTTATCAATCCACCACTCTTGTTTTATCAGGTTCTCTTTAGCAGTCTGTCAAGATCCAGATCATCTCCCATGCAGGATCATATAATGTGCTAAGACCTTTGGATCTTCATGACTAAACCCTGTCTTCCCAATACATGCATTATTGGTTAGCATTTGTAATATTGTTTCTTTATTTTGTCATTTCCTATTGAACATAGACCAAAGAGATGTACCCTGTATATTGAGGAACGTATATCATTGTTTGTCAGTTGTATATTTTTGTTATCTCTTGAGAAATTGAAAAGGAAAATTAACTCCAGAATATTGATTCTTGTCAAAGCGGCTACTGAGATGCTACTTGTTTTGTGGCATGGATTCCATTGTGATTGCAAAATTGTATTCCATCTACCTTTTTCTACCTGTAACAAACTATTTTGCATCATGGCAGGAACTCGTGGCATCATGGGAGAAGATGAGGCAAAGGAATATAAAAATTGAAGAAAGATTCAAGTAAATTTATTCAGAGTCTGCGCTATACTAAAGTTAAAATTATAGAATCTATTTTGAAGGGAATTTGTGTTTATTGCGTTTTCAGGTTGATTTCAGAGACAATGAACAAAATGAAAGGAAAAATTCCAGATATTACGGGTTCCCACATTTCTTCACGTGTCTTACAGGTAAATTTTGTACATTAATTTTCTGTAATTTCTGATAAATAAACATATTCTCACTTATTCTGTGTTTAATATTAGGCTTATTATTTGTGTTTATCCATATTTGTGCATCAGACGTGCATCAAGTATTGCCAGCCAGCAGAGAGGGACAGTGTTTATCAGGAGCTACGTCCACATTTTTTAAAATTGGCACGAAATACTTATGCTGTACATCTTGTGACAAAGATGTTAGATCATGGTAAGGTATCTAAATTTGTTCAAAATTTCTCTTAATGATCACTTTGATTGATAGCTCTGTGAAATGGTATATGAATAATGACTACGCATGCCTTGCTAAGGTATTGTTTCTCCAAAATTTGGCTAATGTTTATGTTCGTGTGCACAGCAAACAAGGAACAATTGCAAGAAATTATATCTTCTCTTCATGGGCATGTTGTTGCTTTTCTCCGGCATCCGGTTGGATCAGCTGGTATGGCTGCATTCAACCAACAAAATTCTTAGAACTCATCTTGTTCTGTGACCTTATTTGCTTGTATGTCCTATATTTGTTGTTTTTTTGTTCTTGTCAATACCAAATTTAATGCATATTTCCTCGTCACTCTCTAATTCCTACTTTGATTGGTGATTCTCTTTTCTATTTTTATCATGTTTGCCCATTGCTTCTCATTGACCTTATTGTCTTACACTCATTTTAAATTTGAAAAGAACAGCTGGAAGGCTGATTGTGCTTTTATTCCTCATACCTATATCTCTTTTAACAACTGGAATTTCTAAGACTACCATTGAGATGGAAAAATGGTTTTATATTGTAGGTGGGGTGCTCTATATGGTTGGTCTTCCATAAATCTCTTGCTAAAATGTCTAATTTTCAGTTGTAGAACATGTCTTCAAACTTGCAAATGGAACTCAAAAGCAAGAACTTCTCTCAGAAATATATTCTGCAGAATTTCGGATATTCAAGGGTATCATCCCAAAGGGCAAGGGCAGGTATGGTTTGAACTTGGACTATATGTTGAAAGGGCATTATGTTTTCAATTGTGAATGATTTGAAATATGACTAGTTTAACAGCGGATACCTTTTAGATTGCGGTTTTTGATTGATACTAAAAGTAAAAAGATGAATGGATTTTACAGAGTTCAAATACACGGGCTCTCTTGTTTCAAAGTTCTTAGGGGAATGCTAAATTTTGACATGAAAGTGAAATTAAAATTGTGTCAGATACCTAAATAGGGTATAGGTTGGAGGATAATAGCAACAACAACAGTAAACATAATAATAAAAATGATAGTAATAGGAATATTAATGATGACAAGGATAAATAATAATGATGATAATGCCAATAATCTGTGTATGCTCCATGTTTCCAATTGTAAGACTTGGATATGTTGACTTTTTTATGTAGCATTGGGAGGTATTTGCACATGCCTAAGTCGGCCTACAAGAATGATATTAAAAAAATGATTTTTGAATGACAAGTTGGCCGAGGAGGGTGAAAGGATGTGTCCCTTGAGTTATTTCACTCCATTCAACTAGTATAAACAGATGATTTGACCTTTTTTTTCTTAGCCAAGCAAGAGTAAGTCTTCTCTCTTTTCATCTATTCTTTCTATCCTTTTTGGAGGCCGCACGTGTGAGAAGAGGATGAATTTGACCAGCTTCAAGAGATTGCATGTGTGAGACGTTGACTGAGTCTGACTGCAGGAAGTTGATTGAGTTTATCAGCTGTTTGACTGAGCTATTTGACTGGGCATTGACTGCAGAGCAGGGCAGGTTTTGTTGAATTTTCTACAAGGTGAGCAATAGAAATCAATTTTATGATCCGATAATTACTACCTAATGATATTCAATCAATTTATCTCATGCCATTGGTATCATTGAACAATTATACACATAAAAAATCTACATTAAATGTAGCAGAAACAATAAAGATCACAGAAAGACAACCATGCACAAAAAAGACAATCTTTTTACCCCGGGAACCCAACCGTGGTAGAAAACCCAACAACTTTTCTTTAGGAGAAATTATTCTTCAGCAAAGTTTACAAAATCAACAATTTTGTCTAGAAATTGTTGATTTTCTAGGATACTTGCTAGAATCAGGTTTTTCTTCACCTGATAACTACTTCATTGATCAATTAAATATTATATTTCACATAGCATTAAATTCCATATCATTTAGGCAGTTATACAGAAGAAAAACATCAACTAATCAACATGAAATAACAGTAAAATAACCATGAAAGAATAAGAAAAGAGACACAGAAATTAGGTACACAGCCAGGGCAAAACCCACAAAGGGAAAACCCAGAAAAGTTCTTTCTTATGAGAGAGAGAGTTTCCAGATTCATGTGTGCATCATAAATAAACATAACAGAATAATAACCAAACCAGTAACCAAAAACATGATGAAGTGCCCTGTCAAAAAACATGTTCTTGAAATGCCCTCCTGAAACTCCCGCCCTCCTGTATTTTCGCTGGATCAGAGATATGTGTGACCAAAAATTGCATGTCCAAATGAGAAATGGTCTCCTAGATATACTTCAAGTGGAGTTGAATGGATGCCCCTTCAGGGCCCAACCGACTTAATAAGTTTTGGTGGCAAATTTTAAATTTAAATTCATATTTCTTTTTCAAGATGAAAACACTGACCATGACTATCATATTTTTCAACACTCCCTCTTAGCCAGGGAGGTACTTTTCATCCTCTCTCTCAAGATCAATCTTCCCAACCAATCATAGGTCTCACAACCCACAACCTAAGGAAGAGATCATTAGTCTCATCATAAAGAATGATGCATAGCATCCATCTCAAATCATCTCCCCGACCATGAGGTCTCACAACACACAACCTAAAGGAGGAGCCAACAATACATCTCTCGGACCACAAGGTCTCACGACACAACCTACAGGAGTAATTTTCAATACATCTCCTAGACCACAAGGTCTCACGATACACATCCTACAGGAGGAATCAATAATACATCTCTCATACCACAAGGTCTCATGACACAATTTACAGGAGGAATCAACAATACATCTCCCGAGCCACAAGGTCTCACAACACGCAACCTATAGGAGGAGTCAACAATACATCTCCCGGACCACAAGGTCTCATGGCACAACTTACAGGAGAAATCAACAATACATCTCCTGGACCACAAGGTCTCATGACACACAACCTACAAGAGGAATCAACAATACATCTCCCGGACCACAAGGTCTCACAACACAACCTATAGAAGGAATCAATAATATGATGCTATGTAATCAATGTTCCCTCTTTAAGGGGATTCTCAGTGATTCCAATTTCTTCATATAAATATCAACAACTAGTTCAACATAAAAAATGTAGCCACAATGGACAAAAACATTCAGTTGTTCATTCAACTTCAGCCAGGGCTTCTCTTTGGTGCAAACTTTAGTAGCTATAGAGGCGAATGTGAGTATCCATAGTCGAATCTAGCAAATAGTAAGTGGCTTCTCACAGAAGCAAGCATTGACAACCATAGTAGAATCCAACGAACCATAATTGAATCCAACAGATAACAATAGACTTTAATACATAAATCAACGAACCAATCATTGAATCAACCAAGTCAACATCAAAGTCTTGTAGTTGTTGGAAATACTGGGGGGGGGGAATCAGTATTCCTCAACAATTAGCACTTTTAAATCTTTTCAGAGCATTAGTTAATCTTCAATTATTATTAATGTTTATGCAGTAATAACAATAAATAAAAGAACACACTAGACACAAGAATTTTAGGTGGAAAACCCCCTCTGGGTCAAAAACCACTGAATGCTTTTCTAATAAATTATTTAATCTTCTGCCCCAACTGAAATGAAAGCAACAACTTGCTAGAATTCTAGAAAAGCATTATTCTCCAGTTCCCACTGGAAGGACGCCCCAACATCTTGGTTTCTTCAGTAGTCGACTGAATGGATGCCCCAACATCCTATACCAACCTACCACCTTGAAGTGTTCACAGGCTCCAACCTATAGGCGACTTCATGCGCCAGCCTAGCACCTCCCTGCAACCCTTAATGACTGAAATGAGACAAGAGTGTGGATTCCCGTACTAGGGACAACGATCCATGATACAATATGATTTACAATGATTTTGACCGAACACCTAATCACACTATGACCTGCAACCCAACCATGACATCATCCAAACAAAGCCTCCTATACCAAACAATAATGCCTTTTTGACTCTAGGCAGATTGACTCTTTTACAATAGTGACTCTTGCAATGATGACACTTTTGCAAATGAATGATGACTCTTGGCCTTGACACTTCTTCTCAATATATAGATCGCTGTCATGTCTTCAAAGGATGTCCCGCTGCAATGCTTCCTTTGATTTGATACTTCTGCTCTTGAATTCTTGCTTGAAGTTGTACTTGAATCTTCTTCTACCTACATGCAAAATTTGCTCGGTGAAACCAATCCCAAAACAAAACAAAATACCCTTCAACTTACCTCTGTCCGCAAACACATGTAAGTGCATAATAATGAATAAATACAAATTAAAAATTACAATGCTTATTGGAAGTGTGCTTGTCACTTTTGTTGTTGACTTGCTGTAGCAATAAACAAACACTCCCACTCTTGATATAGGCCTGGACTCTATGTAAGACTATATCCAAAACTAACCTAAAGATATATACAATAAAAACTGATGGCATACTCTAGACTTGTGATGGACCAAGTTCTAAGTACAACAATAGAGACCATTCTATCAACTATGACAAGAGAAGTAACATGAACTTATCATATATATTTAGCAAACTTGGTGTAGCATCAAGAATATGTAGCATAAAATGTGTAGTATCAAGAATAAGACATCCAAAAAACTAATTGTGACATATAGAGACATAGAGATATAACTGAGACACTGTATATACTTACGTTTTCCTGTAAAAACATATGTTAGAGATGATACTCAAAATTCAAATGTAAACACTAATCATACATACCTTGCTGTAGGAGACTTACCCTTGACTGTTGATGTGTGGTCCTTACTACAGTGATCCTTGAATGCATGCTTTTTCTTGCATTCTAGGAGCTCGATATTGAATTTGTTGTATCTATGTAATTTTGGATCTCGAGGATCTAAAATTTCGTCCTTTGGTAGCCCTCTGAGTCCTCTTTCCAACCCCACAAGTCTGATCAAGATTGGATTTTTCAAGGAAGAGTTATGCCCAACCTCCCACGATGACTTGATTATAGACTGGTTTAATAGAGTGAACTTGTACGAAGTGCCACGTGTCACTATTGTGACCTTCGGCCCTAAAAACGTTGCTCAACAAACTACAATTCGTCCTCTTTTTGTGACTATTTATGAAATTTGAATCCAATGCTTAGAGAGAAAGTTATGACGATTTTCCCAACGTCACTTATTTGACACAGAATTCGGGAGCCTGCAAAAACCCTAACTTCCTAATATCATATCTACGAAAATATGGTGAACCAAGATCTGAAATTCGATCACGAGGTTCATCAAGATTTCAGCTTAAATGGGTTCAACTTTTAATTTCAGCTTTTGAAGCTTCACAATTTTATTTTTTTGTTTTGTTTTGTTTTGTTGTTTTGTTTATAGCGAAAATGCCACGATGACCTGTTTGAAGCCACAAAATCCCTACTAGAGGAGGATATGAGGGTCATTATTTATATGAATGTCTTGAGTTGAGAGGGTCCTCAACAAGTGAACGTTGGAGGGATTTTAGGAGCATTTTTTATATTAATTATTGGCTATTCAATGACCGCAACCAATTATGAGTGCCATGCCACAACCCCATAGGGTTTTAGCCCACTAACTGGGGTTACTAACTTCAAACATGAATATCTCTCAAATCATGAAGAATTACTTGACGTGCCATATATTAACGGAAACATCTTGACGAGTAGAATCCATCTAGAAGATTCTTGACTTAGAATAGAGTAAGTTGTCAAGTCAAAATTCCCATGCAAGGTCGGGGTAGCCCCTGGTGTTGCTTGGGTTGATATCAATGACAACCATTGATATTTAGGGATATTCACATCCCCTTTTCCCTAATTTGGTCAACATCCAATAGGCCTTGGCTTGTCATCTTCAAGGTCTATGGTAGTCCTTGTGGCTTACAACCCTCTTTCTTGCTGTAGCTCCTTTGCTTCTGTCCTCCAATAGTTCTCGATCCCTTTCTCGGCCTCCTTTGTTGCTAGCTGTGTCTCCCTTCCTTTTCTATTGAAGCAGACTTGTTCTCGCATGGTGGTAAAAATGAAATGTCACATCATTCATATATATATATATATATTATACACACACAAGTTGAATGGGGGTAAATTAACCCAAGGGACACACCCTTTCATGAATTGGGCTGACTTGGTGCACCAAATAAATTCCAATTTTAGTTTTCTTAGGTCGACTTGGAAACCTCTTTGGCATGCAAGAATACCTCTCAATGCTACACAAAAATCAACACTCCCTCTTTTACCAAGGGAGGTATTCTCCTTAGCTACAACAAATTTTCCCTTAGCTGAAATTTCTCCTCCATAAAAAAGTTCATTAGCTTGCTATATTGATGCATGTCTATAGATCACTCCATCCTGGAGTAGGCAATGTGAGTATCCTGGGCTATTTACCCCTGAACAAATTAGCATGGCCTGACCAAAGTCCTTTATGGCTACTCAGGTAATTGTATCAATCTCTTTTGGTCAAATCAATATGACCCAACCAAAGTGCTTTATTTGTTCTTAGGAGAGGATCTGCCCCTGAACAAGTCACCCACTGGCCAAATCAATATGGCCCAGCCAAAGTCCTTTTTGGCTTCTCAGGTGAAGTTCGTCTAACCCCTCTGGTCAAATCATGATGGCCCAACCAAGTCCTTTTGGCTTTTTAGGAGAAAATCTGTCCAATCGTACAATTTTCCTAGGCCATTCACCCCTAGTCAAATCATCATGACCTAGCCAAAGTCCTTCATGGCTACTTAGGGGAATGTATCCATCTCCTCTGGTCTAATCAACATGACCCAACCAAGTCTGTCTGGCTTCTCGAGAGATGGTTTGCCCGATCCTACAAAAACATCAACTCTCCTCAACGAGGGAGACATCCTGCATCATGCCAAGACTGTCTTTGAATTATAGAAACTTCGCTCTAGACAGAGGCTTGGTGAGAATGTTTGTAATCTGCTCATTTGTGGATATGTGCTGGAGCTTCACTGCTTCCCTTTACACCATGTCTCGAATGAAGTAACTTGATCAAATAGTCTTGCAAGAATCCTTATAAACCACACTGCTTCATGACTTGCGACACTGGCTACGATATACTCCGCCTTTGTTGTACTAAGTGCGACATAAGTTTGCTTCTTGCTAAATGAGGATATCAATAATGATCCCAAGTTGAAGCAACACCCTGAGGTGCCGAATCTATCCTTTGCACTCTCTACTCAACCTGAATTCGTATATCATTGCAATCTCACTTCACCACCTAAGACATAACTCAAACCATATCCAACTGTACCACGCTGGTAGGTCAACACATGTTTTATTGCATGCCTTGACTCAACCATAATTGACCATCTTTCTTCACTGGATCCATCACCACAACTACTTTCTGGTCACCTTGATTGGGTGCTCCCTCTGACACTGAAGCAAATCCTCTTGTGGCAATCTTGGCTGTTCCCTTTTGTCATGGAGGCAAATCCTCCTGTCACTACTACTCCCTCTGTCACTGAAGCGTATCCTGCTGTCTGGTATGGTCCCCTCATAGAAGGCATACTGCTCATGGAGACCTCCAATCTCCAAGCATCTAGTTTGACACTCACAACCCATGACATCCTCTTGGAAGGCTGCTTCTTCCATTTTGCTCGTTTGTCTGCTTCCTCGAAACTAAAAGCTCTTCCGGGCATCTGGCATGGTCTTAGATGTCCTTATAATTTGTACAATCCTCCCTCTCGAACATCATCCACTCATGCTGAGTCTATAGTCGAGCTCTTAGGCCATACAAGAACTTGACCATTTGGAGACTAGAGCAAAAATCTCTTCATAGTGTGCTCCCTCTTTCCGGGAGAACTCTCTGGCCATCAACTTTGCTTTGTACTTCTCGATGCTGCCATCTACTACATGAATCATGCATTGAGTCTCCACAATTATTTCTTTGTGCAAAACTCCATTGAGGAGGCCATGGAAGAAAAAAATTATAACCAAGCAAAATACAAAGACAAGAGGCTAACCAAAAATTAAAAATAATAATAATAGTCAAGGGAGAAAAATATGAAGTACTTATCTTTTGATTAAGGAATAAATTGTTGAGGATTGTAGGAAATAGTAAACTCCCTCTTGATCCCTGCCTTGTAGAAATCAATGAAGTCTATCCGCAATTTCATCAAGGTTAGATTCCTTTGTTTTCTTCTATGGTGGATTGTAATGTTTGGGAAAATAATTGCTTACTAGGACAAAGTAGCCTATGAATCCTCGTAGGTTATAGTCATCCAAAAAGGTGGAAAACCCCCAAAATTCCCACTGATTGGGCAAGTTTTGGGGTAGTTGGGCGAAGAAACCCAAATATTGGGGCTTGGAGTGAAGTTTACTCAATCATTTTAAAAGAAGAGGCCCTCTAAGAGGTCTATAAATATGAGGGAGAACATCATTTTTGGCATCAATTGTGTGGATCAATTTATCTCTGCTTTTCTTGAGCTTGAGGCTCTGAGGGTTTTAAGACCCCTTTTTCTCTTGTCAATTTCGGTGGTGAAAGATTCCAGCCTAGTTGACACCTCTTCCATTTTTTTCTTTATTTTGGCACAAGTACTCTGGTTGAGGACAATGAACACTTTGAAGATCGATCTTTATTTTTTGAGGCCACAAAAACTGTTTAAAAAGGCATCAAAATTTTAGGTGCGTTTGAGCTCTTTGTTTGCCTTCATATTGAATAGAGGGTTGCGTAGAATCTGACCTGAAGCAGATTACGTGGTAAAACGCCCAGAGTCCGAGAACAAATTGTGATCTATCTCTAGGGACTCCTGTGGATATGAACAATTGGAACTCTAACTCGTTGAAACAATGACTATCTAGAACGATTATTCATAACCACAGTCGGAAATTAATTTGAATAACGGAGGTACGTATTTAACCAATCATGTTCTGCCTGAACTCTGTGGCAGGAAACACAGGGTTGGAATTTTTTGAAGCCCAACAGAGATTCCGATTTATTTTACGTGGGTAAACTGCAGTAGGATCCGAAGTAGAACGAAGCACTTATCAAGTCAATTAAAGGAGTAATGCACAACAGGTGAGTGGACTTGTAGTGGACTCGAGGGTTCAGCTACATGCAGTGCCGACATTGAGAAGGTGAATCCACGAGCGTGACAGTTGGGTAGAAGTCTGGGTAGAAGTCCGTTGGAATAGACAGGGGCCCACAGTGAGTTAGAATTAGGAAAAGAACGTGAATTATAATATTTGGGATATTATTTGGTGACAAGAGGATTGATTGAATGTTTTGCTGTTGACCTTTAATCACACAAAGAAACTTCTGTTGAATCTTGAATCTTGACAAAAATTATATTAGTTGATGTTCTATGGTTGGACTAAAGAGTTAGCTATTAATTCTTATTTGGCTCTAATTAGTATTATGTTATTATTCATTGGAGAAGTATTCAGTTATCTTGTACTAACTGTCAGTAAAAAGGTATTTTAATTGAACTCCAGCCAAACCCTAGAGATAAAAATTGCCCTAGGTCATTACAGTGGTATTAGAGCAGAGATCTTTCCAGCCTGGATGGTATTTAAAAATGGAACCACCAGAAGCAGATTTTTGGCACAGGTATGCTGAATCTTGGAGAAAGTTGGACGAACATCAAGCAGAGATTTTTAGGAAAATGGAAGAGCAACAAGCTGAAAATAGTAACAGGATGCAAGAATGGAACAGAAGACTGGAAGAATATAACAAAATATCCAAGCATATAAGAAAGAAAAGTTAGGACGATTTCATGAATGTGGCTGTATCCCCCTAGGAGGAGATCTCCTGATGAGGATAATTGAGCTCCTCACGGGAGCCAAGAAGGCCATAATAAGGAAGCTGCAAGTGCTGCACCTAAAACTGAAGGCAGTAATCATGATCAAGATGATGTAGGGAGGAAGTGTGACAAAAGTTTGTTTCCACATGTTCAAGAGGAAGTATTTGCCATTGATAAGGTGGAGGTAAAAGTTGAAGATACTCAAGCTAATACTTTAGGCTGTGGCAGGAATCAACTGGAAGATCTTGAATGCAACGATGTTGAAGATGTAATGCTTGTAGATATAAGTGGAAAAAATATAGCTGATGACAGTAGTCTTAACTACTGTCAAAACACGGATGTTAGTTATACTCAGCTTGATGGTCCCTTGGCTGGCATGGTTGAAGTCAGGGTCATTGATTCAGTTTTTCGAACGAAAGAAGCTGTTACGATTGGCAATGAGTACTCAACAGATAGCTCTTTTGTAAATATTCGGGAGGGTTCTTCGGCAAACAATTCTAGTCCCAACAAGAATAGTGATAGCACCTGGGAATATTTTCAGGCTGCTCTGGAAAGTGATTTAGAAACTGAATATAAGCAGATCCCAACTGTACCTCAAGTCAAAGCTTGTTTATGTCTAAGTCTACAGAAAACCAAGACATTCAAACTGGTTCAGTTCCAGTGGATCAACTAAAATCTACAAGAAAACAAGCTATTCAATATGCTTCAGTTCCAATACAACGATTTGACATGAAGTTATTGAATGTAAACAACAGTTTGTCAGATTTAAGGTATGGGGAACATGAACATAATTGGACTGGCATAAAGGAAAATGGGACTAGGAACATAGGAGCAGGTACTACTCTGAGTTGTGGGATCATGAATGATGCAACAAATCAGTCAAATTTTGGAAATGATCATGAATCTGCTTCTAATGATTCTTTTGTCTCTGCCCCATCAGTGGCTGAAGATCTGTTTGATATGAACATTGCTAGTAGCAGTGATTCTCTGTTTCAGTCTAGCCCACAGCCAAGTCAAAGAGCTCAAGACTATGGGAATTTTACAAGGTCAATGCTAGGCCTTGCATATGACTCACATATTAGTCTTTGTGAGGTTATGAATATAGCTACATCCTCTCTATCTAAATGCAAGGCTCCACTCACACGAAATGGAAGGCATAGTTCTAATAAAAGTTCATCTAAGGAAATTCCTTGTACAGGAACTGTGTCTGCATCAAAGGACAGGTATTCCAGGACGTTCTCGGCAGGAACTAGTAGATGCAACCTTGGTAACTCTGGCTGCAAATCAGCATATGATGCACTTCCATTTAATGTTTCTTCATCCGGCATTCGAAGACTTGATGCAGGTAGGAAAATAATTGATGGACATGGTTCAGCAAGGAGGCGACGCTTGGCAAAGGCGCCAGTGGCAAATAATACAGGTGGGTCGGTGTCCCAGAGAACCATCCATGCTGGAGCAGGAATTGGCCCATGCCTTATGACTTCAAAGACAAATTCAATTTCTCAAGCATCTAGAAAAACAGCTCATGCTACTAAACCTATTAATTGCTGTTCCCTAGGAATTCTGGGAGGAATTCCAACTGGAAGCAACAGTGGTAGCAGGCCAGCATCAAACCAATCTGAAGTTCTTTGTAATAGACAGGAGGTACCAAGCCCTTCCTCTTTCCGGGGGTGTAGTGTACATGCTATTTCATAAATGCAAGATGAAGTATCGAATGTAGTGGCCTCCACATCAGGGGAGAGGGCCGCAAGCCGATTTGCTGGTAAGGGGCACATCAAATAGTGCGGCAAGTGCACGACTGTTTGGATTAGTAGGATCTTCAAGTAGACTCAATAATACTTGTAGTGATACCAATAGTAGTGAGAACAGCCTTCTATTGGAGGATAATGTTGGCATTGCTTCCTTTGTAGATGCTTTTGAGAGTACAAATGTCATGCAATTTGGCGTTTCAAACCATGCTACACCTGCAGCTGAAGATAGAATACGTGCAAATCAAAGTGGAGGTTTAGAGACCTTAAATGGGAGGATCCCATTTGTCCTTCACTGGAGTCAGTTTCATCTTTTGATGATAAATCCTCTATCTACCGAAATGGATGTGAATGTGGACTATATGCTTATATCAGGAATTATGAGTAAAGAACAATGTTGTCAATACTGTCAATCTGATGTCAAATTAATTGTGGTAACACACGAACAAAGACATTCTTGTACTGAAAACGGTGATATGTCTCAGAATGGACATTCCTCTTCTGAACAAGCAGGAGAGAATGCATTCAAAGATTCCAAGCAGGCAGTTCCAGAGTCTCCTGAACAGGATAAAGAAAGAGCAAAAAATGCCTGTGATTTGCTGTTGGTTAGAAATGATAGCTCTTTGCAGATCTCATCTGATACTGTTATTTCAAACGATGAGAGTAATAGTCAAGATAGGGTGGCAGATGGCCTGCAAGAAGGTGACAGGAGATGTCAGACTGAAGCTACACCTTCCCTTGTTGATCAGAGTGATTCAGAGATGCTGATAGTGCCTTCTACGTTGACCACATCAGAAGTGAATATGAGTAAATATGTAAGCACAAAACGTCCTAAGCCAGACAGTTGTAAGGATGAACCTGCTCCGGTTTCACAAGAACAAACTATTAAGTCTGATCCTCCAAGGGGGGAACTTTCAAGAAACCTCACTCTATAAGAAGCCACAGAAACCATATTGTTTTGCAGCTCTATAGCCCACAATTTTGCTTACAAGGCTGTGACTATTGATGATAGTGATGCTTGTGTAAAACACATAAACACCACTAAGGAAATTACCAGAAGCACCAAGCATGGATTGGACAAGCAATCTACCAAGGATGCTATAGAAATCACCCATAGTGGTGACTCTGAGTTTGATGGTTATGATGATGAATATGTTTCCAATCTGGAAAAAGAGGTTGAAAATAAGCATCATGCTGAAGAAGGGAAACGAAGGGGGCAGTAGGGGAACTTGCCATTGCTTGGGGACAAGCAATGTCGGGAAGGGGGGACTGTAATGTTTCCGGGAAATTAATTTCCTACAGGATGAAGTAGCCTATTGTTAAAATTGACAACGAAGGCCAAGCTCCATGTGGGTCACCTCATTTATGGCAGCTGATATTTTTCTTGGATTCCTCTCATCGAGAGGTGTAGGATTGATCTAACGATCATCCGATTTTGACATGTTTTCATGGAGATATGAATTTATTTATATTTCTTGACAATTTGTCAAGGTCGGCCAGCTAGCATAACAGTGTTTCTCACCCCCAGTTTATCCTCAACGTGACATATAAAAGGAGGAGACCTTGTGGCATTATACCACTCATCTCATCTTCTCATCTCTTCTCTCTCCTAGCTTGATTGGGCATGCATAGGAGAAGCAGCTCTCTCTGACGTGGCAAGAAGGAGGACGCAGCACTGTTGCAGCAACATTGACTTAGGTTGACCGAGGAGCAGCAAGGCTGGGTTTGACTGCATTGACCAGCGAGGAGGTCAGTTTGACTGCAGATTAGTGTGGGGAGCCTCTTCCAAGCAAGCCGCAGTTCTCAACAGCAAAGTGTTGACCTGTTTTGACCATGGATTTGACCAGTGTTGACTGTCGAGGGTTGACCACAGAGCTGCACATGTGTTGACCACTGTTTGACCATCTTTCTTGGACTGTTACAGATGATTATTCTCGCAAGACTTGGATATGTTTCTTGAAAAAGAAGGATGAAGTGTTCTCTTGGTTTCGTCACTTCAAGGCCTTGATCGAGAATGAAACTGAGAAGAGGATCAAGATTTTAAGGACTGATAATGGGACCGAGTATGAATCCAATGAGTACCATGAATTTTGCAAAGAAGTTGGCATTAAGAGGGAGACCACACCACCATACACTCCTGAGCAGAATGGTGTGGTTGAACGGAAGAATCGTACGATTATGGAAGCTGTTCATTCCATGCTCCATGATCAAAGGCTTCCGAAGTTTCTATGGGCTGAAGTTGCGAATACTGCCGTATATGTTCAAAATCGATGCCCTCATCAAGCATTGGATTCCAAGATTCCCGAAGAAATGTTCACTGGTATAAACCCGATCTCTCTCATTTTAGAATTTGTGGAAGTTTCGTATATTTTCATGTGCCGAAAGAGAAAAGAAGAAAATTGGGTGCATTTCGAAAGAAGGGAATATTTGTGGGCTATAGCGAAAATTCTAAGGGCTATAGAATCTATATGTGGCTGGTCAAAGTGAAGTTGAAATAAGTCATGAAGTCACCTTTGACGAAGATATGGCTCTTAGCAAGGTTGACAATCTTCCTATTCTAAGGAAAGATAAAGAAGCTGACACCAAGAAGCCGGATGAGAAGGAAGATGAAACAATGCTCGATGTTGAAGAAGCTATGGATCCTATTGATCCCCCTCTGCGAGAGCCTTCCTCTTCTAGGAAGAGGCCCTCATGGCTTAGGGGGACTCTTGAAGATGCCGAGAGACATATTGCACCCAGAGGGACTTTCCGTGAAAGAAAGAAGTTGACCAGGTATCAAGGATACTTGACCATTATGAGCACCATCATTCAAAACGAGCCTACATCGTTCGAAGAAGCCGTAAAGCATCAAGTATGGAAGGATGCTATGGATGAAGAATACGAGTCCATCATGAAGAATGATGTCTGGGATGTGGTCCCTAAACCCCATGACAAAACAGTTGTCACCTTGAAATGGCTTTACAAAATCAAGCATGGAGCTGATGGAAGTGCTGAAAAGTACAAGGTTCGCTTTGTTGCTCGAGGCTTCTCTCAAAAGGAAGGTGTGGATTATGATGAGATATTTGCACCTGTTGCCTAATACACCACCATCCGCTCAATCATAGCCCTTGCTGCTTCGCAAGGATGGAACCTACATCAGATGGATGTCAAGACCGCGTTCTTGCATGGTTCGATTAAAGAGGAAATCTATGTGGAACGACCTGAGGGGTTTGAGATTCACAATCGGGAATCTCATGTATGTAGGTTGAAGAAAGCCCTCTATGGGCTAAAGCAAGCACCCTGAGCTTGGTATGAGAGGATCGTTATGATGAAGCTGGGATTCACTAAGAGTGAAGCTGATCCGAACCTTTACTTTAAGGTTGAAGATGATAAAGCCTCTCATATTGGTGCTATATGTTGATGACCTCTTTCTGACTTGTGCAAACCCTCTCATTCACAAATGTAAGAGGGAGTTGGCTTCCGAATTTGAGATGAAGGACCCAGGATTGATGCACTATTTCCTAGGGCCGGAGGTCTGGCAAAAGCCAGGAGAAATTTTCCTATCTCAAGGAAAATACTTGGTGAAGATATTGGATAGATTTGGTATGGTGCACTGCAAGTTCGTGACTACCCTGATGGAGCTTAACTTCAAGAAGTTATGCAGTAGTGCTGTCGGACCTGTTTTGGGAAATGTTTCTGAGTATTGTCAACTCATAGGAGCATTGATTTTCTTGGTGAACTCCTGTCTGGATATATGTTCGCTGTCAACACGTTGAGCCAATATATGGTTGAGCCTCATCACTCACATTGGGTTGGTGCCAAGAATCTTTTGAGATATCTTCGGGGCACAATCACTCATGGATTAAGGTACACTGCCAGAGATGTGAGGCTGCATGGTTATTCTGATGCTGATTGGGCAGGCAATGTGGTGAACTGAAAGAGCACTTCCAGGTGCTGTTTCTCTTTGGGTTTTGCTTCGATTTCCCGGATGAGCAGGAAGCAGAAGTCGGTGGCTTTGAGCACCGCTGAGGCCGAGTACATTGCTACGAGTATGGCCACCTGTGAAGTTGTCTGGTTACGGAAGCTCTTTAATGAGCTGTTTGGTCATACGTTGGACACTACCGTGATCCTCTGCGACAATCAGAGTGTGATTCGTTTATATGAGAATCTCGTACTCATGATTGCTCCAAGCACATCGATATCAGGTACCACTTTATCCGGGATTTGGTACAATGAGGAGCGATAAGGCTCCATGATCCATCATATCGGGACTGATGATAAGGTCGTCGACATTCTGACGAAGCCCCTGGGAAAGGTCAAATTCTTGACTTTCCGAGAACGACTAGGAGTCATGGAGAGACCCTCTTATGAGGGTCATGTATGATACATACATTGAGCTCTGGGAGTTCTTGGGGGCTGGGGGTACTTCTTGGAGCGATGAGGAACCATAGGGTGAGTGGTTCAACTTTCCCCTAGTGGTATGCTATGTACAGGGCAAATGGTTCAGCCTTCCCCTATGATACCCCGTGGCGACATGTAGGCAGGATGAGTGGTTCATCCTTCTCCTGCTGAGACATCCTACCCATGCAGTCTGGGACTCATGGGAAGTACCTCTCATCTGGCCAATGAGTAGGGAAATGAGGATAGGGACCATAGTAGTATCGATGGACGCATCGTGTATCTACCATACTCATGCTAGGATGACATTGATCTGAGATCAATTGGAACTGACTTCGGGTCAGTAAGAGATATAACACACTTTCTATTTGGAACCGACTTCAGGTTAGTAAGAGTGATATAACTCACTCTTTTTTGGAACTGATTTCGGATCAATAAGAGTGGTATGACACACTCTCTTCATCGGGATTGACTTCAGGTTAGTAAGAGTGCCATGAGACAGTCTCTTTTATCTGGGACTGACTTCGGGTCAGTAGAGGATGGTATGATGCATTCTTGATCACTTCTTCTTCTTCATAGTTCAACAGAGCAGTGCAGGGCAGTGCATTTGATGGCAGAGATAATACCGACAGAAAGATGGATTAGTAGATGGAGTTCTCCCTAGTTGAGACGCTGTTAAAATTGGAAACTAGGGCAAACTCCATGTGAGTCACCTCATTTATGGCAACTGATATTTTTCTTGGATTCCTCTCATCGAGAAGTCTAGGATTGATCTAATGATCATCCGATTCCGACATGTTTTCATGGAGATATGAATTTATTTGTATTTCTTAACAATTTGTCAAGGTCGGCCAGCTAGCATAACAATGTTTCTCACCCCCATTTTATCCTCAACATGGCATATAAAAGAAGGAGACCTTGTGGCATTATACCACTCATCTCATCTTCTCAGCTCTTGTCTCTCCTAGCTTGATTGGGTATGCGTAGGAGGAGCAACTCTCTCTCACCTGGGAAGAAAGAAGACACAAGACTGTTGCAGCAGCGTTGACTTAGGTTGACCAAGGAGCAGCAAGGCTGGGCTTGACTGCGCTAACTAGCGAGGAGGTTAGTTTGACTGCGGATTAGTGTGGGGAGCCTCTTCCAAGGAAGCCATAGTTCTGGACAACAAAGCGTTGACCTGTTTTAACCACAGATTTGACCAACATTGACTGTTGAGTGTTGACTGCAGAGCTACACATGCGTTGACCACTGTTTGACCATCTTTCTTGCACTGTTTTGGGCTGCCTATCATTGCTGTTGGAGGCTGAGTTGACCAAGGTTGACTTGAGGTCATTTGTGAGCTATTTGACAAGCTTTGACATAGGTTGACCGAGGAGCAGCGAGGCTGGGTTTGACTGTGCGGACCAGCGAGGAGGTCAGTTTGATTGCGGATTAGTGTGGGGAGCCTCTTCCAAGCAAGCTGCAGTTCTGGACAACGAAGGGTTGACTAGTTTTGACCACAGATTTGACCAGCATTGACTTTTAGCATTGACCGCAGAGCTGCACATGCATTGACCGCTATTTGACCATATTTCTTGGACTGTTTTGGGCTGCCTATCATTGTTGTTGGAGGTCGAGTTGACCAAGGTTGACTTGAGGTCATTGGTGAGTTGTTTGACAAGCTTTGACTTTGTTGGTTAGGGTTTTATTGTTGCTGTTATAAAATCACAGATTTGTGAAATTGCACTCTCTCTCTCTCTGCTGAATTATTGAAGAATATAAGAAGAATTGATCAAAGGGTTTCCTGGCATTGGGGTTTGTCCCTCGCTGGTGCCACATCTTGTGCCTCTTGTCTTGGCTTGTCTTCTACTGTTTACATTTATGTTCTATCTGCATTTTACTATCATGTTGATGTGATTGCAATTCTGGAAATTGATATTGGGCTAATAAAAAGTTTTGAAGTAAATTGCTCAATCCACATAGGCTATCGTCCTCCAAAAAAGGGAAAAAAACCCAAAAATTCCCATTGATTGGGCAAGTTTTGTGGCAGCTGGGCGAAGAAACCCAATAAATGGGGCTTGAAGTAAAGTTTACTCAATTATTTTAGAAGAAGAGGTTTTCTAAGAAATCTATAAATATGAGAGGGAGAAATTCATTTTTGGCATCAATTGTGGATCAATTCATCTCTGTTTTTCTTGAGCTTGAGGCTCTGAGGGTTTTAAGAACCCTTTTTCTTTTGTCTCCCTCGGTGGTGAAGGATTCCACCCTAGTTGACACCTCTTCCATTTTTTTCTCTGTTTTGGCGCAAGTACTCTGGATGAGGAAGTCAAACACTTTGAAGATCGATCTTTATTCTTTGAGGCCGCAAAAACTGTTTAAGAAGGTAGCGAAGTTTCGGGTGGTTTTGAGGTCTTTATCTGACATAGGAATAGGTGGCGAGGTTCTTTGGTGCTGTTTCTTGTTTGGCACAAGGATTCTCTTTGTCCTATACAATGAGCTCTCTGTTTGGCTTCATATTGAATAAAGCGTTATGTGGAAGCTGACCTGAAGCAGATTATGTTGTAAAAAAACCAGAGTCCAAGAACCAATTGTGATCTATCTCAAAGGACTCTTGCGAATTTGAACAATTGGAACCCTAACTTGTTGAGACAACAACTATCTGGAACGATCATTCATAATTGTAGTCGGAAATTAATTTGAATAACGAAGGCACATATTTACCCAGTCATGTTTTGTCTTCAGGCTTGAAGATGCGAGCTCTGCAACAAGAAACGTAGGGTCAGAAATTTTTGAAGCCCAATAGAGATTCCAATTTATGTTACGTGGGTAAACCGTAGCAGGATCCGATGTAGAACCGAGCACGTATCAAGTCAATTAAAGGAATAACGCACAACTGGTGAGTGGACCTATAACAGACTCGAGGGCTCAACTGCGTGCAGTGCTAACATCGAGAAGGCAGATTCACGATCTGGGTCGAAGTCCATTGGAATAGATAGGGGCCCACAGTGAGTTAGAATTAGGAAAAGAACGTGAATCATAATAATTGGGATATTATTTGGCAACAAGAGGATTGATTGAACGTTTTGTCATTGACCTTTAATCGCAAAGAAACTTTGGCTGAATCTTGAATCTTGACAAAAATTATATTTTTGAATGTTCTATGGTTGGACTAAAGAGTTGGCTATTAAATATTATTTGGCTCTAATTAATATTATATAATTATTCATTGGAGAAGTATTTAGTTATATTCTACTAACTCTCAGTAAAAAGGTATTTTAATTGAACTCCGACTAAACCCTAGAGTTAAAAAATTGCCCTAGGTCATTACATGGATGCTCATCTTTGTTAACACATCAACTACTGATGCATGCTGCTTTGCTTTCCCTTTTCCTTGCATAAGCTACAAGGGCTTGAGTTTCTTCATCCCACGGACTTTGCAAGCTATTCCTGGACAACAATCTGGCCTCCTCTTAGACACAGCCCATCCATAGCTTATCAAACTTGGGCAATTTTTCTGGTGCACGAATTCCCTAAATAAATGGCTCCCATGAGAAAGGGAATCCATTGAGAGTCACTATGTGAAAATTTCATCCACTGAAATTCTATTGTAGCAACTCGAAAATATTTTTCTAATTGTTAATTAATTTAACAATTTATCTGCTACGTCAAATACGAAATAGTTCACATTGCAACCTTCACAAATAAAACTATGGAAAATAATTGCATTGGAAATTGAGAAATGCTAGCACACACATAAAAATTAACACAGTTATTTTTTGACAAATGTCCCCGGAAAAACCCAACTTGGGAAAATTGGTGCAACAAATGGGGTTTTATTATTATGCAGAAGTGAAAAATTCTGAGTACAATCTGGATGCACAAACTGGCAATTCACTACAGGAAAAACTGACCACAAAATTAGTGAGACAAATTTTGTCCCACCCGACACTAATCCATCTCCAAAATGGGCTTTGAATGGGCTCCACGAAATCCCTTCATTAGCCTCTGCATCAAATCTATGTAGGCACTAGGACACTCTGCCCGGAACTGCAACTAATCAAGCCGTCTGCCCAATCCAGCCCCGTGAATGACTCGCTGCCCCCTTTCGCAAATTTGCCCGGCCTCCAACAACTAAATCAACCCTTTGCTTGGCTAAATCGAACTCTGCCCTTGAAGCTTTTGCGTTGCCTCTGCACAACCTCATTGAAGAAGCTTGGCCCTCCTGTAGGCTGTAGCTGACTCGCCGGATTTGGAAAAATTCCTCCTACCCCATTGTCTCTGCTTTCTTACTGAAGCTCAAACTCTTCCAACACTGCTAGCTTTCTGGAAAATCGAATTCTCTATGGTACTCACAAGTGTCTCAAGTGTATTCTATTGACTTCTTATAATCCTCTGTTGGACCTGCAACAACCAAGATTAAAACTTAATCAAGGGCCAAGATCATATCAGAGTCAATCCGTGCGAGTTTCTAGATGATTCACACCTTATCTGAATTAATACTGATTAATTAGCTAATTTTCCTGGGTTTAGACTTAGGAAACATTAAAAAGCAGGTTAATAATCTAATTGAGACACTTCTAGGTGGAATTTCTAGACAATTTTAAAACTCAGACTCAGATTTGGAATCGACCGTGGGTTGATTCTGGCTCCGACTTGGTATTGACTCGGCCTAGTTGATTTCAATCACTTTATCGTTGTAAAAAATACATTAAATATTTTTTTTGTTTTTGTTTTTGAAAAAACATATTTTTAAAGATTACCATTCATGTTTCCAAACTCAAAGCATTAGAATATAGAGAGAAGACAACATATGATCAAAATATGCTCATGAATATATATATATATCAAAATGGCACCCAGTGCACTATCCAATACATGTAATATATAAAGATCAGAACAAAAGCACATAACCAAGGAGGCTCTGAATAGCCTCTACAACAAAACATCACTAGTCACTACTGCTAGACAAGGCAAGATCATCTCGCTCAGACTCCGAATCCAATACATGTAATATATAGAGATCAGAACAAAAGCACATAACCAAGGAGGCTCTGAATGGCCTCTACAACAAAACATCACTAGTCACTACTGCTAGACAAGGCAAGATCATCTCGCTCAGACTCCGAATCAGATTCAGATGGGGTAACCCATGGCTCCTCTTCATCAAGAGCTCCAACTGCAACTGTAGAAGTAATAGCACCAGCAGTAGCTGCACACTGAGATAGACGAGCTATGCGCCTGTGTTGTTGCTGAGTAGGAGGAAGTGCTTGAAACCGGAGGAGTTGGGGCTGGTACTAGTGGATCTGCATTTAATTGAGCAGTCTATAATACATCCATCTCTAAATCAAAATCAACACCAACATCCTCATCAGGATCAAACTCTGATGGTCGAGTCTCCACTACCCAATCTGAGGATGGATCAATGTCTTCCAACACAATGGGATCTGTATCAAGTCTTTTGTTTAGCTATTGTTTGCGTCTTAGCCGGAGGTTGTATTGGACAAAGACTATATCATATAATTGTTTTTGTTCTAAACGATTTCTCTTCTTTGTGTGAATCCTCTCAAAGGCAGAGCAATTGCGCTCACACCCAGAAGCACTACAAGTTTGACTCAAAATATGGATAGCAAACTTCTGCAATTGAGGGCATTGGCTACCAAATGCCTCCCACCATTGTGCTGCAAAAAGCATAGTTGCGTAATGAGTTAGTTCAACAAATTATATCCAACTTTCAAATTATAAACAATTTAACAAAATAAGAATTTGAAAATTGAAATTATTTACCTGAATCATTTGCTTCCCTTGCAATCTTTGCTATGTTCATGCCAAAGGTACATGTGGATCTACTGAAAGAAGTGCTCTGCCGATGTATCTCCAACTGCTCACTCTCATTAGGGACCATGCACTCAAGGCACTCAATCAATCCACCTCTCACCTCCCTAGTCAAAGCTTCTCCCACCAGAGCTTTATAATGATACCTTGGGTTCAAAAAAAAACCCACCTACATGTATAGGAGGATGGAGTTGATTGTTCCATATTTGATCAATAATTTGCCAAATGGGCCCATACTTAGCCACTCTATCCTTGTATGTTGCCTTTATTTGCTTTTTCTGATCCATAGCCTCACAAATGAAACACATAGCCTATCTTTCTCCATCCACCAACCACAACACCTTAAGTAGTGGCTTAACAACTTTCACAATCTTTGCTGCCTTTTTCCAAAATATGTCTTCATTAACTTTCTTTCTTACATCTTTGCCATCTTGTTTGCCAGCCCATTCACATCCATTCCATTCATCACTGAAAAACATCCTCTGCAAGTTTCTATGTTGGGAAATCATAGATTTCAATATCAAAAAATGAGTTGCAAATCTAGTGATGGTAGGCCTAACAAGATCTTTGCCCTCAGTTTTTTTCCTCAATTAGGCTCAAAATCCATGAGTGATTGTATATATACTTTGTTATGCTTTTGGCATGCTCTATAGTGTTCTTGATCCAATCTATTTTACCAAATCCTGAAGCATGAGGTCTATTCAAAATGTAAGACATAGGGTCCAAAAGATGGTTTTGTGTTTTTCCTCTAACATTTTACCAGCAAGAACATAGTTAGAGGCATTACCTTTGATGATCTAAAAAACATTAGCCACCCCCACCTCTTCAACAACCTCATTCAAAAGCTGAAACAACAAGTGTGCATCTTTCACCTTATTAGATGCATCAATTGATTTTAGAAACATGGTTCCCCGTGGGCAAAAGATGGGAAAATTTATAATGGTATGGTTCCTTTGATTAGTCCATCCATCTGACATGATGGTACATCTTGTTTTCCCCCATGAGCTTTTGAAATCTTTCAATATTCGTCAACGGACATAACCTCTTTTTTGCAAAAGAGATCCCTTGAATTCATGCAAAGTAGGGTCTTTGAAGCCCTTTCCAGCAACAAATATGGCATCAAACATAGGTTCATAATATAGTGAATGGGCGACATTGAAGGGGATATCAGCATCATACCATCATCTAGCTATGTAATCACAGGTATTTTCTGTCAGTTCTTTCTTCCAATGGTCATCTAAAGTAGGCTTGATTTGACCTGTATTAGCTTGAGGACCATGTGCACTATTAGAGGGAGAGGAGGGTGTGACTATGAAATAACTTTTGAGTCGCCCTTCTTTTTAATTCTACCCTTACCCTTTTCTTGAATGGAATCCAAAGAGGGAGGAACATAGTGAAATGGGTTTGACGCATCAGTGCAAGGGATAGATGAAGAGCCCTCATAATCAAAATTGGGGTTGACAACCATAATGTGTTTTATACTCCTCTTCCTCCCTATTTCAGCCTCTATTTCTTTTTTCCTAGCTTTTTCTTCCTCAAACTTCTCAAATTTTTCTAGTATCTCCTTCCTAATTTCTCCAATCTGTTCTGTTGGTGCTGCACATGGGACAATTTGGTCTCTAATACCGACCAAATTTTGGTTTAGCTTGTGAATGAGATAGTTGTGAGGAAATGTGAGGGGGTTGGGTCACTTTTATAGGGTTGGGAGAGGGGTAGGGGCATTAAGAAAAAAAAATAAATCTGAGTTTCAAGTTCGAGTTGCCGCCATTTTTCCTCGCGGACTAGCTCTGCCGGTTTAAGATAGGCTCGACTGAGTCAAGTTGTCCGTTATCGAATTGACTTGGTCGATTCAGTAATGGATTGGCCGCTAGACTGCTTTTTCTATCGAGCTGGCCTGAGTAGGGGTTTGGCTCCAGTCTACTGGGCCTAATATGATTAAGACCGACATGGTTTTAAAACTCTGTTTCCAAAACGAATTTATTTGTTATGGAGAATTCTTGTGTTTTATCCTCCACAAAGTTTCAAGGCTAGAACACCTTCGATGCTACAAAAACTAACATAGCGTAACAAGCTCATCTCTGATTTGGGAGACTCTTGTAAGATACGAGACAACAAAATTTGATCTAGTTATCATGGCGATAATTTCGCAAGGTTAGCTTCCTGCTAGTGTTGCTGTTCTTATTCTATCAAAGCATCATATACTTCCTCCTCAATGTAGCAACATGAGGAATCAAGTGGTCCTTTATGGAATCTATCAAGATTCTCTTAGCCTTATACTTGACTTTCTCCTCAGTGCCCTCTGGTTCGAGAATGACTTTCTTTTGAAGATTTGTAACACAATCTAACCTATATTTCATTTTGAGACTTGGCACCATTTGGTAAGAGACCTAGAAGCCAGTCAAGCTACTGAACACTTGTCTCTTAGGCTGAATTAAATGGTTGTTTTTTCATCCTTGCTCTGATACCTTGTTGAATTTTCTACAATACGAGCAGTAGAAATCAATTTTCTGATTTGATAATTGCTACCTAATAATCTTCAATCAATTTATTTCATGCCACTGATATCATTGAGCAATTATACATAGAAAATATCAATAGTGGATGCAGCGGAAACAATAAAGATCATAGAAAGACAACGATGCATAATAGAGACAATATTTTGACCCTGGGAAACCCAACCTAGGGAGAAAACCCAAACAACTTTTCTTTGGGAGAAATTATTCTTCAGCAAGGTTTACAAATTCAACAATTTTGTTTAGAAATCGGTGCTTATAATCTAAGTCAAATTACCATTGAAACCATGACCACCTTCATCATTCAATAACAACTATGTAGGGCTATTCACAACCCTCTCTCCTTATTTTGGTCAGCGTCCAATAGGTCTTGTCTTGTCCTCTTCAAGGTTTGCGATAAGCCTTGCGTCCCTACGGCTTGCAACCTATGGCTCTGCGGTACTCTTTCTTACTGCGACTCCTTTGCTTCCGCCCTCCAATAGTTCTCGATTCCCATATTCAGCCGCCTTTGCTGCTAGCTGCCACTCCCTTTTTTTCTATTCAAGATGACTTGTTCTTGAATGGTGGTAAAAATGAAATATCACATCATACACACACACACGAGTCAAGTGGGGGTAAATTAACCTAAGGGACACATCCTTTCATGAAGTGGTGCCCCAAAAATAAATTTAAATTTAAATTGGACTTGGAGACCTCTTTGGCATGTGGGAATACCTCTCGATGCTACACAAAAATCAATAGGTTTGACTAGAGGGCCGAGTTTGACTAGGCCAAAGTTTGACTGCAGATTTGACTTTTGGCTGATTTGACTAGTGTTGACTTGCAGTTTTGACCAAGTTTGACTAGTATTTGACTTGGATTATTGGCACAAATTTCTAGACAAATTCTTGATTTGTAAACCTTGTTGAAGAATAACTTCTCTTAAAGAAAAATTGTTGGGTTTTCTTCCTAGGTTGGGTTTCCTTGGGTAAAAATATTGTGTCTATTGTGCATGGCTATCTGTTTATGATCTTTACTATTTCTAGTACATTTACTGTTGATATTTTCTGAAGTGTAATTGCTCAACGATATCAGTGGCATAAGAATACTATGTGAAAATCATTAGGAAGTAATTATTTGGCAAAAAATAGTATTCTACTATGCATCTTGTAGAAAATTCAACGTGGTTTCAGAGCTTTGTTGAAAGAGCAACCATTGAAGTTAGCCTAAGAGACAAGTGTACAACAACTTGGTTTTGAGATCTCTTGTCAAAATGGCATCAAGTGTTAGAGTTGAAGATAAGTTAGATGGTGTCGTCAATTTTAGATCTTGGAAGGCCAAGATACTCCTTATCTTGGAAGAGAATGACCTTCAGGATGATGTGGAGAAAGTCATTCCAAAGCCAGTGGGAGCTGAGGAGAAAACCAAGTATAAAAATAATGAAGCCAGGGTGAAGAGAATCTTGGTAGATTCCATAAAGGACCACTTGATTCCTCATGTTGCTACATTGAAGATTGCCAAGAAAGTATATGATACTTTGGTAGGATTGTATGAGAGCAGCAACACTAGTAGGAAGTTAACCTTGAAAAGTCATCTCCAAAATGTCATGATGACTAGATCAAATTCTGGAGTCTCCTAGACCAAAGATGAGCTTGTAGCCATTAAATATCCCATTGATGATACAAATCTTGTTATAGTGACTCTCAATGGATTTCCCTCCTCATGAGAGCCATTTATTTAGGGAATTTGTGCATGAGAAAAAATGTCCAAGTTTGACAAGCTATGGACTATTTGTGTCCAAGAGGAGACCAGATTGTTGTCCAGAAATAACTTGCAGAATCCGCAAGATCAGAAGAAGGATATGTCAAAGGTCAAGTGCTTCATTTGTCATGATTTTGGACACTATGCTTCCCAATATCCCGAGAAGAAAAGGAAGGGAGAGCAGCATGCATCAACAACCAATGTTGATGATGATGATGATGAGCATCAATCTCAAAAGAAGTCAAAGGAATTTCTCCTTTAGAAACTATTAGCAATAGTAGTGATGTTTGGTTTGTGTACAAGGCATGTGACAAGTTTTTGAAACTCTCTTACAAATTTGTCTAAGAGGAAGTTAACAATTCTCTACAATCCTCAGATCAAGAGATAAGTACTTTATATTTTTTCTCCCTCGATTTTTATTATTATCTTTATTTTTTAGCCAAGGCAATGATTCACACATCAGATAGCAACATACAAGCGAGTTTTGTGGCAAGAGGGTTCTCCCAGTAAGAGGGAGTGGTTCTCCAGTCCCCTGATGGTCAGGTTCTTGTATGACCAAAGGGCTTGAGCATAAACTCAACAAGAAATGATTAATGTTCGAGAGGGAGGATTGTACAGATTGCTAGGACATCTAGGACCATGCCAGATGACAGGAAGAGCTTCCAGTTTTGAGGAAGTAGACAATCTGGTAGAATGGAAGGAGCAACCTTCCAAGGGGATGGCATGGGTTGAGATTGTCAGACAAGATGCTCAGAGATGAAAGGTCTCTAGGAGCTGTATGCCTTCCATGAGGGGACCATGTTAGAAAACATAGTATGCTTAAGAACAACTCTTAAAGCATTATGTGAGATCTCTGGTTCTCCCTTAGATGTCTCTTCTAAACTTGGTAATGCCAAAATCAATCATGCAGATAATACATCTTTGTTTCTTAAATCTTTGAATGCTTTATTGTGCTGTGGATGCTAGTTGGCATATTTTAGTGCTATTGGTGAAGTTGTGAGGGTGAGAGATGTGGGAATAATGATGGACAATTGTCTGGTAGAAGTTCATGCCTCCTAAAAAGCTTTTGAACATTGACAGAGTTGTATATGTGGGCCTATTTCTTTAATTCCTTGCTACTAATGACACACTACAGGAAATGCAACACATCTTTAGCGCCTTAAAAGAGTCTGTGTGGCCCAATAACTACACTCCATCACCCCTCACATATTTTAGCCCATAATCCACTGTACCTTGAAGATACCTGAGCAAATGCTTCACTAAGGGGTCTCAACAAATGAAGATACCAAGATAGTGAACAGGGTCTGCCTAGAGGTGTCGAGAGCTAGTTAAGATCTGCTGTAGCAGGCCGCAATGAGGAGGTGCTTGGCCACTAGTCTAATTTGTGATCCAAGGAGGGATAGCCGCCGTGAAAAGAAGCCTGGTAAGGCCATCCGCAACAAGGTTAGATGGCTAAGAGATCAGTGCAGATCTGATCTAGTGCACACAAGCAGGACAGAGGGCAAATCTGTGTGTAAATTGGCAGATCTAGAAGGCCACAACTGTTCTGTGTTAGGGATGAAGGGGATCGAGCCCTAGAAAGGGCAAATCTGCCTATTTAAGAGCAAATCTGAGGAGGGCTGAGGAGATCTGGCCACAGAGGATCAGATCGGTGAGAAGAGGGTTAGATTTGTTAGTTGAGGAGCAGATCTGGCAGACCTAAGAGGATTGTTGAGCAATACTAGTGAAGTCTGTTCATTAATGGAATTTTGAACAACAAGGAGATTGCAGAAGGAATGGTTGCAAAGGAGTGCAAATAGTCCAATGACCGTGAGCTGAAGGAGTAGCTCAGGTATGCATTGGGCAGATTGAAGATCTAATGGATCAGATCTCAAGTTCTGTATTTTTAGTCAAAGAACAATCTGTATATTATTTTTGTATCAGAGATCTAAAGGGCCATGATCCTTGCGATGGGAGCCCTAGTGTTTTCTTGTTAATGGATGAATAAGAGGACTGATTTGGGCCAATTTTCTTGTGTATTGTTATTGATTTCTCTGTTGTTTGATTCCGCTGTGCTAAGTTGCTAGTTAAGAGTTCCTAGTGTGTTTATGTAATATGTCGGTCATAGACCAAATCTAGGGCCCATGAAAAATTAACACTATATGATGTGACTTCCTCAAGACCTTGTGCTCCTTAAATCTCACATCCCTTCTCACCACAGTCTTCCCCTGTGATGGGGTCTACACCTTGTATTCCTTTGAAGTATCATTGTAACCAACAAAAAATGCCCTTCAATCTTGAGGGCTTCAACCAGCATTGTCCTCTTCTTTGCTGGTACATGAATATACACTAGACACCCAAAGATACAAAAATTCCGCACCTCTGATTTCACTCTTGTCAACACCTCCTCGGGAGTCTTGTCCCCCAAGACCTTGTGAGAACTCCTGTTTGGAATATAGACTACTGTATTACATGCTTTTGCCCACAGGAACATAGGTAGATCTTGATCATGAATCATGGATTTAGCAAGTTGACGATGGCCCTGATTTGCCTTTCAACAAACCCATTCTGCTACGGGTTGTAAGAAACTGTTAGCTCTTTCTTAATGTTCCCTTCCTTGCAAATGTCCTTGAATTCATTAGAGGTGTACTCAACCCCATTATCTAATCTAAGGACTTTGACCTTCCTTCTTGTTTGGCTCTCCACAAGAGCCTTGAACTCTTCAAATTGACTGAAGACCCCATCCTTGTCCTTCATGAAGTAGATCCATGTCCTCCTGGAACAATCATCTATAAAGGTCCCATAATAGTTGTACTCACTCAAGGACCCTACTGACATAGGGCCATGCATGGATCCAACAACCCTTTGGATGTTGAATGATTGCTTGGGAAAATAGTCTTGGTATACTTGCCCAAAGCACACCCTTTGCAAACACGCTGCCACTCCTTGCTAAACTCAAGAAGACCAGTGACAATCTCCTGTAAAATAGGTAATTCCCTGTGATGGAAATGTGCCATCCGTTTGTGCGCTTGTACTAGCTTGACCCCTCAGCATATATAGGTTCCCTTCTGTTCTCCCATTCACTTAGCTTGACAAGTACCTATCCATCTTTGAAGAACACCTCATACCCCTTGTCCTTCATTGCTGAGACTGCTAGAAGGTTCTTGGTCAATCTAGGAATGAACAATACCTCAGTCACCTCCAAAGGATCCCCTACTTTAATTGAAATTGGATAGTACCAATCCCCTTTACTACACCCTTGACATTGTTGCCAAGCTCCACATGTAGCTCTGAGTCCACCTCTAAAATACTGGTGAACCAATCACGTGATCTCGTCATGTGATGAGAAGCACCACTATCTACTAACCACACACCCTTGGCTATGTTGCCAGAAAGGCAAGATATAAGTGAGATATCCTTCTTGAATTTTGTTGGAAAATTCATCCGCTAGTGTATTTACTGAAGCTATTACTTGAATCTTCTTGTTACCCCCCTTCTTGTTCGGACATTGGCCTACTTAGTGGCCAAATTTGTGACATGCAAAGCACTTGAGTTTGCTCATGTCCTTCTTCTCTCCAGCTCCTATGGTACTCTTTCTTCCTATGCTCTTCTTCCCTTGGCCCTTCTTTGCTTCACTGGCAAGGGCAAGGTTCTCATCATCACCCTCAGACTTGCTCCCATGAAAAGATCTCTTGAATTCTTTCCTGTATGAAGTCATCCCATAACCTCTCCCAGTTTGGTAGATTCTCATGTGCTGATCCTTTTGACGAAGGATGCCCATGGCTTGGAAAAACTATTCAGGGATGTACTCACCATCTCCTCACCTAACACATTCTCCCCAACTGCAGCCAACTCGTCTACTACCTTTGTGATCCTGGTGAGGTATGTAGCAATTGTTTCTGACTTAGACATCTTGGTGTTTCTTTGCTTCTCCTTCAACACCATTATTCTGTATGTATTGTTGCTTTGATATAGCTTGGTCAAAGGCTCCCACATTTCCTTGGCAACTTTCTTCATGAAGAGATGACGGATCACATGATCCTCCACACCCCATCCAGGATAATTTTCTTGGCCTTCACATCTTTTTGGTTAAAGATGGCCTGTTTTGCAGCATTGGTAGGAGTGAGAATGCTACTTGCAAACTCCCAAATCCTATTCTCCATTAGCTTAATGCTACTCTCTCCTTCGAAGGATTGTAGTTGGATGACCTCTCCAACCGGTCTTCATATCTTAACTCTGTTGCAGCCATCCTTGCAAACCTCCAAATCAAATTAAAAAACCCCCAGAAAATATACTGCTGGAAGAAAAATTAGTTTGCTGCTGTATGCCCTTGTGACAGATTGATTTTCCCCTGAGAGCTTCAAGTGCTCTGATACCGTGTTAACTTTAAATACCTGGTCTGACTTATTTTTCTCCCACAGTTATTTTAACTCAAAAATTATTTTTGCCAAAATAAAATTTTGAAATCTGTTGGATAATAAATACTCTGGTATTATTAAGTTTCAAAAATAAATTGTAGTGGAAGTAAAATAGGAAAATCAACAACAAGAACAGCAGAAATGTATGCTCAGCAAATCTTCCTTCACTTTTATTAATCTAGAAAATTAGGGTCTTGATCCACAGAGAACTATAGAGAAAATTACTGCACAATTGAACTTGGAAAACAATCCACTGGATTTTCGGCCCCTAGAGAAATTCATTTGCCCTGGAAAATAACTTGACCCTGGAAAATCTCAACCTCCACTTGCAAAATCTTGGCCTCCAGCTGTACAACCTGCACACTGGGAAAATTTTGGTCCCTTCCTCAACGTGCATCTGGCTGGAAACTTGGACTCCTCTCACAATCTCGACCTCTACCTCCCAATTCTTGGGCTTTCTCTCCTATAACTCTGCCTCCACCAATTTCTCTTTCGAAAAACCCTTGCGGCACACCTTTCTCTTCTTCATTCAATGAGCCTCTCACTCCTCTAGAAAACCCCTCTCTTAATCACAATGTGTCTTTCACCTTTCTCTTAGGCTTACTTTATAATTTAATCTTGAGCTAAGTCCCTAATCCCCAATCTCCAAAGTGTTAGATGGCGAGGATTAATTTCTAACCCACTTAGATCAATGGTAGAGATTAGATCCAAGTCACATAAATAATTAAATTATGTATCCCTAGAAACTTAGCCCAATAGTTAACATTAATCAATTAGATCAATTAGTGTACTTTTCTGAAGTTAAATTCAGGAAAGAAATCATAATAATCACTTACTTGTCATGAGCAAGCACCTAAAGAGGCAATTTGGCATCTTTTGCATGCTAGATGCTGAGCCTATGTAGAAGCACCTGTTTGAGCTAATAACATCAATAGAGCATCACCTTGGAGCATGAAATGTGCACCGTTGGAGTGGAGCACTTCACTTGTGTTGGCCTACATGATCTTGATGAAGGTTGCTTGTTAGGGTTGGGCTCACATCTAAGTTACCAGGATAGGGATTCGGATACGGATCCGCCAGTTTTTTGAAAAGCCAGGATCCGAAAACGGCAAGGAAACGACAAGTAAAAGCAAAT
>APFE030922035.1:436560-458632 GCA_000404065.3 Pinus taeda
AGAGTCCATTATCATTCATTCACTCATCATTATATTTCACTCTTGTGTAGAGACGTGATCTTGAGGAGTGTGCACTATTCTCCCTTCTCTCTCTTAATCATCATCTGTACTTGGTCTTTCTCTCTTGGATTCTAATGTTTTATTGTATTTTGGAGCATCCTAGGGTAAGGTTTCATCCATTTGAGTTTTGAGAATAGGGTTTTGTGATGAAACCATAGGGTGTATTTGCTGACTAAGAAGAGGTCTCGCCTTGGAGGACTTGTTTGAGTGATTCATGCATGTTGGAGCTACTTGGTTAAGCTAGGGCTTTTTAAAATGCTCCGTAGATAGGGTTTTGGAGAGCTAGTGGACTGCATTGGTTTTGTGACAAAGGCTAGGGTACATAGTACATACACTAACTTCATCTTAAGAATGTTAATGAAGTTTCGGCTGTCCACAACTTGCATAAAATGCAGATTTGATTTCCAGTGATGTATTCACAAACTTTACAGCTATATACGTCTTGCTGATTTGACATAAGTAAAGGACAAATTTGTTGAGTGATTTGACATCATAACTGAAGATGTCAAGGGCTGTTTTACTGATGTTAGAAATACGGAAAGGGAGTTTTCAGATATGGTTTATTCATAATAAGATTGCCCTAGAGGGCCGAAAGTTATCAAGTCACTTTGGTATCTTTTTGGCCTGGACTGCTGGGAAGATTGGATTGTGAAGAAGTGAAATACTGTTATCTTCCTGCTGCTGTGTTATTCTATATTTCATGAGAGTGGTAAGGCTGAAAATTCACAGGGTTAAGATTTAGGAAACATCTAGTCAAGGAGGTGAAATTTCTTAATTGCATAAGAACTATCAATTCACAAAATTTAAAATTTCTAAATAGTGATGCCAGCCTAAGCTGACTTTACCCACAGTATGCATATAAGATTGCATGTCATTGGTCCCAGGCCTTAATCACCTGATCCATGGTGAAAAGCTTCTTAAACCAAGGTTTAATGTTCTTAGTTAAGTTTTATGCCGAAACGTTATATTTGACTATTCAATAGTCTAAACCTTCATTAACCTTTCTAGTGGAACTTAATTCACTCTCATAAACTTTGGTTAACTCTATAACTTGCACATATTAACCAAACCCCACTCTTAACTTTGGTTACATTAGAACTTAACCTATAAACCTTTATTCATTTTATTTCTATTATAATTCTTATATAATAGAAATACACATAAAACACACGTAAGCCTTACCTTTCCGCCAATCCACGACCTTTGCACATTTTCCGATGCTCTACCTTTATCGGGTTCAATCCTCCACCGTTGATTTCACTCCATCAGATCAACGGCTATCGCGTTGTATCACAACTTAAACCCATTCACCCGCCGGAACTCAAATCACTTAACTCGCGTTGATAAACTTCTCGGGTCCGCTCAGGCCCAAGCCTTATCGCTTCAATCTCCACCGTCAATCTTACCATTGAATCTGACGGTTGTTGGTCCACCCGATTATCGAAACTAATCGGTGATCTTCCACCGTTGATCAAAACCCATTTGATCCAATGGTTAACAATGATATCGGATGAGCCACTTGCACGGGGATTACCCGACCGATAAAGCGGTTTCCTCTCTCCTCCGACGTGCTACGTGTAAGTTGATAAATGGAATCGGGTGACCAAACCGAATTAGCATTTCCCACTTTTCCTCCACCCGATAAACAACTTCCACTTATAAACCCGTCTTTCTTCCTTGATTATTGTACGAGCTGATTGGCGCGTGATGACTGTTAAATATAAGAGGCCATCAAATCTACGGTTTGCGCGATTTCAACTAGCACACAGATTAAAACCGACTTAACTCCCACAATCGACTGTGATCCAAAAGTTTGAATATGAGATCGACGGCTAGCGAAATGCCCAACAACATTGTTGAGAATTGGTTGAGCTAATCCCTGGGGGCTAAATGGTCAAACTATTAATAATTCTTTATTAGTTGCATTTATTAGACTACTATTTATTATGTGGACTATTCAGTACTTAAGCGAGTTATATTTGCCCTTATCATCTATCGTGTAATATAGGAAGGTACATTACAGGTGGTGTTGGGAGTTAGCATGACGGTAGTGGTTGGTGTGGATTTTCCTTTTACAGACATGGTGTGGAAAGGGACCAATTTTATCATGAGAGACAAGGACATCCAGGAAATGAAGGGACTGATTTTTCTGGATTTCCATGGTAAATTGATGTCTTTGGAAATGCTGTTGATGTAGTTAAGGAAGCGTTCAAGATTATTGTGATGGTGATGGTATCTTCTTAATTGTTGCCATAGTCTCCAAACAATGATAATTTGTCATAGATCTCTGATGTATTATAACATGATATATTATGGTTAGGATTGATATTTTTAAAGAGTTGAGACTTCTGTGATCCATAACATGTTTGTGAAAATAATTTCGGCAAAATCACATAAAAAATCATTTGTAGACGCGTTTCGAACCAATCAGTGTGGTTCATCGTCAGGACAAGTTGAAGATCAAATTTGAGCGATAAGTTAAATAGGGAATGCAAGTCATTCCAACAGTTATATTTGATCGGGCAAGGGATAAAAAAGACTTCTAATGGCTAGAAGTCTTTATTGATATATTGATATTTTTATCGATATATTGATATTCTCAAGTGCAGACATGAAAACTCTGGTTATTGAATCAGTTGTGAAAGTCTGGATACTAATCTTAGTGTTCACAGAGCATGCATTTATTAAAGTCACATTCAGGATGTTAAAGTATTTTTTATATTCAACTTCTTTCTTTTCTAACCAACATTATTGTATTTATTTTGCTTTATAAGACCAAATGAAACCATAAGTATATTAGGCAACAGGTGGATCTTTGTACTTTATTTTACTTATTTATTTTTGTAGCTAGAGGAATCGGCAATCAGGCCTGGATCGTACTCACGTGACATAGGTTCGATAACCACTAGGCAGTAGGCACCAACAACTGTCCCTATTGTGGACACAAGTAAATCGGGTTTTGAACCAGTGACCTTTACGCAAGGAGTGACTTAATAGTACAACCTGTCATCGACTGGTCTACACCCTGGGGGCTGGATCTTTGTACTTTATCGATGAACTGGATGGGCTATGTTAACCACTACGTGTCAACGACCCATAGCAGTACACCCCCTTTTTTCGCAAAAGGGATAATGCTTGATCGATGTGTCCGTGCCATCCCGTGATCAACCTGATCATCTTGTTATAATGTAAACCCATTCTGCATGTATATGATGTAAATAATCTCAGCAGAACCATGTCATGTATGTAACAACCTAGGTAAACCTACCTTTCTAGCGACGATCTCCATTCTGGGAGGTTTTTTGTCTCACCGATCCATTCTCGGATGGTCGATAGAGTTTTCCCCTTCAGTCTTACCACAAAGTTGGAATGGACTTTGTCGCTAGGATCTTAGGCCAGTCCTAGTGTTCTAGATCGAGTCTATGTAAAAGCAATTTGGGAGTAATCCTAACTATTTGGTTATATTGTTTTATTACAAATTACTTGGTCTGCTGGATTATATTTGTGTAACATAAATGTGTAATCTATGAGGCTCTATCACAAATGGGTTTTCCCCTTTATGATGTAAAAAATATGAAAATCATGATGTAAAGTGTCTTGAGGGTTGGAAAAATAATTTATTTTCTCATAGGTTAATTAATTAAATCTTCGGGCCAAAAATTAATTAAAATCCTAAGCCAAAAATTTAATTAATTTTAGGTCTTAGGTAAATTTAAATTCTTCAAAGGAAAAATTCGTCAGTCCTAAAAATTAAATTTTAAGAGGTCTAGGATCTAAGGTAAATTAATTATTTTGATAAATTTTAAACCTTTGATCCCTAGGGTTAAGTCAAAGTCAAACTTTTGGGGAAATTAACTCAAAAATTTATTTTTTGAGTTAATTAAAATGCATTTAAATGAAAATTTCGAATTTCCTCAAAAATTAAATTTTTCGATGGATGAGATTAAAAGAAATTTTGATCTTCATCAACGGTCGAGATTGCTTTGACAAGGATCACTCGAACTAGCCATTGGATAATGTCTTTGAGTCGTGTGCTTAGCAAGAAGCTCTTATGTAATGTCTTTCTGGATAATAAAGAAAGATTTTGGGGTTAATTTCTATTGGTGTTACTCTTTATTGGAATACTGTGAGATGTGTTACTTTCATGCATAATATTTTCTAAAGCCATTGATGATAGCTTCTGAAGAGTGATTTGAGTACAGGTATCTTGCTCAGTCGCTGGGGTTTGAATAATAATTTAAATTTTGAACGTAATAACAGGTGTCTCTATTTGTCTAAGTTTTATTATTATTTTTTCACTTTATTTTTAATGGCTGGATTGAGTTTTGTAGGGAAATCTTGATTTAGATCCTTGGGCGTTAGGAGAAGTTTTAAGTTGGACCAACTAACCCAGATCTGTGTTTCCTGAAGTGCCCATCTAAATTAATCCAGGGCTTGTCACAAGATTTTTTGTTTTATTGATGCATGAGGATTTCGAGTTAGCACCTCGTTTATTTATTTTTTTTTAATTTTTTAATTTTTGTGTGGCATAATGATAGATCTGGCTATTTAGAGCCTTCAACTTGTAATTACTGTAATTATTCATCTGGGTTTTTGAGGTTTTTAATTTCATCATGGTGTATATCGTTTCTGGGTGTTTTGTTTTTCTTTTTTGCAGCGATAGATTCGAAGGAGAATTTTTGTTTGAAGCCAGATCTAGGCCCTAGAGGGTAAGATTTGGCCTCAATATCACTTTTCAGGGATATTATCAAAAGTTTTTATAGTCCGAGGGTAAGTGTTTTGAAGACAAATCTTAAGCAGAAGAATATCATTTTAAATAAAAAATTCTGGTATTTTTTTGTTTTTGTTTTGGGCTACCATTTTTCTGCCTGGAAGCCTCTTGAAATTCTGTTGCTATCTCATGCTGCGTTTTTACATCTTTTTTGTTGCGTTTTTACTCTGGAAAAAAATAGAAATTTATTTTGCTGCTAGGTTTTTTCTTTCATTTTTTCTGCAATCTTCCCTCCATCTTGATGCTTAGCTCCACCTCTTTCTCTCTGATCTGCAACCCTTCCTCCACTCTAGCCCACGAGTTGCCTTTCTTTTCCGTGGCTTCATCCCTCGCTGCCTAAACCCTCTTTCATCTGCATTGCGGCTCCTCCGTTGCGTTTCTCCTTTTCCTGTTTCTTTTCTGCCATCCTCCATTCTTGAAGCAGTCCTCTCCCTGTGTCTAATCCTCCGCCCGCTGTTCCTTCCTCCCTATCCAACAGTTCCCATCCCTGCTCACTGCTCTCTGTAGCTCCATCTCATGTTGCAACCTTGCCTTCCCTGTGGCTCCTCGACCTGCCATCTCCCCCTTCGCGACCTTGAATGTGCTGCCAAAGCTCCTCGCTCCCATACGTTGCTAGACTTGCAAACAAACAAAACAATTCAACCTTTTTTTTGTTTCTTATTTTATGTTTTAGTTTCATTTAACTTTGGTTTTTTTTTTTGGTTTTATTAATTTATTTATTTCTAATATAATTTGAATTCATTTCTTAGGGTTTGCCTTTTTTGTTTCATTTTTGGTTCTTTTGTTTTATTTATATTTCATGCCTCTTTTGTTTTGATTTTCTTTTCTTAAAACAATTCTATTTTTTTTTTTTGCTTAAACTTATGACTTTTATTTTTTCTTTTATGTTGTGATTTTCTTTTTGTTTTTAGGTTTTGATTTTGTAATTTAAAAAACCTTTTAAAAAAGACAAAAAAACTAAAAAAAGAAAAAAGAAAATTGGTGACTTTGAAATTGCGAACGAAATAAATCAAAAGAAGATCTAAGCTTTCACATATAAAAAATTAAATTTTTATGTGGTCTATGGCCCATTAATTTTTTTTATTTAATTATGGTCTTTTGATTTCTATCTTTGGTCACATTAATTTTTTTTTGCCACATTAAATTTACTTCATAAGCTTAGCACATTAAAAATTTACCTAAGGGATAATTAAATTTTAATCTAAAGTGCCTTGGTGTCTTTTTGTATTAAATGTAAAATTTTAAATTTTGTGGTGGGGATTTCTCTATTGTCAAATGCGATTAATGTTTTAGAATCATATCTAAAGATTGACTATAGGAGAAAGATAAATTTTAGATCTGGCTTATTGAAGAAAATCATTTTATATCTAGAATCATTGCTTAGCAGTTAATTTTCATAATTCTTCATGGTATTTAATTGCTAAAATATATTGCATGATAATGTTTTGGGCATTTACATTTAATCGTTCATGATCGTCACTTTCATCACATTTATAAATTGCTCTGGATAACTTGTTTTCATTTAGTTTATGGTTAATTGAATATTAAGGCACTGGTCTAAAATCATTTCTATCTTGTGGTAGTGTCTTATCCATCTTGGTTAACCAGGACTTGTTTACATTCATCGAGTTGTTCATCCTAAAGTCTCCTAGAGCCTGTGTTCCATAGGCTACCCTCATTCATTCACTCTAGGGACTACCCCCCTTGACTTGTCTAGGAGAGAGTCTAAACTGAGTGAGTAAGAATTAGAGTGACAACGCTTACTCTGAGCATTGCGTGGTGCCTGGACACTTTGTGCAACAACATGCTGTAACTGTTATTGACTGCAGATTGGTAACTTTAGGTGAATCTGTGGATAAGGTTTAGACAGTTTTGATTGTGGCGAGCTTCAGTGAAGGGATGAGTTACGCGACATAACAGTGATTTTTTTCTAGTGGCCTAGGGAGGAGACTTTGGAAATATTTGTAGTGATGGATATTTATTGTTTTTGTAATGGTGTTATGTACCATTCCACGAAGTGCTACCATTTAGGCAGTTAGGATGATAGGAAGCAAAGTCATCTTAGTCATAGTGCTAGGCAAGGCTGTTCAATTAGGATCAGTACTTTAGTTGCTAATCATGGACTCTAATCTAAGCTTAAGGAAATTAGGGACTCGAATAATTTTATGAATTTAACATATTTATGAAAACCAATGCTAATTAAAAAATTGTCATATATAACGTTGCATAGAAATAGTAGATATAACATTTTTTTTTGGAAATTAAACATAAGGATTTGAATTTCCTGATTTACTGGAAACCATGATCAGTAACACGACCTTTGCTAACAAATAATCGTCCCTTCAGGCAAATAAACATTATGTATCTGTGAATAGTTAATGTCTGAGGTACAACGGTTTTTGATGTTAGCTTGACATATTGTATTTGAATTTAAAATTTGATTGCAGTAACTTAGTTTTCTACTATCTTTCTGTGGGATGCAGATTAGTGGATTTGTTATCTGGTGAGCATCCATCAAAAAGGTCTGCAGTTTTGGAGCACATGACATTAGCATTACAGCCAATTCTTGAAAAAGGAATTGTTGACCACTCAATTGTGCATAGAGCTTTGTTGGAGTACATGTGTATATCAAACAAGGTGACAAAATACAGTTCTTTATTTCACTGAAAACCTCTGTATAGTTAGAGAAAATCATTGCAAAATCTATGAAATGCACTTTCTGTAGATGATTTCCTGATTAACTGATTTAAAATTTGGGCAAAAGTCATCTGTGACAGATATAATTCAGCAGCTATCTGGGCCACTTCTTGTACGGATGATCCATACACGAGATGGTTCAAAGGTTGGCGCATTTTGCATTATACATAGTGGTGCTAAGGTTTGTTGACAGTTTTCTTTCTTCTTGTTTGAATTTCTGAAGCAGCAATCATGTACTTTTTGAATGACATGGATAGCTGTTAAGTATTGTCAGTTGTTCAAACCTAGGAGTATTTACCTCTCTTATTGCCCAATTTTAATTAGAGGGAAGGAGTTTATGGTAAAATAGGATAAACTTTATCCACAATTATATATATATACATATACATATACATATAATGACATTTACGACAATGCATTCTAAAGTCTTTTATATTTATCTGATAATTCTGTTTGGCATTGGCTGAGATGTTAGTCTTTCATGTTTTCCCATTGAACATTCTAATTCAGTTCTTTGTTTTTTCAGGAAAGAAAGAAGATTGTGAAAGGAATGAAAGGGCATGTAGTAAAGATTGCTCATGATGAATATGGATGTGTGGTGAGTGCCCATGGTTTAATTTCAAGCTATGGATGTCTTTTACTTGAAGCTTTTAGAGTCTCATCTTTAGACTTTAACCTTAGTTAATGTGACCCAAAGAGTATATACATCAGTATTGCAACAGAGAAGGCCATCTAGTCTATAATGACTAGCTAATTTATCCGTAATCTGTATGTCGATTTGCATAAGCTGTTTGTTTTGAGAAAAAATCCAAGTCACATGACATTGGGACGTGCAGAAAGGGGACACATAGGCCCCTGATACACAACCTGGTGGATTGTAACACATAGGAACACATCTTTTTACAAATGCTAAACCTAGAAACAAGCTCAGCCCCCACCCTCAGACGCTTGAATGAAGAATAGGGTTCATTGCCACTTCCATGCAATAATCTGCTTGAAACCTACATCATCAATATTCAATATAAGCAATAACCACATTTGGTAAATCCCTTGCAGTTATCACAGAAATTGCACATAAAGAAAGATCAAGATAAACTCGGCAGAGTTCTTCATATTGAATTTACAAGCAAAAGCTTTCTTATAAGGGTTACAAGCTAGGCTAGTCAATGCACATTATGAATGTGGGGTAGACTAGGAAACACACTAAAGTAAAGCATAAAAACATAAAATAACTGAAAGTTGAAATGACTTTTAATGACTATGTCTGGTATTTAATTGATCATTATAATATGATATTTACTTTATCAGCCCCTCTTAATGGTCAATCTACCAACTGCACCAAGATTATCTTGAAACTTTTTATTTTTAGGACCCAAAGACTTGGTAAAAATGTTCCATCCTCTACAAGTTGACTATGAAATGACAATATATCTCAACTTGCTTGGTATGCCTATGGAAGATTGAATTCTTAGCTGGTTTGAGCACCCCTTGATTGTCATAAAATGAAGGTGTTGGCTCTAGTTGTTGCATCTTCTTGTTTGCAAGCATCCTCCCAATCCAAATTTCCTCACATGCTCTTTTGACTCCTTGGTATTTTGCTTCTGTTGATGAAAGGGCTATTGCATGCTGCTTCTTGTTGATACATGTGATTGCACTTGTGCCAAGATGAAGTGAACAAAGTTCGTACTTCCTGTTAACTACTCAAGAAAACTTGGAATGTAAAGGTATCCATTAAGATACAAGAATATATTAGAAACTATGAATAAGATGATGATACGATGAGAGTGAGGTGCCTGCTTATATATTAAGTAGGCGCGTCTTCATGGAGGGTCATGTCCCATTTAGACATGCCTCTTCCGTATTAATTACTAATTAACTAATCGTTATTACAATTATCCTCATTATTTATAGATATTTATTTGTAACATTGCCTTCCTCCTCAAAAAAGATTTGTTGTCAAAGCTTACTGATGAAAAGCTTGATCTCTATTTTTTGTTCGAATGTCTTCTTGTCTCGGAACTGTCATCTTCATCGAAACAAGACGATATGATCCTCTAAGTGATAAACAAAACTGTCGCACTGAGAAGGGATCAGACCATCCTAAATTAATCTTTTGTGAGACTTGGCAATTACTTGATAATTGAGATAACTTGTTATCGTCAGACTGAATTGTGCTGACATCATTTTCCTTTGGAACATAATTTTGTTGTTTATGTTCTATATGATACAAATTCGTAAATTGATTGAGATGTCTATTCTTGTGATTTGGATGTAGGTAAGGAGTTCTTTTGGCTTTTCTTTCCCTTATCATATGTGAGGCAGGATTTTGATTTACTTCAGGTTCTGATGTTGTCGAGTTGGTTACAAAATCTTCACTTGGGTTTTTCCTCATCTGAACTACAACATTTGAATATGTTTTCATTTCAATTGTGTTGACGTTTTCTTGAATTCTGATATTGGCTGTATCAATATTCATTCCTCTTTCTTCAACTTGGTCATCTATGTTTGAAGGCTTCGATATGTTTTCTATGTTGAGTTCTTTTAGTTTGATTTTCAATATTTTCTTGTCATTTCTAAGTTTCTTAATTTGCGTCAATAATTTCTCGCTGTGGTCTTTGAGCCGAGTAATTTCTTCATTTTTGTCAGTGGTGATTTTGTCAATTTCCTTTTGCATATTTTGTCTTACTTTATTACCTTCTTGAGAAATTATTTTTGCGATATCTTGCATATCTTCTGGTGTTACAAACTCTCGCTTTACTATAACATCTTGTATTGTTATTTTTTTCTTTTTGTATGAAAATGTCAAAAACTTCTTTTTCATATTTAGGATAAAAGATCCTAGTGATTTGATTCAGGGCGAACCGAGATCTAGATCACTCTTGTCGCAAAATAAGGTTTTAACGGTGAATTGTGAGACAAAAGTATAGTCTCCAATACTTAGTTGTGGATTGCTTATGTCGTATTGCTTGTCACCTGTGTCCACAAAATTCGTTTCAACTATATATGATTGAGGAATCACTAACTGGTTAGCACATTTAGTACTAACATAGTTATCATTTTGACTAGGATCAATAGAGATGATAACATCATTTCTTGCAAGTGATCCTTTGATTTTAAATAGCGCACCGACACATATACTGAAAATTTTAGGAAATCTTTAGTTACTTGTCTCCATTGTTCTCTTTTTTCGAGATGAGTTTAGGGGTTTTTTTTAATTTTATTTTTATTAATAAGGTATTAAGGTATTTTAAGGTTTTTTTTTTATTAATTTATTTTCTTAACTTTTGATTTTGCTTATTTTTTTCTAATACCTTATTTTTTTAATTTTTTTTTTGACTTTGGTTTGTTTTTTTTTAATTATTATTATATATATATATATTTTATTCTATTAAATAATTATAATAGAAGTAATAACTTTTTTTTATAATTATTCTAATTAAATAATTATAATAAAGTATAAATATAATTTTATCATATAACTTAATATTTGGTTATGTATAAAATTATATCACCAACCAAGAGTCTAACGAGAAGGCGTGGATGGAGACGTGATTGTTGACTTGGGTGAATACATAGTGGTTAGAATGTTGATGGGACGTTGTCGGTCAAGGACAACTGGATTGAGTTGGGTCGTACGGTAGGATGCGGCTGCAGATTTAGGAAACGATGGCAAGGAGGTGTCGATTTTGAATGGTGCCTGCACAAAATGGGAGTGATGGTGGCTGGGGATAGTCAAGAAAGCGAATAAGCGGCACCAAGGCCACGGTGGCGTGGGCAGGGCAATTAATCAACAACGGAGGCGTTTTGCAATGATGTTTTGCTCATTCGTTGGAGGAAGGGGTCACTGTTGGTGTGTCACTTGTGTGTGAGCAAGAAAAACGCTGGAGTGACGGCTGTGTGTAGCAATGGTGGTTGTGGTTTCGAGTGGGTGTGGAATCAAGTGGACGACAGAGTGGGGAGCAAGAAAAATGCTGTAAAACAGGATTGACATTGCGGTGAAATGCTTACGATGGAGTAGGAATGGGCGTGGCAAGTGGGGTTGATGGGAACAGTTGTTTGTTAGCGATGTGCAACACGGTTGGGAAGTCTTGTGGTTCCGACCCAATATATTTTCTGTTTTTTCTTATTTCTTAACTTTTGTATAATTTTATTTATATCTTTTGTTTTGTTTTTATATATCCTTGGTTTCGATATATTTTTTTTATAAGATTTTTTTTAGTCCCTTTTTTTTATATTTATAGTTTTTTTAAATATTATTATTTATTTATCTATTTTTTAAAATTTTTCTTTCCTTTTTTTTTTAATGGCCAAAGGCCTCTGACGAAATCAGTGATGGAGAAACTCCACCCTTGTTGTAGCGAATGCTTCAGTGACGATGACAACAAAGTTGACGATTTTTATGGCCAAGGACCTGGATCGGAAAATGAGGTTCTGTGTAGCGGTTGAGGGGCCAGAGGATCGAATTGCTCTGATACCAAATGAAGTGAACAAAGTTCGTACTTCCTGTTAACTACTCCAGAAAACTTGGAATATAAAGATCAACATTGAGATATAAGAATATATATTCGAAAGTATGAATAAGATGATGATACAATGAGAGTGAGGGGCCTACTTATATATTAGGCAGGTGCCTCTTCATGGAAGGTCATGTCCCATTTAGACATGCCTCTTCAGTGTTAATTACTAATTAACTAATCGTTATTACAATTTTCCTCATGATTTCTATTATTTATATATATTTATTCGTAACACAAGGTTGAAAACATATCCAGAGGTTAATTTTCTATCATTCACACGACTTGCCCAATTTAAAGCTGTATATCCACACAACCTAGGGTCCTTGCTCTAGTTGTACAAAATGCCAAAGTCAAGTGTCCCTTTTACATATGTCAACACTTTCTTTGTTGTAGTCCAATGTTCAGCTTCTGGCATTGTCATGAATATGGAAATGAAGCTCACAACATAGCTCAAATTAGGCTTAGTGACTGTAGGATATATTAAGCTCTCCACCACTGTTTGATTCTTTTATACCAGATCTGATTTATTTGTTTTCATCAATTTTATTCAAAACCCATAAAATATTTATCTCAAATAAATTCTGAAATGATAAAACAAACATGCTGTTATATCAACTCAGGAAGTTAAATTGCAATGGAAAATATCGTGAGAAATCAAACATATAACAACAGAAATTTCACCCAATAACAATCTTCGTTCACATTATTAAACTCGAGAAAATTTTGGGTTTGATCCACAGAGAAAATATACAGAGAAATTTTCAGTTGTACGAGAATCTATAACTCGCCCCCAAGGAAATCAGCATTTTGAAATTCAACCTGTCAGCTGGAAATTGGCCCCAAGAAATTCTCAGCATCGTCTGGTGCTGCTTCACCTCCTCAAACCTGTGGTACGACCTGTGCACCTGTGCAACTTGGCCTCTCTAGATTATTTGGCCTTCTCCAAAATCAACCTCTTGGCTGCTGTACTCAACGTTTCCTTTTTCCAACTTGGCTTCCTTGAATTTCTTCTTGAAATCCTCTCAGCGTTCTTTCCTTATTTTCCTCATTCAAATCATGCCTCTTGCTCTTGAGAAAATAACTTCCTCAACATAATGCGTCTTCACCTCTCACATAGGCTTATTTTATAATTTCATTAAGCCAAAATTGCTAACACTAATCTCCTAAGTGATCAATGGCTAAGATTGAATCCTAAGCCTCACTTGAGATCAATGGTTGAGATTATATCTAAATCACTTAAATAATTTAATTAATTATCCTTAGAAGTTTGGCCTAATAGTCCACAAAAATTATTTAAATTAATCAATGTACTTTTCCTAAGTTAACCTTAGGAAAGAAATCATAAAATCACTTACTCCACCAAGCAAGCACCTAAAGAGGAAATCAAATATCTTCTACATGCTAAGACACCAAGTCAATGTAGAAGACCTTCAAAGACTACAAAATCAACAACCACTTGGCTGTAGATTGACTCATCATTTGCTTTATAATTAGTCTTCGCTGAAAGCTTCAACCCTTTCTCCATAGTGTAGATGAAATTTTGCAATCTATCATTTAGAACCTGTCAGACAAATTCCTTGCATATTTTGTTTGTGAGACAAAAATGTGTCTACATGTTTGTCAGAGTTTTACACCTAGAGAGTACTGTGGGAGGCCTAAATTAGTCATGCCAAAAGCTTTTCTCTTAGTATTCTCGATTCATTCAATAATACTTGCCTCAATGCTTGTAATAATGATGCCATTTACATATATGACTAGTAGAATGATATCACGATCAATGCTTTTGACATACAAATTCAATTCGAAGGATTCCACTGGAACCCCTATTCATCCAAGCGTATGTTAATCTCAATGTACCATGCCATGGTTGCCTTCTTTAGGGCATACAGAGCCTTCTTCAATTTGCAACAAGATGCTTCTTACCTAGAACCCAAGAACTCTATGGTTGATATATGCAGACTTCTTCCTCCAAATCTCCATTGAGGGAGACACCCTTCATGTACATCTAATGGACCTTCTATTGAAAGTGTGTTGCCATGGCTAGAACTAATTTGATGTGGTGCTCATCTTTGTTATAGGAGCAAAGGTCTTGTCATAGTCAATGCCTTTTCATTGAGAGAACCCCTTCTGCAACAAATTGTGTGTTGTACTTCTTGAATGTGTCTCCTTCCTTATTCTTGACCTTGTGCACCCATTTATAGCCAATGGGCCTCTTCCCTAGTGGAAGACCTATGAGATCTCAAGTCTGATTATTTATTAGACTCTCATATACGGTTGTCATGGCCTTCTCCAATTCAATTTTTCCTATTGCTTCCTCGACAAGTGGCTCTAAAACTCCCTAAACATTGGCCATAAGAGCAAAGTTACCCTTGTTTAGTTTTTTGTTGCTCTTGCCTCTTGATGATTGTCCCTCAATAATTTCACCTACCCAAACATCTCCATTGGTGTTGTGCCACCACGTTGGCCTTTTCTTGGAATACTCTTCATCTAAGTCAGTGTTACCATTATTACTTGGGAAACTTGTACCTATGTCATCTGAATGTTGATTTGGGCGGTCTACTTCAGAAATTACTATAGACTATGTTATCTGACTGTTGATTTGGGCTGTCTACATCAAAAATTACTAGAGACTCATCATGCTTAGAATCTTCCCCCCTTTTAGGTGTAGCTGACTAAAGCATGAGACTTGAATCCTTAACCACCATTGTTTCTTCTGTTGTGATTTTGAACTTTTAGGAGCTTTGGAAGGCCCAACATTTTCATTAACCTCAACATATCAATTGAACCTCAACAGATTTGTTGAAAAGTAGTAAGTGAAGGTTTTCTATGACTTGTGCCTTAGTCAAAGAGACCACAAGCAGTCTGTCCTTAGCATGCACAAGTTGCTATAAGTTAGTATGAATCCCTAAAATTTAGGACGAGTTCCTAAAAAAATTAGGATGAGTGCATAAAGCACTTTCACTCATACGGTTAAGTTGGAGGCTCAGTTGTTTGTTTCAAAATATTTTTGTATCTTTAATACAAAAAACCCAATAAGGGTCTAGAGCATAATGACAAGTACAATGACTCATGACTCAATCCTAGAAGTAGTCAATGGGTGATTTGACCTATTAATATAATCAAATGAGCATGAAACCCATGCTAATAAAAATATTTTTCTTTGATCTTTACAATGATTTTCTTTTCTTCATTTTACAAATACATATAAATTACATCATCTCATGAGCTAGACAACAATTATGAACACTGATACTAGTTACATTTCTCAACACTCCCTCTTAACTAGGGAGGTATTCATAATTGTTTAAGATGTAACATTTATAAACCCGTTTAAGATGATTTGGTTTCTTGCTCATCTGGGTTGGGACATGCAAGGGTTCTTTATGATGTAATGGAGCATCTGGTGCTCAGGAACTAGGTGATGGCTAGTGAGCAGGGTAGAGCTCATGCCAGGGTTTTGCCCACACACGAATTATGCCCTGGCCATCTTTTGCATTTTAACTTTTCTTTTTCTTTTGTTCTGGCCATCATATACTTTTATCTTTCTTGTAACTGCATCAACATGTAGGGAAAATTTTTTCGGCCTTGACTCAAGGATGTTGATGCATCGCTGCCCAATCCCATTGAACCAATGACAACTAACTCAAAGGATGGATGTAATATCAAGAGAGGTGAAAAGTGGTAGGTATGGAATGGTTATGGACACGTTACTTCAATCCAAATTTTCCAAGTAGTGCCCCTCCTATAACCCTAAGGCCTTATAGGAGGTCTCACTGGATTGTGGCTAAAAACTAACCCCCTTGGTAAGGTGAGAAAACAAGTTTAACAATCAAGATTGGTCAATCATCCAGATCACCCATTTCTCTATGATAGAATGCCCGAAACATTAACTAAAAGCACTTGATAGCAAAATGGTTAAAGTAACTGTTGGCTAGTCTCCCACCTTCATTCATGAGGAATGACAGAAGGTGAAAGATGTATGACCGGTGCAAATGGTGGAGAAAAGAGGTATATTATCATAACTGAGCAATGTGTAGGGTTGCTCTCTGGCTAGCTGCCTGAGAAGTTTTCTCCTATGGGGTTACTCATTTTTTGGTAGGTAGCAGGGACCTTTGTACCTTTTCATAGTTTTGTTGTATATATATATATATATATATATATATATTTTCTTATCTACATCTTGTGCTTCTTCAACTTTTTGTTCCTTGTTATTGTGTAACACCAAAAGAATAAGTTATATGGGTTGGGAAAGAAACTGTAAGCAAGTCAAATTAAGGTATTTGGATTGAGTTATAAATTGCTTGACTGTAACAATATTCAATGTGTGGTTAACTTACATCATATGTGTTAGGTGCTAATGGTTGTTTCCTTGCAACCCATCTCAAGCTTTGCCTAGATAAGGTTCTGCTACAACTTATATTGCATGGGGCCTTGTATAGCAAGATTTCAAGATAATATTGCAGTTTCAGGGGATGATATATGAGCCTATCGTAGTGCATTTCTATTAGTGACATCCATTTACAATCATTTGCTCATTATCAATTTCCAGGTGGCATATTATGGAGGTGCACATTTTCCTAAGCATAACCCTTATGGTTGATTGAGAAATCCGAAGATTTCCTAGTAATTGACTGCTTATCAACAATGGGTGTTGTGTTGCTTTCGAGAATGGTCTAGTGCAAAGTGTTTGATCCATGCCCCTATTGGTTTTTGTTTTAGTGTACTTCAATAATCTCTTCATATGGATGACTCCATGGTTGGTATTTTTGTTAGGAGGGTGTGTGCTACATTTTTCCACTATATTATTTGAACAACACCACCACATTTTTACACTCCAGTAGCTATATGATGTGTTTCTTTGGTGAGGGATACATATTGAATTCATTTGTGAGCTTTTTAGTGGATGTGGTATGATTTTCCACTTTTTGGACTGAATGCCAATGTTTTTTTCTAAGGTTTTGTGGATTAATTAGTTAAGTGATCATATGCATTGATCCTGACATGGGTGCCCAAGCTTTTGTGGTCATGTGTTCACTAGGGAAACAACATTTTTCATGGCCTTATTGGTATGAGTGGGGCGCATCCCTTTGGGCATAAATGTGGAGGTGATAAACTATTATTTTATCGATGTTTGGCATGAGATAGGGGTCAAACCTGTTACCCACCACCTGTGGGTAGTATGCATAAGCGTTTTTTCTCTTCGATGGTCCTCAGCCGACAGTTAGCAGCCCCTTGCAACCATCAGATAGCTCGATGTGCTACTCTCCGCCACTGAAGCCAACCATGTGGTCCCTCGACCAATTGTTATGATCATATGTTTGAAGGTGCGCCTCCCGATCCCAAAGGTATGACTTTTCATTGGTATAGTTGAATAATTTTGTTTACTTTTCATGGATATTTTTGGGCATGGATTGGTGAGGGGATTCAATGGAAAGAGTGGGCTAGGTGTGTACTCTTGTCTCCTCTGCCCGATTTGGTGGTTACCCTTGTATCCTAGTTTCGTGGGATCTCCTTTACTGGCCATTAGCTTTAGGGTTGGCACTACATAGGAAACACTGATTTTGGTTGTGTGATCCCGCTTCCCGACACCATATACCTCACTCCCTTTCGTTCATTCTAACCCCAATCATCCTTTTTCCCATCGGTGTCCACATGGGTCCACATAGGGTTAGCCTCCCCTTCCCCTTGTCCACACCTTGGGTCAAGACTGGAACGATGCCTTAGAGGTTGATGCAGCTAAAAAGAAAAGAAAAAGCATAATTTGGCCACTCTCAACAAGAAATGTACCACAAAATGCAAAAGATGGCTGATAAATACAAATTTAGCACATGGGCAAAAGCTAAACATGAGCTTTACCCCTTATTTATGGCCATCACCTTGGTTCCTATGGGCCCTAGATGAGCCTCCTCCACATTAAGGAAACCATGATTGTCCCAACCCCAGGTGGGCAATGAAATGCCCCACCTTAAAAGGGGGTACTTACTGCTATCCTATACATCATGCTCTCATCCCATGTAGCCTCGAGTAGTTATGAAGAAAAACCAAGTAAAGGCAAAGGGCATATGAAAAAGGGTGGAAAAACAAACGTCGGGGTAACTCATGTACCATGATTTGCTCCCTCCTACACTCATATACCCAAGTGTGGGCTTCCCTCATTATCGTTGCTCTCTTGTCCCATGACATGCGGCCAGGATCTTTCCCTTGATCACTACTCTGCTCCATCATTATATCACTTGCCATTTACCACCTGAATGGATGTGCCATTGACATGTCATCCCCTTTAAAGGCTGAAACCACCTAATAGGGTCTTTGGTTAACCCCCTTATTGAGCTTGGAGACACTTGTACATGCCAAAGCCCACTATGGAAGGGCATGCCACTATGAAGTGCCCCATGGATTCCATGATTTGTAAGCTCTTTTACTTAACTATTCTAATGATTTGTTGTATTGGAGCGCAAGGGGACACATTGGATCTTATAGAGGGTTGCAGGTGGTTCTCCATTTGGGGCTTTGTCTCTCTATACCAGGTTCTAGCCCTCCAGAGGACCACATTGGCAGTTGTGGGGTGAACGTTGTTGGCCAGATAAATCGTTCTTGCATACAAGACCGATCTCCCTAGTATCGAATGATATCTAGCAACAAGGAGCACAAACAAATCTACTTTTCTCTAAACATGTTTCAATTCATAAATGAAAACTAAGAGGTGTAACAGACCCTACCTCGGTTCAACGCTTGTTTGTGGCAGCTTGGTTTCAATAGCTTCAAGCAATTCCTCTTTAGTAACCTGCATACACAAACAAACACACATCAAAGAACACCTGCAAAGATATTATAATAAAACATGTTCATCATGAAGATCAAGGAGCTCATAAAATAAACCATTAGAGATAGTCCATTGAGAAAAACAAACTTGATTGTATTAACTTTATGAATAAAAGAACCTTACAACCTTTGCCTTGATGTTGCACAAGCTCTTTCCAGGGTCCAGTAGGAGTCTCCTCTACTTTGACAAGCCTCACTCGCTTCCCAAAAAAATGAAAGGTATGTGATCTCTCCTCTCACAAGCTCAAAAAGGAGGTCTAATTTTCAGCAGCATTTACCTTCAAGAATCTTTAGCTTTCAACCCCCCCTACAACCAGCCCAATGCCTGACTTTATAGTGCAAATGGAGGAAGTTGCAGGTCCACCATTGAAGGGATAAGTTCCTCCTTCAATGGGATAAGCACCTCATATCATGGAGTTAGCCCCTTAGTTATGGAATAGATGAACCAACGTGGAGCGGACTTGCTAGCGCAATATTCCTTCTAGAAGTGTCCAGAAGTGACCCAAGATGAGTTTTTAAAAATTAACTCACGCCTTTTTAATTTTTACAGGGGTTCGCACCCATCACTCGACAGACAGAGCGGTCAGGTCGCAGGGGACATGACCATTGGGTGCGGCACCGCAGGCAATGCTAGGAGAAAGTGTGAAACCAGGATTTAAGATATTTTTAAGGTCTTTCTCCCATTTTCAAGGCTTGACATGAAGAGCTGAGGCTTAAGACTTGCAAAGGAGGTATGTATGAGTGTTGATGGACTCACACAAACTGTAGAAAGTCATGGTGACAATTTTTTGTGTAACAAATTGTCCCTAAAGTGCGAAGTCTGTAATAGATGAGGATGGTTTTTGATCATCTAAGAAGAGTGAAGGACTTTTTATCATTTCAAGGATCTTCCTGTGGATACCTCGGTCGGAATCTGTAAAAAATATTCAACACAAAATATATATATGTGAAAATATCATTGTTGAGGTAGGCATTCCCATACTCAGATCAAAACTGGCAAAGAACTATCTAAAACTGTTCTGATACAGGAATGATTTTGTATTACATCACAAGTAGGAACATATGGACACAGTATGGGCGCGACCATCTGTTTATGAATAGTCCACTATATAATGATAACAAAATTCCTCGCAGCCTGGATGGTGGAAACTAGATCCAGGGTTTTCATTTCTACTTCCCGAACTAGTACGATTCTATCCATGTGAATGAATGTGTCGAAGTCGAACATGGTAGAAACGACTTGATTACCAGTCAATGATGCAAACTGTTAACAAGTGTGAGAGGAACCACCAACAATGTCAATGGCCCTCAAAGTACTCAGTACAATCCATGAAATGTGAATGAATGAGTCGATGTCGAACACGTCACAGAATCCTTTGATCGAAGGTCAATGATGCAACCTCTCGTCAAAGGCGAGAAATATGCCATTGAGGCATGCAGATTCCAAGGTACTGACGATTTCTAGATCATTTTTCTAGATAATGAGTCGGAGTCGATAGAAATCGATCCGTCATAGGCAAGCCCATAACACGAAATCATAGATCAAGTCTGAAGAAATATATTTGGCAAGAACTAACTCAGGGACGGTCAATGATGGATGACAGATATTTTGTAGGTGAATGGTTTATTTGCACAGACCTCTTGAACACAGAATGACACTGCAGATGGCTTGGTGACAGTTGACCTAAAGCTAATACCCGGAAACTGGCTGAAGACTTTCAATGTGGCTTGATTAACTCTTAGGTAAAGGATTTCCCAACCCAGGTGAGTAAAAGTGTCGTGTTCAAGAGTGATGGAAAGTTTTTCAAACACAAAGTACAACAAACAGGTTCATTTTTCTCTCTTTTCCCCCACCATTTCTGGCAAGTACCTCTTTATTTTTGATAAGCTTGAGGAGGATAACATTTGCTTGGTTATAAGCTCATCCTTCAGATGAGTCCAACTTAGTTTAGATTCGAACCCTAAAAGGGAGTGGTTCGTTCCTGTTTGTAATTGAACATGTCCTTTACTGTTAAATTTTAACGAGTCCAGTATAGGAGAAACTCAGTGTTTTTCAATTTTAGGGAGTCAGAAGAAAAACTTAAAAAAACTCCATGGTTGCCCTTTTTCGTAAATTTGTCTCCCAAGCCTGAAAAAGTATAAAATAATACTTGAGAGAACCGCTTGATCATTACGATCAAGGAGTACTTTTCATAATTAGTGCCTTCAATCTGAAAAAGTATAAAAGCGATTGAAAACACGTCGTTTTATTACCAATATCGAACTCGAAACGACAATAGTCCGGCGATCTTTTCATGTTTATACGGTCAGAAAAGAGCTGTAAGTAGACCGTCTTTTTAATTCCGTTTTAACGAGTCTAAAAAGAAAACTCGACAATCTTTTCATGTTTTACGAGTCAGAAAAGAGCTTAAAGAGGACTCCTATGTGTTTTTGTTGAAAATGACCAATTTCATCTGAATACCCAATATTCTGCACAAAAACTGCAAACATTACTCATATCTGTTTTAAAAATAATAAAAATGTACCCAAAGTGACCTTTTCAAAGTAAAAAATAAATAAATAAAATTTATTTATTCAAAAAATCTTATAAAAAGGGCTTTTACAAGTTCATTTTCACCGTTTCGCTTTGGAGTAAAAGTAAGAGCTTTTGGTAAGAAAACTTCCTGTGGAGATTGAGGAAAATCCGACCGCTGGAATTGAGAACCGTCTTCTTCAAGTAATCCACATTGTCCCTGACTTGCATTTCATTCGTTTAAAATTTTGTTTTAGGCTTTAAAAATCGATTTTTAGAGGAAAATTAGGGCAAAAAATTGCCCGTGGCAGTTGCGCAGGTGTGCCATGTGGCCCCTGCGCACCCTGATTTTTCCGTGCACAGGGAAACGTCGAGGTGCTGCACGTGTCCTTAAGGAGAAGTGTGCAACTGCGCACTGTCTCTAAAAGGATGGGTGCGAACCCCGCGGAACGCGGATTTAAAACCCTAAATTCTTCATTTTTGCCCCATAGATTTTGAATTGAAATGTTCTAAACCACCTATTTTGCAATGTAGATACACAAGATGCTTGTTTGGTGGGAAAGAGAGCACGAGGACGTGGATCAAGCTACATTACTCCATCTACCTTCATTACAAGCATTGAGAGCATGCGGGCTATTTAAGTTTTGGACCATACCTGGCATGAGGGCACAGGTAGACTTTCTACAATGGCTG
>APFE030922035.1:460061-470728 GCA_000404065.3 Pinus taeda
CTCTTGTTTGGTTTGTTTGTCACTAGAGAGTCTTAGACTCCTAGGGAGGTTAGGTTTGTCCGCAAAAATAACTCTTTCCGCATGACAAACCACTTCTCAATTTCCTTCTTGGTCGGAATCCAGTGATGCGACATCACACATATCTTTTGAATCAGTTTCCGGAGAACCCACAGTATGAACATTTTTATGCCAACGTTTCAAATCCCAACTGGGATCCATCATCAGGACTTATGAATGATGACAAAGAAGAGCTGCTTAGAAGGAAATAAGTAATAATGGGGATAAAATTTTTTTAGGATCAGCAGAATGTCGGCTTGAATGTTTTAATTTTAATTAATTTAATTAATTATTCATTCAATTATTTATTTATTTTATTGTTGAGTTTTTTATATATTAATTAATTTTTATTTTAACAGGTGAGTGAGAATAATACTTTTATTTAACTTATCTAATTGAGCTATGTATAATAAATGTTTTTCCTCTTCGGAAGTGGCTGGTAATAATTGTACGACAATTTGTAATGATGGGATTTGGCATTCAATGGGTAATACTGCCTCTAAACTGTAAACCAGTTGAAAGGGAGTAAAACCTGTTGATGTTTTGACTGAGGTTCGGTATGCCCAAAGTGCTGAAAATAACATGTTATGCCAATTCGACCTATGAATCCCAATGATTCACCGGATCATGGTGACTAGAACTTTGTTGATTGCTTCAACCAGACCATTTGCCTGTGGGTAATATGGAGTGGAACTATCATGATGCAGGCCAAGCTAATTTGTTAGTTCAGTCATCATGATGTTTCGAAAATGACTCCCATGGTCAGTGATAATTGCTTGAGGAATACCAAACCTAGCAATTATATGATTGAAAATGAAAATTGCAGCAGTTTTTCCGTCTGCCGAAAATGTAGGCACTGCCTTGGTCCACTTGGTAAAATAATCTACCGCAAGGATGATATATGCATGCCCCCTGGCCGAGTGAGGGTTACATGTAATAAAATCGATACCCCATTTTTCGAATGGACCGACGGAAATTATAGGGTGGAGAGGAGCAGAGGGAGCGCGCATCTTACGATAAAAAATTTGGCAATTGTGGCATTTCTGGACTGCAGTGATACAATCTTTGAATAAGGATGGCCAAAAATAGCCAGCACACAAGATCTTTTGGGCTGTGGCATACCCAAACATATGACCCCCACATGCTCCAGAGTGATAGTCATTAAGAACCTTTTTAGCCTCATCATGAGTGAGACAATGGCGGAAAACAAAATCCACCCCACGACGATAAAGAGTATCTCCAATAATAGTGTACGGTTGGGATTGGAAGCGTATTTTTCGGCGCTGAGATCATGAGATGTTAGGCCAAAAAGATTGGGTCTGGAGATAGAAAATGATATCTCCATACCATGGATCAACAGTGCTGATAAGGAACAAGGATTCATCAGCAATGGGTTCTTTCACCACATTTTCGATATCAGCAGGAGGGAAGTCACACATCAATTCCACAAAAACCAAAGACTTCTTTGACTTGGCCTTTTCAAATTCCAAGTCAAATTCCTGCAGGATGACAATCCATTTGGAATACTTGTCCCCTAGCAATTGTTTAGTCAAAATGTATTGCATAGGGTTACAGTCAGAAATGACCGTGGTTTTGGGTAACAAAATGTAATGTCGAAATTGTTGAATAGCTTGTACTGTTGCTAAGGCTAGTTTCTCCACATGTGAATATTTTAACTCAGTTGGAGTCAGAGTCCGACTAAGATAATAGATCACATGTTCACTTTCGAATTCATCCTATTGAACTAAAACCATCCCTATGGTGGAATGCGAAGAGGCAAGGTACAAGAAGTAATCCTGGTTGTAGTTGGGAGGATGCAATAACGGCGCATGGGTCAACGTGTGTTTAAGTGCATCAAAATATTTGTCAGCTATCTCATCCCAAAAGAATGGAGTGTTCTTTTTCAACAACCGGGTGAAACCTTTTGTAATATCGGCGTAGTTAGGAATGAAACGACATAAAAAGTTTGCTTTCCCTTGCAAACTCTGGAGTAGGCGAAGAGTCAAAGGAGGTGGTAATTTGACGATGGCTTCGACCTTTGAAGGATTGACATGAATGCCAGCTTTGGATACAACAAATCCTAGTAACTGACCCGTTTCTATACAGAAAACACACTTGTGCGGATTCAGCCTAATCCGATAATCCCTACATCTCATAAAAATTGCTCGTAAATGAGTGAGATGGTCGGCTCTACATAAAGAATGGGTAGGTAAATCATCAAGATAAGGCTGCACAATGTGCTTGATGTCATGAAACGCATAAGACATAGCCCTTTGAAAAGTTGCTCCAGTGTTTTTCAATCCAAAAGGTAACTTGCAATAAGCAAATGTCCCCCATGGACAGATGAATGTCGTTTCTGGTTGATCCACAGGTAGAATGTTAATTTTATTGTAACTTGAAAAGCCATCCATAAAGGAGAAAATCTCACTGCCGGCACAATCATCGATAATTAGATCAATATATGGTGTTGGATAATTGTCCTTGGGACAAGCGTGATTGATATCCCTATAGTCAATACATATTCTTATTGTCCCTTGTTTTTTAGTAACCGGAATAATATTCGATACCCAATCCGTTAAAGGAATTGGATAAATGATACCTGCTTTAAGTAATTTCTCAATTTTTGTTTTGATGGTAGCAGCTTTTCGTAGGTGTATCTGACGCAAATGTTGCCGGACGGGTTTATCATCCGGGTAAGTTTTGATCTCATGAACAACAATTGAAGGATCAAATCCTAGCATTTCCTCATAGGACCAAGAAAACACATCATGGAATTCTTGAAATAGGGCTTTATATGTTGTGACTTCAGTGTTCGTACAAGAAGCACCTATGTGAATGTTTTCAACAATCCCAGGTTTGACTAAAATGTTAATAGGAACCGTTCGAGAAATATTTGCTAAATTTTGTTCAGAATCAGGATGTTTCAATGGATTTTGCGGTTCTTTGACATATTCAAGAGTAAAAATAGATGAAAAATCATTCTCAAAATGATCAGTCTCAAGTAAAAATGAAGATCGATCATGAAGATCTTCCCCTGGTAATGCATCAACAAACAAAAGTTCCCAAATTTGCTCATCGGTGTGAACAGTTTCAGAAAAGGTTGTTGAATCTGAGGTTGAGAGTGAAAGTGATTCTCCATGGATCACATTCAATGGATCAAGATTGGTTGAACTTGAGTCGGAAAACGACTTTACAGCCTGATAAGCAACTTCCAAGGGACTTAAAGGCATGGCATCACCAAAAGGGTCCACCTCGGAATCAAATGGAACGATCCAAGGATCGTCAAGAATAATGGATTCTGACGAAATCATATGAACAGTCGCGTAAGTAGATAGTACGTTGAGAGGAGGAAATGAAAAAGTTCCGAGTAAACTAGAACCTTTAACTAATCCTACCCCAACATCCTTATAAGGGATAGCAGTTTTACCAACATGTTGAATACTCTCAGCAGAGGATGGGTCGAATGAAAAGTAAGTTAATTGATCTATTGTAATGATCTTTCCATTATGTGGAAACTTAATAAGTTGAAAGACTGATGAAACAACAACAGTCATGGCGTAAGACTAGCTACAACCCAAAAGAAGGTTGTAATTGAGAGGGGCATCAACCACCTCCACATCTAGATTAACAGTTTCTCCTTCAACCCCTATAGGTAAGTCCTGAAAAATGCCATAAGGATGAAACCCTCGGCCATCAAAGGCCTTCAGAATCATCGGGGATTGATTAAGTGTAGGAGAACCAAGGGCTTTCCAACACTGTATCGAAATAATACACGTTGAAGCTCCCTCATCAATCATAGTCCTAAAGCAAGGTCTGTTTTTGACTAACACTGGAATCTGGAAAGCCATTTGATGAGGTAAATGAGGTGTACTATTTTCTAAATCGAAGACTATGAGGTTTGAGTCTTGAAGATCAACAGCTCCTATAGCCGAAAATTGCAATTTACGCTGTGCTGGACAAGATTGTAGCACCTCCAAAGCCGACATTGCTGAAGGGGAAACAACTAAATCTTCAAAAATGTTATAGTTTTGAGCAGCTCTCGCATTTGGATTGAAAGCTGACTTTCAAAGTATACCCTTAACGAGCAGTTTGATTACTAAGTCTGGATTAGGTTTCTCGATCTGTAGCGGATCGGAACCATATGAAGCTGAGGTTGATGGGTTAGAAGTAGAAGATTTTGCTTCCTTACCACCAATAGGACTCTTAGTTCCATAATCTTGCGATCGTGTTGCAATCCTAACATGGGACATCATCATAATGGGCTCTTCTGAGGCACTAGAGGAAGAACCTATCATCTTACTGTCTTGACTCAGAAAAGGATCCTTCAAAACAGCAGGTGTTTGAGAACCTTTGACGATTTTCGTAACCTCAGCACGATGTGGACAATCTCTTGTAAAATGCTCCTCATCGTAGATGAGACAAGGATAGCGAGGTTTACGTTTCTCGTCAATAGATTCAGGTTTATCTAATTTCTCCTTTGAATTTTGCTTATTCTTCTTCTTGCCTTTCTTCTTACCGCCATATTTTGATTTGGCCGTAGATGATTCTACGACATGGACATCGGCAGAAATTTTAGTTGAAGACTGTCCCTTTGGGGAATCTGGTAAAGTCATAATAGGAGAATAATTCTTGGAGGATTTCTTCTTACTTTTGGTATTAACAGTACCAATCATACCGTTAGCGGCATGAGACCCTGAGGGAGGTGCAATTATTTGATTTTGTTTTGGAAGGTCAGGGATTTTCTTGTGTAAAGTACCTGATTGCGTATAAACTAAGTCAAGGTACTGAGCTTGAGAAATTACTTGCTATTTGGTAATTACTCCTGCCTTGGCTACATCTTCAGTTATTTTAGATAATAACAATTTTACAAAACATTCTGCCAAAATTTGGTCTGGGATAAAAACTTTCACTAAACGACGTCGACGTCGCCATTCATGAATATGGTCTAAAATATATGTGGATGTAGACTATTTTAATGAAGTTAATAATTCCATTCCATTTTCATATCGGGCTGGCAGCTAAAAATGAGTAAGGAAGGAAGTGGCTAACTGACCAAAATTGTAAAAAGAGCCTCGTGGCAACTCAATGTACCACTTGGCTACAAGGCCAATCAAAGTGCGTTGAAAAAGATGAAGACGAATTGAATCATCTATAATGGAATTCAATGCACACCAGAGATGGTAAGTCATCACATGATTAGACGGATCTTCTCCTGACTTCCCCTCAAACTTTGGTATATCAGTGGGCAACTTATTCGGCATTGGCGGCCAAAACGGAAGATAATTAATGGGATCGTTCGTAAGGCCCGACAAGTGAGGTAAATCCAGAGTTGCTATAAACGGTAACTGATGGTTCGGATCCCAAGAATTTGGGGTCATAAGACCAGCCCCAGGGGGAGGATATCTAGAATAACTTGGGATCGGATTTGCATTTGGGATATTATATCCTCCTGGAAAACCAGGATTAACTGGACCATATTGGGGTTGTTGAGGTTGTTGATAAGTATACCGAGGGTACGGTTGATACTGATAAGCCAGGCTCTGCACAGCAGGACCGAAGTGGTACTGTCCCTGGTACGATTGATAAGGAAATTGGGGTTGACTTGTGACAACCGTACTAGGCCTAGGTTGTCCTACAGGCATTGAAACCAGAGTCTGGATTGTAGGTCGGGATTGAGGTAAAGAGGCCTGAGGAGTTGATACAGGAGCAGTAGAAACTGGAGCTGCTGATACTCCAAAAATAGGTGGGGTGGATTGAACAGAGGCCGCAGTAGTTACAACAGACGTTTGGGGCGGAGTTCGAGGTGAACTAGGCCCAGACTGATGAACTACCCCAAGTATAGAAGTTTGAGTAGTCGGCTGGACAGGTTGCTGGGGTGAACCAGAAATCAAAGGCTGTCCAGATTGAGATGACAACTGCACACTGGGTTGCGAAGTCTGTTGATCCCACACCATGTTCACTCCGGGGTATGGACCCATAACAGGTTGAGCATATTGAGGACCAAAACCAGGTTGAGTGTAAGGTTGATAATTATACGGTACATTTCCCATTTCTTGAACAAATGATTGACCTGAAGGTGGTTGGAAACCTTGAGGTTGGTACTGACCTTGAGGCACATATTGATACTCGGGTTGACCTTGAGGTACATATTGGTACTGGGGTTGACCTTGAGGAAAACACTGTCCCATAGGGATGTACTGTCTTAGAGGTTGCCCCCTCGGCGGTAATGGACTACCTTGAGGTTGCCCCCCACGTAGTATTTGAGTACCTTGCGGCTGCCCCCCAGGCGGTATTGAACTGCCTTGAGGTTGCGGGTTAGGCGTAGTACCAAATATCATAAGAATCTCTTTGACACTTAACGGTTTAGTTCCGCTATTACCAGGAGATACTACATATTCGATGGGTTGAGGAGATACTCCTGAAAACGTACCAGGTAAAGACTGATACCCAGGAGGAACAGAAGGACCACCATGTAAAAAAGTTTCTAGCGTCTGAAAAAACAAGGATGATTGTCTCGACATATTCAAAGGAGGATAATAACCTCTGGGTGTTGGATGGAAAGGAAATCGAGGTGGTGAAGACGCGAGACCTGGATTTTCTAAAAAGTTGGTCAACGAAATATACCAAGCGTCACTTCTAATGGGATTGTAGAAAATAGATTCACGCTCCCTAAGTTTGATAGTTGGTTGATTTTCGGGGATGCTTATACCTTCGTTCGGACTTACAAGTTCTTCTATGGAAATGAGTCCAGAAGGAAGATTCTGGGTAATGATAGTTTCTACCTTGGGTGAACTAGGACCACTAGAGACAGGAGAAGCAAATCCCGAAGATGGAGTAGCAGCAGCTTTAGTTTCAGGTTCAGAGATTTCAGGTTCTTCGGCTAATGAACTAGTAGAAGTAATACTACCAGTAACTTCGGAAAATGAAATCGGTTCAGAAATATGTTCTGTTGCTTAAACTAGATGATCAGGATGTATGATTAACGAAGACTCTCCGGCCTCCGGTGACCCAACTCTACTTTCACTAGGTGTGACAAGAGCTCGCAGCCCTTCAAGTTGACTTGGTGTAAATTCGGGAGGCTGCCCCCGAAGTCGATGGGATTGTCTCGGTAATGCAGCCATGATTAATTATTTAATTACTTCACACGAAAACGAAGAAAATCTCAAGAAAACCACCTCAAGTCTCTAAAGAACCAAACAATTTGAAGCACACGCCTAATAAATCTAGGAGATCAAACCACACACAAACAATATCTTTCCGGATCGAAAACACTAGTTGGTGATGAAATCCAACGTCGCAGAATTCAATACAGAAATGCCGGTTGGAACAGTTACCCCGACAACCTGCTTAATGAAACAGACTGGCACAAGTTTCTCCACTATAACCGTCTAGAGTGAAGATAACCCCCTAGAGAGTCCAAGTGAGTCTGGTCGACGTCTGCTCCAGGTACAGTGGGATCTTCCCTCCACCGTCACTTAGGAAAGAATCCTAAAGATTATGGCCACTAAGATCACCAACGGAAACAAATATACCTGGGGGAACAGTCTACGATCCGATACGCACGCAAGGGCAGAGTAACAAGCTCAATCCCCTTGAAGGCTCCTTGACATAATCCAAAGTTTACCAACAAGTGACCCCAGGCTCCTCGACAATGGTCAATCCAAGGTTTACCGTTTTTAATACGTGAATATCTTCTATCGTTCCCAATGAGGAACGATTGATTCCCACACTGGTTCGGATATGATCTCGTGCTTCTCCTTTAAGAGGAGCTTTCCCAGAGCATAGATGTAACAATTGGAATTTCTCCCTACCGCAAGATCGACTGCTTGTTTGTTTAAACTATCTTGGAGAGTTAATTACTCCCTACTCCAAGATACTAGCCTAAGCTGTGTTGGTGAAAAGAGCCCTAGAAAATAAAAAGATTGCTAGATGAACTTTAATTAAGCGTTAATTTTATTGGTTGTTTCTTAAGTCAATGGGTGCGGAGATGAAACTTTATGGTGTGAAGACTCGACTCCAAAACACTAAAAATGCACCTAAGATGATAACAATTCCTTTTCCTTTTCAATGAATTTCTAGCTAAGGAAGAGTTGAAAATGCAATACTTTGAAAATCAAATCTTTCTCTTAACATACAACTGAAAGGAAAACTTTGTCTTTTTCAAAGAACTTTAAAAAACGAGACTAGTAATCACGCTCACGGAAAATCTCTTTACTTTTCAACAATCAAAAACTACAAGAACAAACAATTCTTTTAAGAGAGCTTTTAAGATTTCTAGAAAAACTCGAAAAACTATTGAAAACAAATTTTTCTACAAGCTTCTCTAATTAATTTCTATGAAAAACTCAAAACTATAATCTAATCTTGAGATCTAGAAAAATGGATTGAAAAGAAACTTGAAATGTTTTTGAGGATGCTTAAGTTAGTTTTTCAGCTAACTAAGGATCAATTTGTTCAGCTCAACAAACTAATCACAAACACCCAATTATGTTTTAATAAAAAATGAAATTCGAAACTTTCAACCAAGTTTAATCAAAGTTTTGCAAAAGAGAAAAATGGGATCTAGCTCTCTTCAAGGATGGATTTCATAAACTAGTCAAACTCAGCAAGAAGACCAGAGAGACCAGGGTGATCTAAGGCTCTAAGGCTTCTGATCTCTGAGCTACTACAAAGACCAAGCAAAAATCAATCCAACAGGCAAAACTTCTAGAAAATCACTTCAAACGAGAATGCCAATGAAAACTAACTCACAAGGAACTTTTGTCAAGACAAGTGCAGATCTGGGCATAAACTAACAACTATGGACAAAAACTAAACCTAACTCAGCGGATGGATCTTAGGTTTTTCAAACTTTCGACAGGATCCGCAGGCTCCCACTAGAACCAGGTGCGGTACCGCTCTGTGTTATACTGTAACAGTGCAGACAGGTCCGCACTGTACCTAACGCAGAAGGTGCGGTCCTCTTCCAAAAATCCGAAAAATAAAAATCAAACCAGGATCTAACAAGTACCCAATCCCACACACATCAAGGCAAAATCAGAAACCACAACTCAAGTTTCTCAAGTCAAAGCAAAGACAAATCAAAAACCAAACCAAACCAGTCCCCAGTGGAGTCGCCAATTTGTTCGCTGGATAAATCGTTCTTGCGGACAAGACCGATCTCCCTAGTATCGAATGATATCTAGCAACAAGGAGCACAAACAAATCTACTTTTCTCTAAACATGTTTCAATTCGTAAATGAAAACTAAGAGGTGTAACAGACCCTACCTCGGTCCAACGCTTGTTTCTGGCAACTTGGTTTCAATAGCTTCAAGCAATTCCTCTTTAGTAACTTGCATACACAAACAAACACACATCAAAGAACACCTGCAAAGATATTATAATAAAACATGTTCATCATGAAGATCAAGGAGCTCATAAAATAAACCATTAGAGACAGTTCATTGAGAAAAACAAACTTGATTGTATTAACTTTATGAATAAAAGAACCTTACAACCTTTGCCTTGATGTTGCACAAGCTCTTTTCAGGGTCCAAAAGGAGTCTCCTCTACTTTGACAAATCTCACTCACTTCCCAAATGAAATGAAAGGTATGTGATCTCTCCTCTCACAAGCTCAAAAAGGAAGTCTAATTTCCAGCAGCATTTACCCTAAAAAATCTTCAGCTTTCAACCTCCCTACAACCAACCCAATGCCTGAATTTATAGTGCAAATGGAGGAAGTTGCAGGTCCACCATTGAAGGGATAAGTTCCTCCTTCAATGGGATAAGCACCTCATATCATGGAGTTAGCTCCCTTAGTTATGGAATGGATGAACCAAGGTGGAGCGGATTTGCCAGTGTAATATTCCTTCTAGAAGCGTCCAGAAGTGACCCAAGGTGAGTTTTTAAGAGCGAACTCACGCCTTTTTAACTTTTACAGGGGTTCGCACCCATCACTTAACAGACAAAGTGGTCAGGTTCGCAGGGGACATGACCATTGGGTGCGGTACTGCAGGCAATGCTAGGAGAAAGTGTGAAACCAGGATTTGAGATATTTTTAAGGTCTTTCTCCCATTTTCAAGGCTTGACATGAAGAGCCGAGGCTTAAGACTTGCAAAGGAGGTATGTATGAGTGGTGATGGACTCACACAAACTGTAGAAAGTCATGGTGACAATTTTTTGTGTAACAGATTGCCCCCTAAAGTGCAAAGTCTGTAATAGATGAGGATAATTTTTTGATCATCTAAGAAGAGTGAAGGACTTTATCATTTCAAGGATCTTCCTGTGGATATCCCGGTTGGAACCTGTAAAAACATTCAACACAAAACATAGATATGTTAAAATATCATCGCTGAGGTAGGCATTCCCATACTCAGATCAAAACTGACTAAGAACTATCTAAAACTGTTCTGATACATGAATGATTTTGTATTACATCACAAGTAGAAACATATGGACACAGTATGGGCGCAGCCATCTGTTTTTATAAATAGTCCACTATATAATGATAACAAAATTCCTCACAGCCTGGATGGTGGAAACTAGATCCAGGGTCTTCATTTCTACTTCCTGAACTAGTACGATTCTATCCATGTGAATGAATGTGTCGAAGTCGAACATGGTAGAAA
>APFE030922037.1:0-32737 GCA_000404065.3 Pinus taeda
TTAATATATTAAAATTATGGCTTAGAATATTAATTGGAGGGTTTATAAGATTAGGTTTTATAATAGTAAATTGATTTTTATAATATTTGGTGCTATGATTTAGGGTTTTTAATATTTATTTTAATATTATGGTTTAATATCATGATGCTCAAACGTAACAGAAATGTGTCTAGTGTCGCATTGTGAGAGCCATCATCTCAATGCGACAATTAATCTCATAATGATTGCCGCAATGTTACCTTACATCGTAATTTAATTAATGTTGGAGTTAAGCATTACAAAATTAGCGATTATAGAGTTCCTAATATATGGGATTAAAATTGGTTTTAGAATATTAGGTCTTTTAATATTGGGTTTATAATTTTGTGTTTAGTACCAAGGTTTGAAATGTTGGTATTATTAACATTATAAACCAAGGGATTAATAAACCCATGGGAATATAAACCCAAGGAATTAATATAAAAATCGTGATTAATATTGTAAACCCGATGGTAAATCTTAAACCCTAGGGTTAATATTATAAAACCAAGGAATTAAATACTCTACAATTAATATTATAATCCCTGTGATTACAAACCTTAAGATTATAAACCCTAAACCCAATATTATAAAAAAAAAAATTATTAAATCCCAATTTATTCAATGTTTAAATGCAACATTGAATAAATTGAAATGCAATTTTATAAACCAAATATTATAAACCCTTGAGTTTACAAACCCACACGATTGACAATTTCAACGGAAGGGATTAATAAACCCTTTGAATTAGTTTTAATCCCTTGAGTTTATAAATCTATACAGCATCATAGTGTGCCAAGCATCATCGCAATGTGATAAGTAGTGTGTCAATCGTAGTCCATTGTGACATTCAATAAATTACGACTTAATATTCTCATTTATGATATTGGGTTTAAGGTTTATTCTAATTTATAATATTGGGTTTAGGGTTTATAATGATAGGGCTTATAATATAAATTCTAAAAAAATAATTCCTTGCTTTTATAATATTAATCCTCGGGTTTATAATCCTTTGGCTTATAATATTAATCCAAAGGTTTAATATTATTCCCTTGGGTTTATTAGTCCCTTTATTTTATAATAATTAGTCCCTGGTTTATTAATTCATTAGTATAATATTAATAATTCTTGGGTTATTATCGTTAGGTTAATATTAGTCCCTATGTCTTACTATATAACCTGGTTATAATCACTTGGTTATATTATATTATTATAGATAATATATGCTATGGTTTGTAATACTATCATAGTGTTTTAATATTAAATCCCATGGCTTATTAATTCACGGTTATGATATTAATAACCATGGGTATTATTATCTCTTGGGTTTATAAATTATTCCAAAGGTTCTCTTGAGTTTATTATACTAATTCCTTTGAGCTTATTAATCCCTAGGTTTTATAGTATTAATAATGCCTTCACTCTATTAATCCCTTAGGTTGATTAATCCATTGGGTTTATAATATTAATAATTCCTTGGTTTTATCAATATATTGGGTTTATAATATTAATCCCAAAAGTTTCCCTTGGGTTTATAATATTCCCTATCCCTTGAGTTTATAATTTAATAAACCCTAGGGTTTATAATGTTAATCCTTTCGGTTTATTAATCTCCGGAGTTTATAATATTAATCCCTTGGAACAAAAAATATTAATATTCACTCAGGTCTATTAAGCTCTCAAGTTTATAATACTGATAATTCCTTGAGTTTATAATATTAATTCCAAAGGTTTATATTATTAATCGCTTAGGTATATTAATATTTTCATTTATTCAGACCCCTTGGGTTCATTAATATGACAAAAATTATCTCAATACGACCATTAATCTCGCAATGATTATCACAATGCTACATTACATTGCAATTTCTTAACGTCACAATGCAACTTTTCAAAATCGGAGTTTAATATTAGGGTTCATACTATAAGGGTTTAGAGTAACTTGGTCGATAATCTTGCATTTAATATCAAGGTTTGAAATGGTGGGATTATTAATGTTATAAAACTAAATAATTAACATTATAAATCCTTGTGGTTAAGAATATAAACCCAAGGGATTGATATTAAAAACTATGATTATTATTATAAAGCTTAGGATTAATATTGTACCCTAAGAATATAAACCACACACGAGGTTAATAGACTCAAGGGACCAACAATATTATTAGCTCAAGGGATTAATAAACCAAGGGAATAATATTAAGCCCTATGATTAATATTATAAACCCAAGGGATAATAAACCCTAGGACTATATTCTAAAATCTAGGAATTAAATAGTCTAGAATTAATATTATAAACCCTATGATTATAAAATTTAAGATTATAAATCTTAAACCCAATAATATAAACCAAAATATTAAACTTCAATTTATTCAATATCGTAATGCAACATTGAATAAATTACAATTCAATGTTATAAATCAAATGTTATAAACCCTTAAGGGATTAATAAACCATTGGGATTAAATTTAAGCCCTTAAGTTTATAAATCTATCAATCATAGTAGTTGACAAGGATCGTCCCAATGTGACAAAAAGTGTGATAATCATAATCACAATGATACATTACATTGCAATATATTCAATGCGATATTGCAACATTGAATAAATTATAGTTTAGTATTCTAGTTTATAATATTGAGTTTAATGTTTATTATAGTTTATAATATTGGGATTAGGGTTTATAATATTAATTCTAAAGTTTTTGTTTCTTTGGTTTTATAATACTAATCTTAGGGCTTATAATATTAATTGTAAAGATTTTAATTCTTTGGTTTTATAATACTAATATTAGGGTTTATAATCTCTTTGTCTTATAATATTAATTTATAGGTTTTAATATTATTTCATTGGGTTTATTATCCCTTTGGTTTATTAATTCCTTGAGTTTATAATATTATTAGTGCCTTGGGTTTATTAATCACTTAGGATTATTAATTTCTTGGGTTTATTAATATTAATCCTTAAGATTTATTAATGTTGATTTCTTAGGTTTATAATCACTTGGGTTTATTAATTCCATGCATTTATAATATTAATAAATGTTTGAATTTATTAATCCTTTGGGTTTCTGAATACCTTGGGTTTAGATTATTAATTCCAAGTCTTTTCTTTCAGTCTATTAATCCATTGGATTTATAATATTATATAATCATAATGTTTATAATCATAGGGTTTATAATATTAACCCTAAATCTTTTAGCTCCTCGGTTTTATAATATCAATCATATGGTTTATAATGCATTTGGTTTGTAATATTAATCATTGGGTTTAATATTATTCCCTTAGCTTTATTTCCCATTAGGTTTATTAAAACTTTGGCTTTATAATATTATTAGTCCCTTGGGTTTATTAATACATTGGGTTTATAATATTAATAATTCTTTGGGGTTATCAATCACTTGGGTTTATTATTATTAATCCCTTAGGTTTATTAATATTAATACCTTAGGTTTATAATACTAATCTTAGGGTTTCTATTTCTAGGATTTAATATTAATCCCACGATTTATAATATTAATCTTAGCGTTTACATTAATTCCGTTGGGTTTATTAATTTCATGGATATAATATTAAATAAACACTGGGTTTATTAATCTATCCATTTGTTTAACCCTGAGTTTATAATATTAACCCAAGGGGTTCTCTCATTTTTTAATTTCTTGAGTTTATAATATTAATTCATTGGGCTTATTAATCCTTTGGTTTTATAATATTAATAACCACTTAACTTTATTAATACCTTGAGTTTAAATAATATTATTATCTTGGATTGATTAATCGATTGGGATTATAATATTAATATTACCTTGGATTTTTTAATCTATTGCGGTTTTAATATTAATCAAAACAATTTTGTTTAGTTTTATAATATTTTCAATCCCTTGGCTTTATTAATCCCATGTGTTTATAATATTAATCCATTTTTTTTGTGATATAAATCTCAACGGTTTATAATATTAATCGTTTAGGTTAATTATTCGCTTGGATTAATAATATTAATAATCCATTGAGTTTACTAACATGTTAGGTTTATAATATTAACAATGTCGTGGGGTTATTAATCCATCAGTTTTATAATAATAATTCCAAAGCTTTATAGTATTAAGCCCTTGGGGTTTATTAATATGTAGTGTTTATAATATTAATCCATTGTGTTTATTAATCCCTTGGGTTCATTAATGTGACACACATTATTTTAATGTGACCATTAATCTCAAAATGAATAATGTAATGTTACATTACGATGTAATTTAATTAATCTCAGAATGTGACATTTCAAAATTTGGGTTTAATATTAGGGTTCGTAATATAAGGGTTTAATATTGAGTTTAGGGTATTGTGGTTTCTAATATTCACTTTATAGTTTTGAATTTAGTATGAAAGTTTGAAATGTTGGGATTATTAATATTATGAACCCAAGGGATTAATATTACAAACCCTTGTGGTTAATATTATAAACCCAAGGAATTAATATTAAAAACAATGAATAATATTATAAACCCTAGAATTAATATTAAACTCTAGGAATATAAACCACAATAAGGAATTAATAAACCTAAAAGACCAATAATACTATAAACTCAAGGGATTAATAAGGAATGACATTAAACCCTAAGATTAATATTATAAACCCAATGATTATAAACATTAAAATTATAAATCCTAAACCCAATATTATAAATTAAAATATTAAACACTAATTTATTCAATGTCTCAATGCAACATTGAATAAATTTCAATTCAATGTTATAAATATAACTCCGATATTGTGAACCAAATATTATAAACCCTTGAGTTTATAAATCTATCCATCATCATAGTCTGACATGCATTTTCATAATGTGAGAAGAAATGTTACAATGATAGTAACAATGATACATTACATTGCAATTTATTCAATGTCAAATTGCAACATTGAATAAATTACAGTTTAGCATTTTGGTTTCTAATATTGGGTTTAAAGATTATTCTAGTTCATAATATTGGGTTTAGAGTTTATAACATTACGTTTTATAATAATAGGGTTTATAATATTAATCCTAAAGTTTTTATTTCATTGTTTTCATAATATTAATCTTAGGGTTTATAATCTTCTTAGATTATAACATTAATCTTAGGGTTTAATATTATTTCATTGTATTTATTAAACCTTTGATTTTAGAATACTATTAGTATATTAGGTTTCTTAATCCCTTTGGCTCATTAATGGATTATGTGTATAAATAATGATCCCTTAGGTTTATAATCACTTGGGTTTATAATATTAATATTAGGGTTTATATTCTGAGGGTTGCATATTAATCTTAGGGCATATACTACTAATCATAGTGTTTGATATTAATTCCTTGGGTTTACTAATTGACGCGTTTATAATATTAATAAATGATTGAGTTTATCAATCCCTTGGGTTTTTTAATACCTTGTTTTTATAATATTAATCCAAATGTTTTTCTTCAGTTTATTAGTCCATTGGGTTCATTAATTCTCGAGGTTTATTAATTTCATTGGATTATAATATTAATAAATAGTTGGGATTATTTATCCCTTGTGCTTATAATGCTAACCATAAGGGTTTATAATATTAATATTAGGGTTTATATTAATCTTAGGGCATATAATACTAATCATAGTGCTTGATATTAGTTCCTTGTGTTTACTAATTCCATGTGTTTATAATATTAATAAATGATTGAGTTTATCAATCCCTTGGGTTTGTTAATATTTTGTGTTTATAATTTTAATCCCAAATGTTTTTCTTCGGTTTATTAGTCCATTGGGTTCATTAATTCCCCAGGTTTATTAATTTCATGGGATTATAATATTAATAAATGGTTGGGATTATTTATCCATTGTGTTTATGATATTAACCACAAGGGTTTATAACATTAATAAGGCCTTGTGCTTATTAATACCTTGAGTTTACAATATTGATCTCTTGGTTTTATTAATCCCTTGGGTTTATAATATTAATCCCTTGGGCTGATTAATTACTTTAGTTTATAATATTAATAATCCCTTTTGTATATTAATGCATTATGTTTATAATAATAATACTAATTCCTTGAGTTTATTGATTCATTGGCTTTATAATATTTTTTTTTTCTAAGTAAAGACTAATTCTATTAATAAAAGTAAAAATATAGTTACAATGCGGTCGAGACCTCAGAGGAGGTTCAGGACGGTCCAACAGGACAAACAAACAGTCCAAGAATTGGGATTTACCATATAAAAAAACCGAGGGCTATATAGAGAATACAGGCTAGAGTGATAGATCTCATAAAAAGATAGAGTATAAATTGTGACCATACTAACAGAACTTCCCAGAGATTCATGAGCAAAATTATAGAGCCAAAAATTTAAAACTATAAGATAGCTACAAGCCTGATGCAGAAAGACGTTGACAAAAGCCATAAAGGCATAACAAAATGGAGTGAAGAATACAGAGAGGACCAAAGAAGCAGCCATAACCCAAAAGTCTTCAAACAACAGAATCATGTTCCAGAATCTCCTCCTCCACAGGACAAGGATAACCCATCCACGTGTTGTCCACATTATCCTTAAGAGTTGAGTCGCTGCCGTCTACAGGAGATGCCAACTGTTGCATGCTATCCGAGCCATCTGCCGGTAGAGCAGAGCCTCAGACGCTCTGTTGATTGCCATCTGGAGGCTTGGAGATGTCGCTGACATTTCCTTCCGCCTGCAAATCGTCACAATTGAACCCGAAATCCACATCTACCCCCTGCTGCACGCTACCTCCTAGAGACTGAGTTGAAGGGGTGTTCATAGCAACAGTAGGCAGAGCTTCTTCCTCTGAGAAGATTACTGTAATGCTGGCCGAGAGAACAGGTTGATTGAGGCGGCTGTGAAACGTGAAATGAGTGGTTTAAAAGGAATTTTGCGGGAGAGGCCTGCTGGTTTTTGAGGTAGGTGAAGCCGAAGCTAGAGGGATGACAGGTGAAGGAGCACGATGAGAGCGCCCACGGCCTCCACGCCCGCCACCCCGTCGACAGATACCTCGACGATGCACCATGGGCAAAGTAACAGGATAGCTGGGAGGGGAAGAGGAGCATGGAACAAAGCAGATGCCGATGTGAGGGTGCCTGCAACGCTTGAAGAACAAGATCTGCAGTGCCACCTTCGTAGCACCACAAGAATGCAAAACCGGAGGTAGATGCATAGGGGGAGGCCAGGGATAGATATTGACAGGGAGAGTCGAGGCAGCCATTAACTCAGAACCAGGTGAAATGTCTCGAACCCACTGCACATTCAATTCCACATGAGAGATGATTTGCTTCGATTTAACATGAACCGTTTCCATCTGCGGGAGGGCCTGGGAAGGTGTGTTGTTCTGCCACCAGCTGTACCAGCTGTCGCCAAGATACAGAGCCTTCATAAATTGAACTTTAATGCACCCGGATCCGAGTATTGGCTTTATAATATTAATCTCAAGGGTTTTCCATAATAATCCCTTGGTTCATTAATACCTTGGGTTTATAATATTAATCCTTTGGGTTTATAATACTCATTATCCTTTGGTTTTATTAATTCCTTGAGTTTATAACATTAATCCCAAGGGTTTATGATATTAATCCCTTAACTTTATAATATTAACAATCCCTTGGACTTATGATATGAATCCCTTGGATTTATTAATATCTTATGTCTATAATATTAATCTCTTGAGTTTATTGATTCTTTTTGTTTATAATATAAATCCCATTTTTTTTTTTTAATTTTAATCCTTTGGCTTATAGTATTAATGCTTTGTGGTTATAAAATTAGCCCTTTTGGTTTATATTAATAATCCCTTGGGTTAACTAATCTATTATGTTTATATCATTAATCCCTTGGTTTATTAAATCTTGTGATTTTATTATTCACTCTCACTCAAGATTTATTTTATATCACATTATTATAGTTAATATTATTAATATACTATATTATTTATATATATATATTTATATATATATATATATATATATATATATACTATATATATACGTTAATATATTCATAATATTAGAAAGTTTTTTTTTTTTATTAATCATATCATAAAATATATAATAATTAAAATAATAGTGAGAGATGAAAATTATTAGGGATAGTATCATATGCTAATTAATTATATTAACAAACGAAATAAATAGTGAAAGATTAAATAAGGATTAATTATAATAATAATGTTACATTGATAGTTATATGTTTTTATTAGGTTTAGTTTTAAAATAAAATTATTAATAATTAATATAATAATAATATATTATATTAATATATATAAAATATTAATATAAAACTATATATTGTGGGGTTATTATTATTAATTTACAAATATTCATTTTAATAAACACTTTTATATTTTGCAGGTATATAGTAAGTGGTTGCTATAAACTTATCGTGTATATTAACCCTTTTTATTAATATTATTTTATATGTATTGTATATAACTTATTAACATGTATATTAATTTTTAAGCTGCTTACCAACCTTCATGGATAAAAAATTAACGCTCGTTAGCTCAAATGACCAAGATGAAGTTGGAAGACTAATATATAGTTAACATGCTCTAATCATTTAGAAAACTGGTATCATTGGTGAACTTATTTTCAAATGCAACTCGAAAATCGTTGAAAGAAAGAAAAATAATGATCAAGGTTATTAATAATAATTAAATTTATGTTCATGTAGACATTAAATATTTTGGAACAATTTTTATGGAAAATAAATTAGGTTTTTATATTTTTTCATTTAATTAATATTAGAAAATTTTATTATTAAAAATTTATTACTTTAATGGATGAGTTGATTGAATGAACCTCCATACAGAAGTTAATGGAGTGGCTGGCATTAGCAAATGGCGAAAACAAATATATTTAATTGTAATTGTAATTTTCTTATATGATAATATAAAATACTAAAATAACTAAAAAATTATTAAAATGTTTTTATTTTATTAGTCATATAATGGTATTAGAAGTAGTATCCTTAACATGAAATCTTATCCATTCGTTTAATTATATCCTCATCCAATTCCAATATAACGACACTTTCTTGGTAATAATAAGTGTCCAAATAAAATAATTGAAACAAAATTCTTAAAAAAAAAGATTCTATAATTTTTTATTTTAATCAAAATTGTGTATAAATTGTTTATAATATTTATATATTTATTAATTTAATAACGCATATAGTAATTGTAATTCTTATAATGGTATATAGTATACATTAATCATGGTTGTAAAATTCAAGCGGATCATATCAAAACCTTCAGGCAGTTGTAAAAGTGTATTATAATGATATTTATTTTCTTTATTGAAATTGATCAATATAAATACCATTTAAAACTTATATATTATTCCAAAAACATGTATATTGTTTTTAATAGTTAAATATTCTATATCATGTTCTATTTTAGCATAATATTTTAGATGAGAAATCATATTCATAAGTTTGTGCATGGAACATAATTGTTTTTATCATGTATTTTTAACATAAAATAAAGTATATTTGTATGATTAAAACACTTACTTTAATAACTATTTTAATGACTTCAAAGAATTATTTCACAATATTAGCCATGTATGTCAAATCTTATATTTTGCAAAGTTTTTTTATATTTTAAATTTACAATTATTAAGGGTAGTGAGGAAGAGAGGGATAACACATGGATTGACGGAGAGTAGAGGGAATGATGTGGATAGAGATCGAAATAGTGGTATTGAGGAAAAAAGAAAGAGAGTGAGTTAGGGAGACATGAATAGAATGAGAGAGAAAGAGAGTAAGTGAGTAAGAGAGAGGATGTTGGGAAGGTATAAGAGGAAAATTTAGCCTAAAAGCACCCATGCAATTTTCACTTAATTTCCATGTCATAATATGTAAACCAATCAAAATCATTTAAATCAAAAAAGAGGTACATGTAAATATTTTGGAGGGAATAAAGAAAAAAAAAAAAACTACTTTTTATAATTGTATTTTTCGCTTATCTCCTTATAGGTTTACTCACATTTCAAGTGTAGACACTCGTTGGATGAAGAATTTAATTCCGCATTCAACAAGTATCCATCATGCATACTTTTGTGAAGATCCGCATTGATGAAAATTGAATATACATTAAAAAATGTGTTGAATACACTTTTTTAATGTATCTTAAATTTTTATCAATGTGGGTCTTCTCAAAAGTATGCATGATGGGTACTCATTTGATGTGAAATTAAGTTTTGCATCCAACGAGTGCCTACACTTGATATTTCAGTAAATGTATAAGGAGATAAGCCAAAAATACAATTAAAAGAATAATTTTCTTCATTTCCCTACAAAATTCATAACTCTTAAATTCTTTTCCTTTTCTCTAATGGGGGAGAAGGGAGGGGGCAGAAGGAGAGAGAGAGAGAGGAAAAATATATGGGGAAGAGGCAGGGAGTTATAGTATCATAGTAAGACAAGGGATGAGTTTGTGTGTATGTGTGTGTGTGTGTGTGTGAGAGAGAGAGAGAGAGAGAGAGAAAGAGAGAAATTGTAGGGGGAGGGAGAGGGAGCAATACTCTCAAAGTTAGAAGGGAGGAAAAGAGTTGGGCAATAGAGTGAGAAAATAGAAGAGATAGTGGAAGAGAGATACTCGGAGGGAGGGGTAGAAAGAGACCATAAATTAGGGCAGGAGTGAGAGGGAGAGATAGATTTTCAAAGATGGAAGGAGGGAGGGATGAAGGAGGGACTAAGAGGAGAGCAAGCTGGAAGGGAGAGGGCATGAAAGAGGTGGGAAATATAAGGAGTGGGAGAGGGATACATAGAGGGGCATAGTGAGGAAGGAGTGTGTGATAGTGTGATATTTATATAGAGGAGTTGAAGGGAGTGGGAGGTACATCTTGAGTAGATGGGTTAAAGGGTAAAAGAGAGAGAGGAGGAGAGGGAGTGGGTGGCAAGGATAGACATATATGATGAGAGATGGTGGGAAGGAGGAAGGAAGGAGGTAGGAAGGAGGGAGGTATTGAGAGAGTGGGTGTGATGGATGAGGTGAGAGAGAGGGAGAGGGAGAAGGGAAAATAGGTCAAAGAAAATGAGGAAAGTGAAGTGGGGACAGACAAAGAAAGAAGGGAAAAGAGAGAGAGAGAAGGAGTGAGAAGGGAGTTATAAGAAGATGTGGGTAGATAAATTGATATAGAGGAAAAATGAGAGATTAATGATGAGAGAGAGGAAAAGGAAGACAAAAGGGCGTGCAGAGGGAGAGATAGGAGATGGAAGATGTGGGTAGGGGCATCATGGCAGAGAGAGAGTGGAGGGGAGTTTAAGGGAGAGGGGTAGGGAGGGATTGAGGGAAATAGAGAAAATAAGGGAGAGGGAGAGAGAGAGAAAAATATGTTGAAGTGGTGAAAGAGAGGGGGTGATGGTGGAGGAAGAGAGAGGTATATAAAGAAAGGGAGAGTGGGATACGATGTGAGAGAGGAATAGTGGGATAGGGATCATGGGAGTAGATTAGGGAGATTGTTAGAGATAGAAAGTCAGTAAGACAAAGACAAAGAGACAAAGGGTAGAGTGAGTATGGAAGGGAGGGTGAGAAGGAGAGTGGGAGAGAGGAATACAATTCTTGAGAAAATAGGTTGAGATGGGACAGAGAGAGTGTGAAAGATATAGAGAGTGGAAATGTAGAGCAAAGAGGGAGGGAGTGTTAGAGTATCATATTTAGAGAGAGAGAGAGTGTTAGAGTTTCATAGTTATAAAGAAGTGTGGGTATAAAAATGGGAGTTACATAGATATTGAAAATGAGAGGGAGGGAGGGAGAGGTAGAGATAGAGTAGAAGGGTGAGAGATCAAGGATAGACAAAGCATAAGGGAGAGTAGGAGTAAGGGAAATGGAGAGAATAAATACGGGTGGGATAGAGGGGGATAGAAAGCATGACAAGAAGTGGGAAGAAGTGAGAGATAGAGCATACCTGATTCAGTGGGGGGGGGGGAGTGGGTGGAGGAGAGAAGGAAAGAGGAGTAGAGTGACAGTGATTCAAGATCAGGAATTTATTTTGAGTCTAAGAGTATGAGTGATATACAAAGTGGAAATGTGCAGAGAAGAGGGAGAGAATGAAAATGCATCATGGTTAAATATAAGTGGGTGGGAATGAGTGAGAGGTACATAGTGAGTAAAAGGAAGAGATAGGGAGAGATAGTTACATATAGAATGGAAAAGGGAGATATATAGGAGATAATAGAATGAGAGAGTGGGAGGGGATGGGAGAGAAGGCATTAGAGAGAGTGGGAAGGAGCAGAGAATAGAGAGAGAATGATCATCCCTTATCTAAACGCACTACCTATTTCCATGATGTTGTGAGAAATTCTCCTAAATATCTTGTGTGACACTCATTAACATTGTATTTCACTCAATACCTTATAAACCAATTCTAACTGTTAATCTCCCCTTAAATGTGAATCCTCCATTTCCTATCAAAACTCTTTGATAAAATCATTAATGTGATTTTTGAACTAAAAAATCTTTTGTAGCCAATGAAAACTCCATGCTTATTTGTGCCTTTTCCTAAAGTAATGGAACACCATATACAATCATTGTGATGCAATACAAATAATTACCAGAAAACTAAAATATAGATATATTTTAGTGGATGCTATTGTGATGTTTGAGTTTCAGTGATGTCCTAATAGCGAGGTGCTTTAACAACGAGAACTTGACCAATTGAGCTAACACTCAAGGCCTTTTTTGGGACTATATTATATATTAAACTTTTTAATAATTTTTCATATGTTATATTATATATAATTTATATAATATGGTGATTAAAATATTGTTTATTTTAATTTTAAAATACAATTTAATCATGTCATCAGAAGAAGCTTAATTAGTGATCAAAGTGATATTAAACTATGTAAACTAAGAGATCCAAGTTTCAATTCCCTAAAAGTAACCCGGTCCACGAAAGTCTATGGAGAGGAGAACTTTGTGTCATGCAACTATGAGATTTTCCCAGTTGCCAATTCCTCTTGTTACAAAATAAAAATGTCCAAGGCATAGTTTATATTCAAATTAGACTTAGGGAATTTCGATTTTTTATGGAGAAGACATGATCTATATTCAAATTAGACTTAGGGAATTTCGATTTTTTATGGAGAAGACATGATCTATATTGGAATTATTCTTGGGGAGTTTTAATTTTTTATTAAATGAATGAACCAGATTTCATGTTAAGTGAATATTCTTCGTCTAATTCAGCATGTGATGGATGAAAGCAAAAGTATTTCGATAATTTTAGAATTTCATACCAAAGAATTATAAATTAGATTTAAATATTATTTTGTTGACCACTTGTTAATGTAGACCACTCTATTGTCTTCCATCGGGCGGTTCCTCTACCCGTTAAATCAAATCATCCATTAAAGTAATAGTTTTTCAATAATGAAATGTTTGGGATTAATGGACGAAAAATAAAAATAAAAACTAATTTCTTTTAAATAGAATTCTTCCCAAATTTAATGTCTACATCAACATAAATAAATTATTATTAATAATTCTGAAATCATTGCACTTCATGCACATCTCCTCTCTGCATAAACCAACCCTTCCATTTATTTCTTAGAATGTTTTTCGAGTTTCATTTGAAAAGAAGTTGGCCGACGATATGAGTCTTCCAAATGATTGGAGCACGATAATGAACATGAACAAATTATTGGAGTAGGCTTTCCAACTTTGTCTCTATCATTCGATACAGTAAGTGCTCTAAATGTTCAATCCATGAAGGTTGGAAAGCACCATAAATATGTTTTCAATTGTTTCTGAATATTTAGTATGATCCCTATACCCGTCAGTGCTTTGTATTTCACCTATCCTTAATTTTAAATTTATGGTTTTGGTATTATTGATTTTAACTTTAGGGTTTTGGTATTGTTGTGAAATAGTCTCTTGTAGGGAAATAAAACACGTCTTAGGCAAAATAAATATTGGAAAACAAGACATTTATATTTTATTTTGATATGATTTAACATATCTCTGATTTTCACTGATCTATCTTTTATTGGTGAGATCTACCTAAATTAGAAGTATTTGAATGATAAGAATCAAAGACTGAAATATGTATGTGGATATTGATGATAATGCATCAGAGAAAACCATTTTCTCAAACTACAGTAGCCAGTTTCAAGACGAAGCAGCAAAGATGCCAAAAACATCAATAAATAGGCAAAAGAGTGGGAATTGTTAAGTGAAAGGTGACAACTCTAGGTCTCCATCAAGTGGTCATCGAGAATGTTCATCGCAGATGAAAAATATCGATATTTGAAGCATGATTATTTGATTACAGAGGAATAACGATCATGTCTAACAGATGAGCTAATAAAGCAAGGAAGGGACATGCTAATACAGAAAGACGGGATATCGAAATGCTCGAAAATACACCTCAAAAAGATATAAAAAATATGAAAAATAATGCCTTTTATGTATATGAATAATAATGTGGTTGTGTAGTATAAAAACAAATTTGAAAAAATGTTTGGTAATTTTTTCAATTTTTGAATTCTTTTAATGCACATAAAGATTTTACATAATAAAGCTAAACAAAAAGACATTGAACATTGGGTTTTTAATTTTTCGTTTAGTGTCAAGGTTTAAAATTTTGGGTTATTAACATTATAAACCTAAGGTATTAATAAACCCATGGGAATATAAACTCAAGGGATTAATATTAAACATTATGATTAATATTAAAAACCTTAGGATGAATATTAAACACTAGGAGTAATATTATAAACCAATGGGATCATAAACCCTAGGATTAATATTATAAAACCAAGAAATTAAATACTCTAGAATTAATATTATAAACCATTTGATTAGAAACCCTAAAACATGTATTATAATAAAAAATATTAAACCCCAATTTATTCAATATCCCAATGCAACATTGAATAAATTTGAATGCAATGCTATAAATCAAATGCAATACACCCTAATGTTATAAACAAAATATTATAAGCTCTTGAGCTTATAAACCCACAATATTGACAATATAAATCAAAGCAATTAATATACATTTGAATTATTTTTAATCACTCGATTTTATAACTTTATCCAACATTGTAGTGTGACGAACATCATCACAATGTGACAAGCAATGTGCGAGTCATAGTCATAATGACATATTATATTGCAATATATTCAATGTCCTATTGTGAAATTGAATAAATTATATTTTATTATTTTGGTTTATAATATTGGGTTTATGGTTCATTTTGATTTGTAATATTGGGTTTAAGACTAATTCTGATTTATAATATTAGATTTAAGGTTTATAATCTTAACGTTTATAATGATAAGGTTTATAAGATCAATCTTAAAGTTTTTTAATTTCCTCATTTTATATTATTAATCCTCGGGTTTATAATGTCTTGGGTTTATAACATTGATCTTAAGGTTTACTATTATTCCCTTGGGTTTATTAATCCCTTGAGTTTATAGTATTATTAGTCCCTCGGGTTTATTAATCCATTAGATTTATAATATTAGTAATTCGTTCGGTTTATTAATCGCTTGGGTTTATTAATATTAATCCCTTCTGTTTATTTATATTAATCTTGTAGGTTTACAATCACTTAGATAATATTAATGTTAGGGTTTATATTCCTACGGTTTAATATTAATTCTAGGGTTTGTAATATTAATCATATTGTTTAATCTCGTGGTTTTATTAATTCTATGGGTTTATAATATTAATAAATGCCTGCGTTTATTAATCTCTTTGGTTTGTTAATCCCTTGTGTATATAATATTAATCCTAAGGGTTTCCCTTGAGTTTATAATATTAATTCATTTGGTTTATTAATCCATTGGTTTTATAATATTAATAATCCCTACACTCTATTAATCCCTTTGATTTAAATAATATTATTCCTCCGAGTTGATTAATCGCCTCGGTTTATATTATTAATAATTCATTTTGTTCTTTAATCCGTTGGGTTTTTAATATTAATCTCAAGATTTTCCCTTGCTTTATAATATTACTAATCATTTGGGTTTATTAATCCCTTGAGTTTATAATATTAATAACTCCTTTGGATTTATAATGTCAATCTCTTGGGTTTATTGATACTGTGAGTTTATAATACTCATCCATTGGGCTTATAATATAAATCCCAATTGTTTATAATATTAATTATTTAATGTTTTAATACTAATCCTTTGGTTTTATTAATCTCCTTTTTTATAATATTAATCCCTTGGGTTGATTATTCACACGAGTTAATAATATTAATAATCTATCTGGTCTATTAATCGCTTAGGTTTATAATATTGATATCTCCTTTGGTTTATTAATACATTGAGTTTATACTATTAATTCTAAAAGATTATATTATTAATCCCTTGGATTTATTAACCTCTTGTGTTTATTAATCCCTTAGGTTCATTAATGTAAATAGCATTATCTTAATGAGAAAATTAATGTCACAATGTTAAATTACATTGTAATTTAATTAGTGTCAAAATATGACATTTCAAAATTGGAGTTTAATATTAAGTTCATAATATTGTTGCTATCAAAATAGATATTAATCTATTAATAAAAATAATATTATTATTATCAATATAAATTCATTAATAATATTGTATAAATAATATAAAAAACATATTTATATTTATTATTAATATTAATAATATAATTATAATTATTAATATTAATAATATTATTATGGATTATTACTAATCATATTTCTAACATTAAATATGACTCATATAATATTAATAGCAATTATATAATAACACTATTAATTATTGCTTAATATTTTCTAAAAATAACGTTAAAATTAATATTTATATCAATATTAATAATAATATTATTAGTAATTATAATAACATCACATTAATAATTTATATTAATATGAATATTATTAATACTATGATTAGTAATATTTATTATATTGTGCTATCCATAACAATAGATTAATCATACTATTAACATTGATATTAATATTTTTAACCGAGAATAATAATATTATTATCAATACATATATTATTAATAATGATATTTAACCAAATAATATTAAAAACATATTATTATTGTTGTTGTAGTAGTAACTATTAATAATAATTATTTATATTAATATTAAAATTATAATATTATTAATAACATTATTTTTTTTATAAGTTTCGTAGGACTTTCTGATTTTAGAGTTTACATGTCCATTATTCACTCCGCTACTCGGAGAGGGTAGCATAATATTTGAACCCAAGATCTTCGGTTCAATGAGACTTCATTCCACGGCCATCGCCACTTGAGATACCCGAAGCAAAATATTATTAATAACATTATTAAGGTTAATGATAATAATACATTAGAATTTTATAGAAATCTATCTAGCATCGTAATGTGAACAATTTTTTTGCAATGTCGGAATCATGGTCTTAATGTTACATTACATTGTAATTTATCGAACATGAGAATGTGAAATTACAAAATTACAAAATGTGGTCAACCACATCTAATAATGTGGATGACAAAAGTGTTCAACTTCAGTCAAACATAATTCCTTATTAATTTTTTTATTAATACTAATAATCTACCGTGTAACATTGGAATGGTACAAAAATCCATCGAAGTAGAAATATCAGCATGTGACAAACATCGTCACAACGTTATATTATATTAAAATTTATCCAATGTCGTTATGTGACATTGCAATGTTGACACATTGAAAACATGTTTATCACATTACAACAATGTTTCTCCCCTATTGGAATTGTTGATAATGTTTGACAATCAACACAATTCAATTTCAATCATACATAATTTCCTACTATTATTATTAATGAATATTAATAGTGAAACATAGTTAACCACATTAGTCAAACAAATTCCACATTATAGCCATTTTTAAATTGTTGATCATGATCAGACTTTGTCACAATGTTGGGTTTCATTGCAATTTATCCAAAGTTGCATTTTGACATTACAAAACTTATGGTTTAATATTAGGGTTTCTACCATTTGGTTTATTATTAGGGCTTAATATTGTGTTTATAATATTTGGTCCCTATCGAGATTTATAGTATTTTCTTATAACATTTGGTTTATAAGATTGGGGTTTATAAAACTCATTCATAAAATTGGGGTTTATAATTTTTTTTTTTGATATTTCGTTTAGAAAAATAACTTTTATAATACTCGATTTATAACATTTGGGTAAATAATATTCATTGATAAAATTTAATTTATAATATTTGGTTTGTAGAATTGGGGTTTATACTGCTTGGTTTGTAAAACTATGATTTAATATATCAAAATTAGGGTCTAGTATATTAATTGTAGGGTTTATAATAGTAATATTAAGTTTTATAATATTTTGTGCTATGATTTAGGGTTTGTAATATTCAATTTAATATTATGGTTTAATATCATGATGCTGGAATGGAACATAAATGGGTTTAGTGTCGATTTTTGACAAACATTATCTTAATGCGACAATTAATCTCACAATTATTGTCGCAATGTTATCTTACGTTGTAATTTATTTAATGTAAAAATGGATCATTACAAAATTAGGGGTTAATAATAGAGTTCATAATATGTGGGATTAAAATTGGGTTTAAAATACTGGGGCTTTTAAAATTGGGCTGATAATTTTATGTTTAGTATTGAGGTTAGAAATGTTGGTATTATTAACATTATAAACAAAAGAGATTCGTAAACCCATGGGAATATAAACCCAAGGGATTAATATTAAACACTATGATTAATATTATAAACCCCAGGGTAAATATTAAACCCTAGGATTAATATTATAAACCAATGAGATTATAAACCCTAGGATTAATATTATAAACCAATGAGATTACAAACCCTAGGATTAATATTATAAAAAAAAGGAATTAAATACTCCAGAATTAATATTATAAACTCTAAACCCATTATCATAAAAAATATATTAAACCCCAATTTATTCAATGTCACAATGCAACATTGAATAAATTGTGATGCAATGTTATAATTCAAATGTTATAAACTAAATATTATGAACCCCTGAGTTTACAAACCCACAGGATTCACAATATAAACTGAAGTGATTAATAAACCGTTTGAATTAGTTTTAACCCCTTGAGGGTATAATTTATCAAACATCATAGTGTGACAAGCATCATTACAATGTCACAAGTAGTGTTTCAACCTTAGTCATAATGACATATTACATTCCAGTATATTCAACATCCCATTATGACATTGAATAAATTACGGTTTAATATCCCCGTCTATAGTATTGGGTTTAAGGTTTATTCTGATTTATAATATTGGTAAGATTTATTCTTATTTATAATATTGGTTTTAGGGTTTATAATATTAAAGTTTATAACAATAGGGTTTATAATATTAATCTTAAAAAAATTAATTCCTTCGTTTTATAATATTAATTCTTGGGTTTATAATCCTTTGGTTTATAATATTAATCCTAAGGTTAATATTGTTTCCTTGGGTTTATTAATCCCTTGAGTTTATAATATTATTACTCCCTTGGGTTTACTAATACATTAGATTTATAGTATTAATAATTCTTTGGGTTTATTAATATTAATCCCTTATGTTTATTAACACTACTCCCTTTGGTTTATAATCACTTGGGTTTATAATATTAATATTATGGTATAATATATCATACAATTTGTAATATCAATTATAGTGTTTAATATTAATCTCATGACATTGTTAATTCCACGAGTTTATACTATTAATAAACTCTTGGGTTTATTAATATCTCGGGTCTAGAATATTAATCCCAAGGGTTTCTCTTGTGTTTATTATATTAATTCCTTCAGTTTATTAATCCCTTGGGTTGATTAATTGATTGGGCTTATAATATTAATAATTCCTTGATTTTATTAATATGTTGGGTTTATAATACTAATCCCAAATGTTTCACTTGGGTTTATAATATTACAAGTACCTTGTTTTTATTAATCCCTTGAGTTTATAATATTAATAGCACCTAGGATTTATAATGTCAATCCTTTGGGTTAATTAATTCCTTGATTTTATAATACTAATCCATTGGGCTTATAATATAAATCCAAAGGGTTTATATTATTAATCCTTTGAGTTTTTAGTACTAATCCCTTAGTTTTATTAATCGTTTGGGTTTATAATATTAAATCCTTGTGTTGATTATTTGCTTGAGCTAATCCCTCGTGTCTATTAATCCCTTAGGCATATAATATTGATAATTCCTTTGGTTTATGGCAATTTCTAGGGTTTGACACTATGTGCAAGGCTCGTTTCTTGCTGTGGCTCTCTCTACAGTCGCTGTCTGTAGCTTATGCTGGAATCCGTGAGTCTTTCGCGGCTAAGTCTCTCATGAAGTCGGGCTTCTCGCGGGTCTGGAGGTGGTTTTCTCTCGCCTTGCAGCCCTGACTCGTCGGGGTCAGTGGTTGACCAGTAGCATGGAGGCGAAGGGGTCCAGTGGGGCCCCTACCTTCAAGCAGATAGTCCTACAGAAACAGAATAATGAAAGAAAAGAAGGAGTCAGAATCACAGGGCTGGATAACATCAATCAACCTCGCAGCGGAGACAGGGTTCAATCCCAAGGGAACACTGAAAAGACTAAAGAAACAACGAAGGGAACAGGCCCAGAAACTGATAACCTGACAGGCGTGAAAGACAAAACTCCTGTAATAAGAAAGTCCTCAGAAAATAGGAAACGACAAGGGCAGGATGAAAGAAAGAAAACAGGAAACAGACAAGGCGGGCTAGATAAGGAGGGGGAACCTAGTTCAAACCCCAACATTATATCTCCAAGTAATGGGGCCTGCAAACGAAAAAAGACCAAAAGCTTACGAGTAGTCATCACAGACCCAGAAATCCAAGCTTACAGGGAGCACATGGCGGAACGCGCCATCATCTGCAAGTTCATGGGCATCTGGCCATTGGAAAAAGCTTTGTGTCAATGGATAAAACTGCACTGGAAACCTCGAGGAGATGTTCAACTTCACTTAGGAGCCAAAGGCTTCTTCACTGTGGTCTTCTCCAACCTAGAAGGCAAGGATCGCATTTTCGAAGGTGGCCCGTATTTTATGGCTTCAGCAGGATTGTACATGAGACCCTGGAAGCCGAATTTCGCCCCGGAGAAGGAATCCTTCACCCAAGTCCCAGTCTGGATACGTCTCTTTTCTCTTCCAATAGACTATTGGGGTCTGAGGGCTCTGAAACAAATTGGTGACAAACTAGGTACTTTCATCAAAGCCTCTGAAGCAACTCTCCAAAAAAGATATACTTCTTATGCCACGATTTGCGTCGAAATAGATGTCTCCAGAGCTCTTCACGAAGGACTCTGGTTGGAATACAGGGACGAGGAATACTTCCAGGATATTGAATACGAGAAGATTCCCTTTCGCTGCCGAAAATGCCATGAACATGGGCATCTGTTACGAGATTTCCCAAAACTAAAGAAGGAGCAAGAAACCGTTTCAGTTCAAGCCCAAAAAGATACGGAAGTCTTCCTCAAACCCAAATCCAAACATAGAGCAAATAGACGAAAGAACATCAGAGGAAACGGGGTAAGAAATATCCATAACAACCCGTTCGTGCTCCTAGACCCGGAAACTGATTCAGAAGAAAAGCAAAAAGCTCCAACTTCAGGAGCAGAGTATGAAGGAAAAGACACCCCCACAGAGAAGGACTTGCAGGTTGAGAACTTCACTGATGAGGTTCAAATGCAGGAAAGAAAAGAGGATACGGGGGAAGATAGGGACATGTTAACCAGTGATGCTGGCAGCGAAGGTCAAGAATGGGAGAATGCGCAAGCAAGAGAAGGTCTAAACCTACCAGCAATGGCAGAAAACTAGAAAGCCAACGGGATAGAAAACGCGTCGGAGGAAGAGCTCAGAATAGTTAATGACCTCTTCATAGCAAGTCAAAAAGCTCTAATGGATAGGCAGAAAAGGAAGCTAGGTGTGGCGAAAGGTAACAATTCTCATTCGAAAAGCCCCCTATGGAAAACATCCAACTCCAAACAAAAGAAAAGAAGAGGTCGAAAAACAAGTGGGGAAGCACTACAAGAGCTAGGCATGATCATTTTAAATTCAGGGAAAATGAAGGCACTCACAGCCTTCGATTTCTTCCATTGAAAATCAGTTTTTATATGAAGATAATCTCGTGGAATGCCAGAGGGCTCAACAGCCAGGCAAAACACAGGATTTTAAAGCGGAAGATTCAATGTCATAGTCCAGAAATCATGTTTTTACAAGAAACAAAATGCAGCAGCTCCAACATCACCAATTTATGCAGAAAACTGGGAGGCCACATGGAAATCCTAGAGATTGAAAGTCAAGGCAGAGAAGGAGGCCTTGCCACTATATGGGATGCAAGGAATATCCAGATGCTTTCGGCTGAAGCCAACAAGTTCATGGCGACCGTATTTCAACCCATAGGTAACTCTAACTCCTTCCTCTGTATCAATGTTTATAGTCCTCAGAAATTAGAAGATAAGCTATCCTTCTTAGACACCCTACATAAAATAATCAGAAGATATCCAAGTTCAAAGTGCATTTTGGGGGGTGACTTCAAGATGATTACAACCCTGTTGGAAAAAAAAGGAGGTCTAAGAAAACTAAGCAGAGATGCGGAAACCTTCGCCACCTTCATTGAGATGGCCAAGCTGGTGGATGTTTTCCCCAAATCTGGCTCCTTCACTTGGAACAATCGAAGGGGAGGTGATAAGCTCATAGCCTCCCACCTGGACAGATTCTTAATCTCAGAAAAGCATCATAATGGACGGCACCACAGTTGAATCAGACATCCTTCATAGCGGGGGATCGGATCAGTGGCCAATCTCGCTCATTGTGGAAGTTTCCAGCACCCCAGGAATAGACCTTTCCGGTTTGAAAAGTTCTGGTTGGACCACCCCAACTTCCAGGAGATGGTAAAGAAATGGTGGTCGGAACCTTTGGAGTACAGTGGATCCAAAATGTTCAATCTCCAAAAGAATCTCAAAATTACTAAACAACAAATAAAAGAATGGAACAAGACTGTCTTCGGTAATATCTTCCAGGAGAAGATAATTCTCGAGAATAAGTTAGAGCAGATCCACAAAGAAGGAAGAGCAGGAAACCTTAGTGCGGAAGCTTTGGAGCAGGAAAAAAATTCTCTCGCACCAATGGCACAATCGCTGCGCTCAAGAAGAAACCTTATGGAAACAGAAATCAAGAATTCAATGGCTAAAAGAAGGGGAGATGAACACCAAATTCTTCCACAGATCGGCGCTAGACCGTAGAAGCAGTAATAGAATTCTAGAACTGAAAAATGATACAGGGGAAATCCTACAAAATCAAAATGAAATATCTGCATTGCTCTCAGACCACTTCAAATCGATTTCTCAGGAACCTCACATAAACAGGGAGAAAGGTATCAAGGATCTGACGGAAGCCATCCCGAAAATCATAACTGCTGACCAAAACTGGGCCCTATGCAGGAAGATCTCCATGGAGGAAACAGAGGAAGCTATCAGAAGCATGCCCAATGATAAAGCTCCTGGGCCAGATGGGTTCACTATCAATTTCTACAAAGCTTGGTGGAGTACTGTTAAACAAGATGTATGGGAGGCAGTGGAAGATTCCAGACGATCGGGAACTATTCTCAAATCCCTCAATTCTACTTTTCTTGCTCTCATACCTAAAATTGAAGAAGCCAAAACCCCTGACAAATTTAGACCTATTGCCTTATGTAACGTCATATACAAGATTATATCAAAAGTAATAGCCAGCAGATTGAAAACGATTCTCCCGGGTATCATCTCTGAAGAGCAATCGGGATATGTGGAGGGCAGACAAATTTTCGACAACATCCTTTTAGCTCAGGAGATGATCCATTCCTTGCATTCAAGGAAATTGGCAGGTATGCTTATGCAACTGGACCTGTCAAAGGCCTACGACAAAGTGAGCTGGAGATACCTCGAGGCAGTTCAAAAAGCGTTTGGCTTTTGCAGTACCTGGATTAAGTGGATCATGGCTCTAATGAGATCTCCAAGGTATTCTGTCCTTGTAAAAGGAGCTCCCTCTGATCCCTTCGCCCCCTCCAGAGGAATCAGGCAAGGGGATCCCTTATCACCTTTTCTGTTCATTATCCTTATGGGAGGCCTCAGTTGAACCATAGCTAAGAAGAAAGTGGAAGGTAAAATACAAGGTCTTAAGCCTATAAGATCGCTTCGGGCCACCACGCACCAACAGTTTGTAGATGACACTATGTTACATGGAACTCCCACAGTGAAGGAGGCGGTTGCTTATAGGGAAATCCTTGACCTTTTCAGCCAAGCCTCAGGTATGGAAATTAATTTCTCTAAATCAACTATCTTCTTTTTCAATACCCACCCAGCTGTCCAATCTCACCTAGCCCGGCTTTTAGGTTTCAGGTTTAGTTCCCTACCTTCGAAATATTTAGGGGCTCCTCTGACTCTCAAACCCTGGAAGAAAGAGCATTGGGAGAAAATCCTCGCCAACCTAAAAAAGAAATGTTCTCACTGGACTTTCAGAGCTCTAAATCTAGCCGGCCGTTTAGTCTTAACCAAAGCCGTCCTTCAAGCCATTCCCCATTATCTCCTCTCTTTGCTACCTGCTCCCAAAGGGATTCTACAACAAATAAGAAGTATCCAACGATATTTCCTTTGGAGCGGAAATGGTGAGAAGAAAAAGTGGGCTCTTGTTGCATGGAACAAGCTGTGCATGTCAAAATCTAGGGGAGGGCTGAATCTCGTTGATCGAGAAGTTATCAACCGCACTTGTGGAGCCAAATTATGGTGGAGATGGATTGAAAACCCTACCCTACCTTGGGCCAAGCACTGGAAGGAAAAATATGTCCCAGATTGTGACACTCAGGACCTCATTATACTGCAAGAAACCCCAGACGGCTCACCTATATGGAATCATGCCAAGCGGAATAAAAATCTCGTCCAGGATAATAGCTTTTGGGAAATTCGTAACGGCAGGCTCGCACTGTTCTAGGACGATGCCTGGCAATAATTACCCAAACTCGACTCTCCTGAATTTCTAAATATAAAGAAAGCATATGAGGCTCAAGGCAAATACACTGTTAACAAATACTAGCATCAGCAGAGCATTGACGACAATTGGAGGGATTGGATTAACTTCAACAGTGAGAACACAGAGGAAAATAATCACATAGCTCAAATTTTCAATGAAGGCATCCTAAAAAGAAAGATCAGAAAAACGAAAGAGGATGACAAACTCAGATGGGATCTCAAGGGAAATGGAAATTTCTCACTGAAAGAAGCCAAGAATATTTTAGAAAAGAATGAACAGGGAGAGATCCTTCCCTGGAGCAGCAAAGTTTGGGATAATCTTCTATGGCCCAAGATCAGAACTTTACTTTGGCTCTTAATGAGAAATAAGACCCTTACCTGGGACAATCTTCGCAAGAAAGGCTTTTTAGGACCTTCTCGGTGCCCCATGTGACTTGAAGAATCAGAATCTTTGAGCCATCTTTTCAACACCTGCGAATGGGCAACGCAATTATGGTGCTGGATGGAAGGGATCCTCAGCAGCTCGGACCAACATTTAGACTCAATTCACAGTACTATTCTGAATTGGAGAACGGATTTCTCAGGCACACAAAGAGTCAACACAATCTGGAAATCGGCTCCAGGATTTCTTCTTTGGTCTATATGGAAGGAGCGCAACCGAAGGATTTTCCAAGATGAGTACAGGAACATCAATTTCTCAAAAGACAGCATCATAACCAACATCGAGAAATTAATTCAAACTAAATGTAGAACGAACAGCAATGAAAAACCTACAGCTCTGGACTTACGAATTTTAAAAAGCTTTCGTCTGGAGGGATGTAGTTATCACTCTGTTCCACAACACAGTACCCCTCAACCCTCCTTACGCGATTCCTGGAAATTCCCACCGGTTGGAGGGCTTAAATTGAATTTTGATGGGGCATCGCGCGAAAACCATGGCTTGGCTGGAATTGGAGGAGTTATTCGTAATCATAAGGGAGGCATTCTGCATATCTACTACAGAGCACTTGGAGAAAGCACCAACAACGAAATGGAGTTTGCGGCCCTGGAACACGGCCTCAGAATCGCAAAATCCCGAAATCTCCATAATCTAATTGTGGAAGGGGACTCTTCTCTGGTCATTGCCACTGTGCAAAAATTACAAAGAGGAATCAGAGCTAACAAAGCCATCAAACACTGGAGATTAGCCAAAGTCACAGAGAGCATTGTTGAACTCTTGGGCGGCATGCAGGGTCTTGTTTTCCAGGCAATCCGACGTCGAGCAAACAAGGTGGCGGATTACCTGGCGAACTGTGGAGTAGACAGTCAGGGAAGCGGATGGGAAAGCTGTTGGGAGGAGGTGAACTGTCCAAATCTGAAAGCCCGATGTACACAGCTGGCACAACACGACGTGAACACCAACGACCGAGCCTAACCGGTAATGGTCCTTTTCACCGGCTCCGTCAAACAAAAAACGGGAGCAATAAACAGGTACCCCATCACACCTACGGGAGGATTGGACAGAAGAAGCGGCGACGTTCAGTACGGAGCAGATCCAAGTATGGGAACCATCAACAAAGATCATGCCACAAGGTTATCCGTAAGAACCATTTGAGAAGAAAGGACAAGCACTCCGAGATCAGGAGAAAGGCACTTAGGAATTCTCCTGTGCCTGCAGGAAAAGATTACAAGAATCCTGTGAACACCTTCAATATTAATTGCATTAGTACCATGTCTCTCGCCCCTATGGAAAGCCATTCTCGGAAGCATACCAAGGCTCCAATCTATTTAACAGGGAGATCGTTTGAGGATTTCACTACCTCTACCCTTAGCTCGGCCAGCATCAGTAGCAAGAAAATTCAAGAAAAGTAGTGCAGTTACAGGTCGCATAAGTTCAGTATGGATGCATCCAGTTGTAGATGTGCGGGGGCTACCCAGGATCTATGCAATGCACAGAACATGTCTGTCACTAGAGCCTCTACAAGAAGCAAACGGAAAATCACTGAGTTAGAGGCTAAAGTCAAGCAAGAAGAAGAAACCAAGTAGGAGGGAACGGTTGCAGTTGAGGTCGATTGGATCTGTGACCCGGGCACCCCAGCAAAACAAACAACCCAGTTCATGCGAACCAAGGCGGAAAGTTGGAGGATGAAAACTCTTCTGGCGAAAGCCCTGGACATGAAGGATGCTGACAAGCAGAACACTGAGAAGGAGCAACCTCCCCCGGGCGGTCATCCTGGTAATACTTCCGCTAGCCAGGAGTATATGGATCGCAGAATCTCGCCCATCCAGGAAGGGGTGGAGATTGTTAACAAGAAGCTCACCCTGCTCATCAGGTTTCTCAGGTAAACTATCAGCCCGGACCCTGTGGTACAGGAACAAAAGATGAAGGAAACCCAGAACTTCCAATCCATGCAGGATCTGCAAGACAAAATGGATAGGCATTTCCTCGATGTGGGTCTGGACATCACCAGCAGGTTGGGTGGTTTTCCGCGTCCAGACGGCTTCCCTTAGACCTCGGGCTCGCTTGGCTCAGTTTTGGCATCTTCGGCTCTCCTCTGGTTGGTTCTATGTCCTCTTATGTCTTATTTCATTTTCCGGTCTATGGTAGTTATCATGACCATAATCGTCCTCGGGTCTATATGCCGATTTTGGGCTTTTTATCTCGGCCTTGTATTGGCTTCAGTTTATACTGCCTTTTTGTCAACTATCAATGATAAACCTGTGGTCTTAACTCTGCCGCCCTGCGTGGTGAGCTTTCCAGCTTTCTATCATACTTGCCTATGGGCTTTTTGTTTCATGGCAGTTCGCCTCCTACGCCTCTGTTCTGCAAGGTTGTAAGGTGCTACTTCGGTTACTGTCCGCCTTTGCAGACTCGATGTAAATATTTTATCCTTTTTTAATATAACACTCTAACTTACAAAAAAAAGATAATTCCTTTGGTTTATAATACTAATTCGAAAGGTTTATATCATTAATCCGTTGGGTATACTAATCTATTGCATTTATTAATCCTTTGGGTTCATTAATGTGACAAACATTATCTCAATGCAACAATTAATCTTACAATGATTATCACAATGTTACATTACATTGTAATTTAGTTAACGTCAAAATGCGACTTTTCAAATTTGGATTTTAATATTAGGGTTCTTAATATAAGGGGCTTCAATATTGGGTTTAGAGTATTTCAGTTGATAATTTTTCATTTAATATCGAAGTTTGAATTGTTGAGATTATTAATATTATGAACCTAAAGAATTAACATTATAAATATTTGTGGTTAATATTATAAACGCAAGGGATTGATATAAAACATTACTATTATTAATTTCTTTTTGTAAGCTTGGTAGGACTCTTTGATTTTTGAGTTTTCATGTCCATTATTCACCCCGCTACATGGGGAAAGTATCACAAGATTTGAACCCAATATATTTTGTTTGGCGAGTCTTCATTCCATGACCATTGCCACTTGAGCTACCCCACGGGATAACACTATGATTATTATTATAAACCCTAGTATTAATAATAAACCTGAGGAACATCAACCACAACATGAGGTTAATAAAACTAACGAACCAATAATATTATTAGCTCAACGAATTAATAAAACAAGGAAATAATATTAAATCCTATGATTAATATAATAAACCTGAGGGATTAATAAACCCTAGGACTAATATTATCAAACAGAGGAATTAACACCATAGAATTAATATTTTCAGCCCTATGATTATAAAATTTAAGATTATAAATCATAAACCCAATATTATAAACAAAAGTATAAAACCTCAATTTATTCAATCGTCGTAATGCAACATTGAATAAATTGCAATTAAATGTTATAAATCAAATGTTATAAACCCTTGAGTTTATAAACCCACATGATTAATATTATAAAGCTAAGATATTAATAAAACCTTGGGATTAGTTTTAGTCCCTTAAGTTTATAAATCTACTAGTCATCGCAGTGTGACAAGAATCATCCCAATGTGACAAAGAGTGTGATAATCATAATCACAATGATACATTACATTGCAATATATTCAATGTGATATTGCAACATTGAATAAATTACAGTTTAGTATTCTCGGTTATAATATTGGGTTTAATGTTTATTCCGGTTTATAATATTGGGTTTAGGGTTTATAATATTAATTTTAAAATTTTTAATTCTTTGGTTTTATAATACTAATCCTAGGTTTTATAATCTCTTTGCACTATAATATTAATTTTAGGGTTTAATATTATTTCCTTGGGTTTATTAATCCATTGAGTTTATAATATTATTAGTGCCCTTGATTTACTAATCATTTGGGTTTATTAATTTCTTGGGTTTATTAATATTAATCCATTAAGTTTATTAATATTTATTTCTTAGGCTTATAATCAGTTGCGTTTATTAATTCCATGCATTTATAATATTAATAAATGTTTGGGTTTCTTAATAACTTGGAATTATAACATTAATTCCTTGTCTTTTCTTGAGGTTTATTAATCCATTGGGTTTATAATATTATATTATCATAAGGTTTATAACCATAGGGTTTATAATATTAATCCTAAATGTTTTAATTCCTTGGTTTAGTGATATTAATCATAGGGTTTATAATGCATTTGGTTTGAAAAATTAATTATTCGGTTTAATATTATTCCCTAAGGGTTATTGTCCATTAGTTTTATTAATCCCTTAAGTTTATAATATTATCAGTCTATTGGGTTTATAATATTAATAATTCTTTGTGTTTATTAATCACTTAGGTTTAATAATATTAATCCCTTAGGTTTTTCAATTTTAATACCTTAGGTTTATAATCACTTGGGGTTATAATATTAACCTTAGGGTTTATATTCGTAGCATTTAATATTAATCCGAGGGTTTATAATATTAATCATAGTGTTTAATATTAATCCCTTGGGTTTGTTAATCTATTGTGGTTTTAATATTAATAAAAGAATTTGTGTTTAGGCTTATAATATTTTCAATCCCTTGGGTTTATTAATCCCCTGAGTTTATAATATTAATCCCTTGTGTTTGTAATATAGATCCCAAGGGTTTATAATATTAATCCGTTGGGTTAATTATTCTCTTGTGTTAATAATATTAATAATCCATTGGCTTTACTAATACCTTAGGAATATTAATCCCTTATTTTTGTTAATATTAATACCTCAGATTTATAATCACTTGGGGTTATAATATTAACCTTAGGGTTTATAGTCCTTGCATTTAATATTAATCCCTTGGGTTTAAATAATATTATTACCTTGAATTTATAAAGCGATTGGGATTATAATATTAATAATCCATTGGGTTTGTTAATCGATTGTGGTTTTAATATTAATAAGAAAATTTGTGTTTAGGCTTATAATATTTGCAATCCCTTGGGTTTATTAATCCCTTGAGTTTATAATATTAATCCTTTGTGTTTGTAATATAAATCCCTAGGGTTTATAATATTAATCCCTTGGGTTAATTATTCTCGTGGGTTAATAATATTAATAATCTGTTGTGTTTACTAATACCTTAGGTTTATAATATTGGCAATGTCGTGGGTTTATTAATCCATCGTTTTTATAATATTAATTCGAAATCTTTATAGTATTAATCCCTTGGGTTTATTACTACCTTGAGTGTATGATATTAATCCATTTTGTTTATTAATCCCTTGTGTTCATTAATGTGACAATTAACATAATAATGATTATTGTAATGAAACATTACAGTGCAATTTAATTAATGTTAGAATGTGACATTCCAAAATTTGGGGTTTAATATTAGGGTTCATAAGAGAAGGGTTTAATATTGGGTTTAGAGTATTGGGGTTTCCAATATTCGGTTTATAATTTTGCATTTAGTATCAAAGTTTGAAATGTTGGGAATATTAGTATTATGAGCCCAAGGGATTAATATTATGAACCCATGTGGTTAATATTATAAACCCAAGAAATTAATATTAAACACTATGAATAATATTATAAACCTCGGATTAATATTAAACCCTAGGAATATAAATGAAAACAAGGGATTAATAAACCTAAGGGACTAATAATATTATAAACTCAATGGATTAATAAAACCAAGGGAATGATACTAAACCCTATGATTAATATTATAAACCCAGGGAATTATAAATCCTAGTATTAATACGAAGAAATTAAAGACACTATAATTAAATAATATAAACCCTATGATTCTAACCATTAAGATTATAAATCATAAACCCAATATCATAAACACTAATTTATTCAATGTCGCAATGCAACGTTGAATAAATTGAAATTCAATGTTATAAATCAAATCTTATAAACCCCAATGTTATTAATAAAATATTATAAATGCTTGAGTTTATAAACCCATTTGATTAATATTACAAACCTAAGGGGTTAATAAACGCTTGGAATTAGTTTTGATCCCTTGAGTTTAAAAACATCACAGTGTGACATGAATAGTCGTAATTTGACATGTAGTGTGACAATCATAGTAACAATGATACATTACATTGTAATATATTCAATGTCGAATTGCAACATTTAATAGATTATAGTTTATTATTTTGGCTTATAATATTGGGTTTAGAGTTCACAATCTTACAGTTTATGATAAAAGGGTTTATAATCCCTTTAGATTAAAACATTAATCTTAGGGTTTAATATTATTTCCTTGGGTTTATTAATCTTTTGATTTTACAATATTATTAGCACATTAGGTTTATTAATCCCTTGGGTTTATTATCAATATTAATCACTTAGGTTTATTAATAATGATCCCTTAGGTTTATAATCACTTCGGTTTATAATATTAATCATAGGATTTATATTTCTAGGGTTTCACATTAATCCTAGGGTGTATAATATTAATCATAGTGCTTAATATTAATCCCTAGATTTGTAATATTTATAAATTATTGGGTTTACTAATACCTTGGATTTGATAATACCTTGTGTTTCTAATATTAATCCATTGGGTTCATTAATCCATCAAGTTTATTAATGGCATGGGGTTATAATATTAATAAATGGTTGGGATTATTTATCCCTTGGGTTTATAATATTAGCCATAAGGCTTTATGATATTAATAATGTCTTGTGCTTATTAGTCCCTTGAGTTTATAATATTCAACCCTTGGTTTTTTTTAATCCCTAGTGTTTGTAATATTAATCTCTTGGATTTATTAATTACTTGAGTTTATAATATTAATAATCTCTTTTGTATATTAATGGATTATGTTTATAATAGTAATAATTCTTTGGGTTTATTAATCATTTCGGTTTATAATATTAATATCCTCTCGGGTTATAATAATAATAATATCTTGGGCTTATTGGTTTATTGGCTTTATAATATTAACCCCAATGATTTACAATAGTAATCCCTTGGGTTTATAATATTAATCCTTTGGGTTTATAATACTCATAAACCTTTGGGTTTATTAATTCTTTGAGTTTATAACATTAATCCCAAGTGTTTACGATATTAATCCCTTGGATTTAAAGTATTAATCCCTTGGGTTTATTAATATTGATCCCTTTTGTTTATAATATGAATCCCAGAAACTTTTAATTTTAATGCCTTGGGTTATTGTATTAATGCCTTGGACTTATAAAATTAACATTTTGGGCTTATATTGATAATCCCTTGGTTTACAAATCCATTGTAGTTATAACAGTGCTCCCCTAGATCTATTAATCCTTTGGATTTATTATTATTATCTTGGTTTATTATTATCAACAGCATTAT
>APFE030922037.1:35963-48255 GCA_000404065.3 Pinus taeda
TTTATAAGTTCATTCAAAGAACATAATAATTGCTTTTTATTGTCTTTTTAATATAAAATACATTATATTTATATGGTCTATTAAAACACTTATTTTAATGACTTCAATTGTATATACTATTAAAAGAAATTCACAATATTAGCTATGTAAATGAGGGAGAGAGGGATAACACAGGGAGGGATAAAGGAAAGAGCTAATGACCATATTATAGGGCATTAAATGACGTTTTAGTTGCATGCTCTATAACGTGATAACACACCGCAAGTATTTTTTATTTCTCTACTCACCGATCGCGTGTGTTATCGCGTTATAGAGCATGCAGCTAAGCGGGCATTTAATGCCCTATAGTATGCTCGTTAGCTCTTGCCGAGAGATAGAGGGGTCGTGTTTTTAATACCTAAATATTCTACATTCTCTTCTATTTTAGCATAATATTTTTGATAAAAAATCATATTTATAAGTTCATGCATAAAACATAATTCCTTTTTATTAAGTATTTTTAACACAAAATACATTATATGTATATGCTCTATTAAAACACTTACTTTAATGATTATTTTAGTGACTTCAATTATATATACTATTTAAAAAATAATATTTCACAATATTAGCAATCTAAATGGGGGAGAGAGGGATAACACTAAATGGGGGAGAGAGTGATAACACGGGAAGGGATATAGAGAATGATGTGGATAAAAAAAGAGATAGTGGTATTGAGGGACATAACAAGACAGTGAGACAGGGACACGTGTCAATGAGAGAGTGCGAGAGAGGATGTTTGGTAGGCCCAGAGAGGGGAAGGTCAGAGAGGAAAATTATAAGGGCGGAGGAGGGAGTGAAAGTGTCATAGTAAGATAAGGGGCGATCGTGTATGTGACATAGAGAGAGAGAAACCGTAGGGGGAGGGGAAGGCAATGATACTTTCAAAGTTAGAAGGGATGAAAAGAGTCGGGGAATAGAGTGATGAGTGATAATATGGAAGAGATAGTGGAAGAGAGATCTAGGTAGAGAGAGAGAGTGGGAGGTAGGGGTAGAGAGAGACCATAAATGAGGGAAGGAGGGAGAGTGAGAGAGATATTTTTAGAGATGGTAGGAGAGAGGGATAGAGGATGGACGGAGAGGAGAGCAAGAGGGAGAGGGAGAGGGAGAGGGAGAGGACATGAAATAGGTGGGAAAGATAAGGAGTAAGACAAGGATTCCTAGAGGGGAAATATGATGATGGAGTGTGTGTCATAGTGTCATATTTATATAGAGGAGTTGAAGGGAGTGGGAGGTACATAGCAAGTAGATTGGATAGAGGGGAAAAGAGAATGAGGAGGAGAGGGAGTGGGTGGGATGGAAAGACATATATGATGAGAGATGGTGGAAAGGAGGGAGGAAGGAAGGAGGGATGAGGGGGCAAAGAGGGAAAGGGGAAAATAGGTCGAAGAAAATGAGGAAACGGAAGTTGGGAGAGAGAGAGAGAGAGAAAGAAGGGAAAAGAGAGGGATTGGGAGTGAGAAGGGCGTGATAAGAAGATTTGGGTAGATAAATTGAGATAAAGGAAAAAAGAGAGACTAATGATGAGAGAGAGAGAGAGAGAGTAGAAGAGAGAAGGGGATGTGGAGAGAGAGAGAGAGAGGATGTGGAAGAGATGGGTAGAGGCATGTTGGTAGAGAGATAATGGAGGGGAGTGTAAGGGAGAGGTGTAGGGAGTGTTTGACAAAAAGAGAGAAAGGGAGGGTGAGGGAGAGAGAAAAAATGTTGAAGTGGTGAAATGGAGGGAGTGATGGTAGAGGGAGATGGTGAGAGAGGGAGATAGGAAGAGCATAATAAAGGAAAGGAGGAGTGACCAAAAGTGACAGAAAGAGGCTGAGGGAAGGGGGGATAAAGAGAGAGGGAGATAAAGAAAGGGAGAGTGGGATAGGAAGTGAGAGAGGAAGAGTGGGATAGGGAGCATGGGAGTGGATTAGGGAGAGTGTTAGAGATAGATGGTTAGTAAGAGAGAGAAAGAGAGACAAAGGGAAGAGTATGGGAGGGAGGTTGAAAATGAGAGTGGGAGAGAGGAAAACAATTCTTGGGGAGAGAGGTTGAGATGGGACCAAGAGAATGTTAGAGATATAGAGAGTGGAAAGGTAGAGAACAGAGGGAGGGAAGTGTTATAGTATCATAGTTAGAGAGAGGGAGTGTTATAGTTTCATAGTTATAGAGGAGCATAGGGCGAATAGTGGGAGTTACATAGGTAGTGAAAATGAGAGGGAAGGAGGGAGAGGGAGAGATAGATCATATGGGTAAGCGATTAGGGATAGACAAAGCATAAGGGAGAGAAGGAGTCAGGGTAATGGAGAGAATAATTATGATTTGGATAGAGGGGGATAGAAGGCATGACAAGCAGCAGGAAGAAGTGGGAGATAGAGCATACATGATTCAATGGGAGAGGGAAAGGGAGTGGGTGGAGAATAGAAGGAAATAGGAATAGAGTGATAGCGATTTAAGATGAGGAAAAAAATTGAGTTGAGAGTATGAGAGATATACAGAGTGGAAATGTGCGGAGAAGAGGGAGAGAGTGATAAGATATCATGGTTAAAGCTAAGTGGGTGGGAATGAGTGAGAGGTACATAATGAGTAAAAGGAAGAGATACAGAGGGGGAGCTACATATGAAGGGAAAAGGAAGATATATAGTAGATAAGAGAATGAGAGAGTGGGAGGCGAGGGGAGGGAAGGCACTTGAGAGAGGGGGGAGGAATGGGAAATAAATGCATAGAAAGAATGTCCCTTATGCAAGCACAATACATATTTCCATGATGTTGTGAGAAATTCTCCTAAATCTCTTATGTGACACTCATTAATATTGTCTTTCACCCAATACCTTCTAAACCAATTCTAATTGTTAGTCTCCCCTTAAGTGTGAATCCTCCATCTCCTATCAAACCTCTGTGAAAAAATCGCAAATGTGATTTTTGAATTTAAAATCCTTTTGTAGCCGAATAAAACTCCATGCTTATTGGTGCCTTTTTTTCCTAAAGTAATGCAACACCATATATAATCATTGTGATGCAATACAAATAATTATGAGAAAACTCAAATGTAGATATTTTTTAGTCAATGTTTCTGTGACGTTTTAGTTTCGGTGACCTCTCAATGGCAAGGAGCTTTAACGACGAGAACTTAACCAATTGAGCTAACACTTAGCTCATTCTTAGCACTATATTATATATTAAACTTATTTATATTTTTTTGTATATTATATTCTATATAAGTTATATAATTTGGTGATTAAAAATATTATTTATTGTGTTTTTAAAATACAATTTAATGATTTCCTCTGAAGCATCTTAATTTGTGATCAAAGTCATATGAAATTTTGTAAGCTAAGAGATCCCAGGTTCAATTCCCTAGAGGTAACCTGGTCTAGGAATGTAACTGAGTGTCTATGAAGTGGAGGACTCCATGTCATGCAACTATGAGATTATCCGAGTTTCCAATTCCTCTTGTTACAAAATGAAAATGTGGAAGGCATGGTTTATACTGGAATTGGGCTTGGGAATGTGTGTACGAAGTGGAGGTCTATGTGTCATGCAACTGTGAGATTATCCTAGTTGCCAATTCCTCTCGTTACAAAATAAAAATGTGGAAAGCATGGTTTATATTGGAATTAGGCTTGGGGAATTTTGAATTTTTAACCATAAAAATGATCTATAACAGAATTGGACTTGAAAATTTTTGAATTTTTATTAAATGAATGAACCAGATTTCATGTTAAGCCATTATTCTTCTTCTAATTCACCATCTCAAGATGAAATTAAAAATATTTCAATAGTTTTAGAGTTTCGTATCAAGGAATTGCAAATTAAATTTAAGTATTATTTGTTTGAAGACTTGTTAATGCAGGCCACTCTATTTTCTTCCATCCGGGGGTTCCTCTGCCTGCTAAATCAATTCATCCATTAAACTAATAAATTTTTAATAATAAAATGTTTGGGGTTAAAGAATGAAAAATTCAAAAACAATAATTTCGTTTAGATAGAAATTCTTCCAAAACCTTAATGTCTACATCAACCTAAATAAAATTATTATTATTAATTTTGAAATGACTACACTTCATGCACATGTCTTCTCTCTATAAAATGTTTTTCGAGTTTCTTATGAAAAGAGGCTGGCCAACGATACGACTCTTCCAAATGATTGGAGCATGCCAATGAACATGAATCTTCCAACTTCGTCTCGATCACCCGATCCAGCAAGCGCTTTGAATTTTCAATCCATGAAGGTTTGTAAGTAACTTAAATATGTTTTCGATTGTTGTTGAATATACCCGTCAATGCTCTTTATTTCACCGACCCCTTAATTTAAAATTTATTGTTTTGAATTATTGATCTTATCTTTAGGGTTTTGGTATTATTGTGAAATAGTCTCTTGTAGGGTAGAAAACAAATCTTAGGGCAAAGAAATATTGGAAAACAAAACATCGTTATATTTTATTTTGATATGGTTTAACAGATCTCTGCTTTCGGCTTATCTATTTTTTATTAGTAAGATCTATCTAAATCAGAAATATATGAATTAAAGGAATCAAAGACCAAAATATATATATATAATAGAGCAAACCATTGTTTCAAACCACAGTAGCCCAGTTTCAGGACGGAGCAACAAAGATGCCCAAAACATCAAAAAAGAGGCAGAAGAGAGAATTGTGAAGTGAAAGGTGACAACTCTAGGTCTCCGTCAAGTGGTCGTCAAGAATGTTCATCGCCCATGATGAATATCGAGCTTTGAAGCATGGTGATTTGATTATAGAGGAAGAACGCTTCTCTCTAACTGGTGAGCTAATATAGCCAAAAAAAAAAAAACATCCTAATAGAGCAAGAAGGGATATCAAAATGTTGCAAATTACCATTTAAAAAAATATATATAAAAATGATAGAAAATGGTGTTTTTTCAGTGTATATCATACATTTATTACAGTATAAAAATAAATTTGAAAAAATATTTGGTTATTTTCTGAATTTTCATACATAAAACAATTTTACAAAAGAAAGCCAAACAAAAAGAGGTTGACCATTCCCGAATTCTTAACTTTTTGTTTTTTTATACATGTAAGTTATTGATTGAGGGTATAATAGAAAACGAAGACCAGAAAAAGATGTTGAACATTCCATAATTTTAAATTTTTGTCTTGTGCTTTTCATAGATGTACATTATTGATTGCGGTATAATCAAAATATCTATAAAATAAATTAATTAAATTGATAAATTGCGAAAATTATAATTCATATGCGAATTAAGAGATCTTTATTGTGTTTAACTTTTGGATACTGACTTGAACAAATGACAAAATTTATACAGCTTAGTTCAACAATTTTTTATGCTCGCGTAAACTTTAACCCCAAGGGACTAAAAGTTCTTTACTTTTTGCGGGGCTGAAGTGGAAGAACATTGTGTTGATATAGGACGCTTATCCAGTATTTATTTGGTCATAAACTTAAACTAGTATATCCTTTAGGTGAAGTTTCACGCTAAGGGGATGAAAGTTCGTTACTTTTTGCCGGGCTGAAGTCGAAGAACATTGTCTTGATAAGACGTTCACCCAAAATTTAAATGGTCATAAACTAGTAGATCATTTAGGTGAGTTGAGGTTAATGTAAAAGGATATGATTAGATGATAATTTTTTTAATTAATATTATATATTAAATTAATTTTTTTTATTTATGAAAATTTGGTTAGTGGTAAACAAGTGCATTATTAAGATATAGTTTTATTTTTCTTTTTAGCTCTTTATTATCCGACAATTTATCTTTATATTTAGAAACAAGGAGCCACGAGGTATGCAAGGACAACACAAATGTATTGTATACTGTACGATTTGAAATGGGATTTGAAATAGAACTCAAATAGTTCGTTCAATGTGTAATTCGTTACAAGAATTTCAGTTCGAAGTAAAACATATATTTCAAGATTGTTAAAATATTTTAAATGGTTATTACCTGATGTTGCTCTGGCTCATGCCCATTGCAAAGAGACATATGTCTGAATAACATTTATTGCCCAGTCTTTAGACCTGGCAATAAGATTGGATCACATTTAACAATAAACAGGAAAATAGGTAAAATAATACCAAATGCAATACAAACCTCTTCGGTGCTGAGCCCTCCTTTCATGGCTCCACGTTTGAGCTTCATTTGAGCTTCTTCTGACATGGGAGCGTCATCTGAACTCATTTTTCCTACCAGATAATTAACTACCTATTACTTTGGGATCACCCTTTTCACTGGTTGATAACATGATGTGCTCCATTGAGACAATGATATATATATATTATTATATATATAGGTTCCTCTGGTACTCTGAGGTATGTTCTATTGGATAAGCTTTAGTATTCGAACGACATGCAGCATGACACGTATTATATAACGCGTCCATTTCATATATGGGTACTTGTTTATGCACCATGTTTCACTCTCAAAGAAATGTTCATGTTCGAAGGGTACAATCACATAAAACTATTTAATTAAAAATTATTGAATAATTTATAAGAGTGTATTTTTTTAAAAACAAAACATTAAAATAATTTTTTAAATGTGCATTTTATTAATGTGAGTGGAACTTTCCAATTTTACATCAAAATTCCATAAATAGATATTTATGGTTAAGTCTGTGTAATATTTGAACTTCTATTTGAACAACTAAGAAATGTTTTGCTCTATTAATCTATAGGTTTAGACGATAGCTTTGCAAATTTTAAAAATATTTTAGAATTTAATGAAAAATAAGGTGATCAATTGTTTGACAATTGGTTTAATTTAAAAAATACATATAATCTTTTAAACTGAAATCAACATTAAAAAGTAAAATAATCTACCATTTTCAAACTCAAAATATAGTATTTTTAATCTAGATGTAAAATGCATACCACAAAGGATTAAAGTATTTAGATGCTCATTTATGCATATAGAGGTATCAATGTTCATGTGTGTTTTGTGTATAAGTAAGTATGTATATTTCATTTTTTTGGTGAACAACTTCTGTGCAAAATCAAATTTTACCAAACAAATTATATATACACATAAAATTATTTATATTTTTTTATTATTATTATGTAAACTTATCTCATAATAATGATGTTCACAATAACTGCGGAACCAGAAATTAATAACGTACGCTGTAGTGAATGCGGGATAAGAGCCAAATGCTCTGCATGTATGAGCAAGAATCGATGTTGAGTCAGACATACCAGCTTCGGTCATGGATTTAAGTGAGTCAATTCAATAACAGGAATATTCAAATAGTTGAGTAGTTAGACATACCAATCATGTAATCCATAAGACACGCCGAATTTTAAGCAATCCATATTATATATTTTCTCTCGTCTCCTCTACGTACGCTGACTTTCTAGAGCGACGCTGCAATTCATTTGAATTCAATTCGATATTCTCGGATCCTTCTGCGCTCGGATGTATTTATAGAAGAGCCCCCCTGAATATTGTATGTATGCATAAAATAGTTCACCCACAATTGCAAACCAGACATACATAGCGCTTCGGCCATAATTTTCATTATCTCCAATATTTTAGGAACCATTCGGCTTTTAGGGTTTTCCATTCCACAGATATTGTGTTCAAGTCACAGAAGTAAAATGATAATGGCAGTGCCCATGAAACTTCAAACCAATGTATCTGTTCTTCTAATTATGACTCTCGCCTTACTTTTCACGACATTGTTGTTTAACGAAGTCTCCGCCACAGGAAGGCAGAGGCAGCTGATGACCGAAAAAACATTAACGTTCACTCTTCCAATGAAGTGGTGGCGGCTGCAAGAGGCAGCTTAACATTGTGGCAATCAATTGAAACTAATCGACTCAACGAGCACCTCCCGAACCCGCCATTCATGGGCTTGACACACAGCGGTACACATACAACAAAATGAACATTCATTATTTTCAAAGAATCCCATAATCAAAATCCTTTGAAGACATTTTTACAGGGTGATCGTGCCGGATAACACAAAAGGTATGGGTTAGTTTCATTATCAAGAGTAAAGTTACCAAGGTCAATAAAATTTCAAATAAAACCACTAAATTTCAGAATAAAAGAGATTTTCCATTCATAGTCAGTCTTGCAAAGGTTAATAATGCATATTTTCAATAATAACTCTTTTCGAAATAGAAAGATGGTACTATTTACCGCAAAAGGCTCGGGATTTTGGAATGTTTGGCACATTGTCTGCTATGATAGAAGGTTAGAAACAGAAGCATATGGACAAACCTTAAATATGAAATCAGAAAAACCACCTCCGAAGCACATAGCAAAGAAATAATAATGAAATGAGAGTGAAATTAACTCATGATAAATTAAGAAAACACTTTATATAGTGAAAGCTTGAGTGATAGAAGAAAAACTATTACCATGAATAGACAAAGGGAACAGTGCTAAGAGTTACATGCCATCAAATAACCATGTTAAACGTTTGTAGAAATTCAACATTTTTTTGTGGTGAATATTACATTGGATGGCGAATGCTTCGTTCGGTCTGGGAACTTACAAGTTGTAAAGGTGAAGCTCCGCTCAATGCTCTCTGCTCTCTCTGCTCCTCTGCTCCTCAAACTAGCTGCTCCACAGTCTCTGCTCTGAACTTACTCCGCAGAATTAGTTGCTCGACACTCTCTCCTTTGAACTTATTCCGGACTCCGAACAAAGCATTTGTAGACCACGGTGGACGCCTCTGCATATGCAAACAGCAAACAGTTGGCACTTGCAGGATACAGTTGGCACTTGCAGGATGCAGGACACTGCATGCATGACACGGAGAACACGTAGCAAAAACTTAGGACAAACTAAGTGGTGCTTTTGATACAATGTTCATCTCTGAAAACTTTGGATAACAAAAACTTTTCATGTCTCAAAACTTTGGATATCTTATTTTTACCCCGAACATAATGTCTTGAAAGCTGCGAAGCGCGCAATAAGACCCCCAACTTTGTTGTCCAATCAAAAATTACATAATAAATTTTATATTATTTTGTAATATGAAAACTTTGGTTAAAGTTGTGATGTATAGCAATATTTTCTGGTCATACAAGAGATTAATACACCGTCAACGCACAATAGATCGATAAGAGTCCCAGGAAGGGACTGATAAGAGTATTTTTAATTTTATCTTTATTTTCTCAAAGGATCTATTCCTTTATCCCCCAATAGTCTAGCCAACACTCAACATCATTGCGACAACCTTGTTTGAACCCATGGTGGGGTTTTTGTTAGAGTTAAAAGCAATTTTGGGGAACCTTTTTTCTTCCTTGTCGTAAAGATTATTTTTATATATTAGATAATGAAAAATAATCATGTTTTCAATTGACAAAAGGCTAGCTTTAGCCAATAAGATAGGATATGGAGTATATTTTTAATTTTGAGGTTGTATTTAAATTTTACTTTTAGATCAATTTGGTCTTGCTCCACGATTCACTAGATATATTACAACCCCAAACCTTGCATCCATATAAGATAACATGGGTGACGAGAGTGTTAAAGAGGAACTTCTTTTTACTCCAAACCCCAAGATCATTAGTGTTCAATCGTTTTCAAACTCAAAATAAGCTTTCCAACCTCCAATAATTATTTTTTCAATGTTATAATCCCATTTGAGTTTATGATGAATGTCAATACCTAAATATTTGTATGAAGAAACCTTCTCCAAGTAATTGTTATCATAGATGAAATTGACATGGGTGATCTTCTTCGATTTAATTACTATAACTTTAGCCTTGTCGGTATTAAAATTCATACCTATCTTGGAGTAATAATAATAGAGGATTTTACATTGTTTGTTGAGGACATCATGGATTCTAGTTTGAAGCACAATATCATCAACATAAAGGGGAAGATTGTACGAAGGTAAAGAATACTCTATTAGTTTATTAGTCAATAAAATATATATATATATTATATATATATATATATATAATTAATTTATAATTATAATTTATATTGAATTTAAAGTAAATTATATTTTAATTTAAATGTTATAGAAAAATATAGATGGATTGACTTGTTAGTTATTATTCATATAAAAAAATAACATTCAATTGACGTTATGAGTTCTCATTTTACTCAATGATGCTATTTGTGTATATAGTGTTAAGTTATCATTCTAGTGTGTGGGTGTAAATTATTACTACAGCAATCATATTAATAAATATGATTGATAGAAGTAGATAAATGTATATCAAATATATCCATAAGAGGAAACTTCAAAATTTAAGTAAGCTTAAAATTAATATACAAACAAATAAATTAAAAATAACAAAGACAAAAATAAACACATCTTTGTTGTAAAATAATATAAATTCCTAGTTAGAAAAACAATATCATCAACATAAAGGGGAGGAGTATTGATTGTGCCAAGGTAGAGAATACTCTACTAGTATAATATATATATATATACTTATTAATTTCAAGTCAATATATTTTAATTTAAATCCTATAGAAAAATTTAGATGGATTGACTTGTTAGTTATTATTCATATAAAAAAAATAACATTAAATTGAAGTTATGAGTTCTCATTTTATTCAATGATGATATTTATGTATATAGTGTTAAGTTATCATTCTAGTGTGTGGGTGTAAATTATTATTACGACAATGATATTAATAAATGTGATTGATATAAGTAGATAAATGTATATCAAATATATCTATCACAGAAAACCTCAAAATTTAAGTAAGCTCAAAATTAATATACAAACAAATAAATTAAAAATAACAAATAACAATGAAAAAAAACACATATTTGTTGTAAAATAATATAAACTCACCATTACCTAATGGGATATCGTCTATTTTTTAATTAAAACTAAAAACCTATTAGTAAATATATTTAACATAAATAAAGATTTATATTGGGTTGAAAATAATATAAATTTGAGATTAAACATAAGGTTGTTTCTACTAAATATTAAAACCTTATTAATAAATATGTTTACAAAGGAAAAATAAATTCTTTGTTACCATAATGTAAAAACAATTAGTATTGCCCATAGGGGCTTTGTAAGGACTTGCGGTCCGTGTGATGGGCGAGGTGAACTCCACGAGTCGAGCTACAGCGAAATGGCGAAGTACGACCGAAGAGCGAGACACATATGTGCGAGTGAAGGTGCAGTTGTGCAAAGTATATAGGCGAGCGAGCTAGGCAAGCTACTCGCGGGCCAATTGAATGAGTTTGTAAATGGGTGAGCCAAGGAGGGGGCAGTCCCACGAACTGGGCGAGTCGACCCACCTCCTGGGTGAGTTTACAATGCATTGGCAAGTCGGTTGGGTAAAGGAGACGTTCAACCGGGTGGCACAACTTGCCCCACCCATCGTATATATTGGCAGTGTCGTTGGGTTGGCAAAGGCATTCAACAAAATCACAACGAGTTCAATCTACGAGCCAAGGTTGAGGCGTGAGTTGAGCGTAGGTCAGAGAAGTGCGAGGTGGGCGCAATTTTATGTGCTGGCACTTCGGGCGAGCTGCATGTTGAAACAACGTTTTGGGTGACTTCGGTTGGACGGCGGGCAGGTCTGCATGATGGTAGGCCATGTGGTTGAGTGGGCGACCTGGGTGGGTGCACTATGCAGGTGGAAGTGCGGCTAGCTGGTTGTGCGAAGGGGAGTGATGCAGGAGCATGCACTCAGACGGGAAAAGCTTGCTGTTCCTATGTTTTTCCTCAGTTAGAAATAGGAAAATGCCATCTTTTTAGCTAGAATAAGGCATGACAAAGAAAAGCTAAGATTTTTTTAGGTACTGTTACTTTGTTTAGGTAATTGCTTTTGTAATAAAGCAGCTTGAGATAGGAAGAAACAAAAATGGAAAAATCAGCTGCTAAGTAGGAAGTTTTTCTTTCGAGTAAAGTTTTAGAATTAGAATTTTATATATGGATGGAAAAAACAGTGTCAAGGGTGCTGGGTAAAGGTTCGGACCTGTGTATGAGGAATGAGGAATTAACTATGTAATGAAAACAGGGGCGCGCTGTTCATAGTGTGTTTTTGGATTGAATAGAGGAGAAATGGGTTCAAATCTGGCGGTGTTAATTTGGATATGAATGCTGCAAATTGAATTAACTAGTGCGCATACTGTCTATTGTCAATTCTATTTTGTATATGCCTGTATGTTGAACTTGAAACTGGGCGCATGATATTAATGGTTGATTGTATGTCAATGATTTAATATTTGTATGCCTGTAGCGTGGAATGGAAGAGCCGACAAACGCTGTCATTATAATTGAATTGGTATTGTTTTGTTAAGATTTATTGCATTGAACTGTGGATGCATCGGACTGT
>APFE030922037.1:65403-78406 GCA_000404065.3 Pinus taeda
GAAAGTCACTAAAAACATGTTTATCTCTGGGTACGCAGGTTCTCTCTACCTTGCCTGCGTGTACGCATCCCAAACTCATTGTACCTGCGTACTTGTACCCTCTGTAAGCCAAAGGATGGGTGCGTACCCCTGTAAAGGTCAAAAGGCGCGAGTTTCATCTTAAAAAAGTTACTTGTGGTCACTTCTAGAGCCTTCTAGAAGAGTGTTTGATGTGTATTGAGTGCCTCCAGATGGTTCATGCATCCCTATGATAGAGGACTTATCCCATCAAGAGAGGAGCTACCCCATCCAAAAGAGGGAGTATCCCATTGATGTTGGAACTGAATAACTTCCTCTAGAACACTATAAATACAGGCCTTGGGCCAGAGGAGGGGAGGTTGAAAGCTGAACATTCCAAAGGGTAGATGCTATTGGAATTAGGACTTCCATTGTAACTTGTGAGGAGAGATTACCATCCTTTCTTGTTGCCATATTGGAAGTGGGTGAGCTTGTCAAAGTAGAGGAAATCTCTTGCTGGACCCTGGGAGGAGCTTGCACAACACCAAGGCTCAGGTTGTAATGGTTCCTTTTTGTTTCCTTAATACAAATAAGTCCATTCTTCTCAATGATTTGTTGTTAATGAATTATTTCATGTACTCCTTGGTCTATATGATGAATATGCTTTGTTTTATGAAATATTCAGGTGTTATGTAATCGTTTGACTGTTAGTGTACGCAGGTCTTAAAGTGAAGGAGGAGCTCATCTGGATCAGCAAGGCTGGACTGCTACAACAAGCGTTGGATTTGAGGTAGGATCAAACAACACTTGGTTTTTCATAGAATAATGTATGTTTAGAGAAGGATTGCTCTTGTTTGTCTTGTTTGTCACTAGAGAGTCTTAGACTCCTAGGGAGGTTAGGTTTGTCTGCAACAATAACTCTTTCCGCATGACAGTTTGTTTACAGGAATCAAAACACACATATTTCTAAACCTATCAACTACCACAAACAGGTATTCATGTCCCTTCATGGTTGTTGGTAAACCTCCCACAAATTCCATGCAAATTCTTTCCTAGGGACATGTGGGTATAGGTAAGGGATGATATAAACCATGTTTCATGTTACTTGGCTTGCGATTACAACAAAGCATGCATCCTCTTATAAACCTAGCTACCTATTTTTTGATCTTGGGCCCATACACATACATGTGTAAGATGGCCACAATATTCCTACACCAAATTTTCATGCAACCTTAGAAGTGTGAACCTCTCTAATCAGCTATAATCGATCACCTTTCAAAACACATAGCGTATCCAACCTATCAAATAACGAACCCTAGAGATGGTAGTCAATTGTGTTGTTTCCATCATGCACATGACTCTGACTTTGCAACTAATGAAACGCATCCTTCAATTCCCCATCCTCTAAACATGCCTCTCTTTATGCATCATGGGTTAATGGGTCCATATGTATCAGAGTTCCAAAAACTGTGATCTTTGATGTGGTTCGCCTTGAAAGCATGTCCGTTAACTTGTTTGTGTTTCCCTTCTTATACTTAATCACTAAATGAAACTATAATTATGGAAAACCCATCCACTTTTAATGATTGGTCTTTTGTAGCTTACTCCGAGCCTGCAAGTATTGTAGTGGTTGGTGATCTATGTGGATTATTGTCTCCTTTCCCACTAGATAATACTTGCACTTCTTCACGGCTTGCACTAGAGCATAAATATCCTTGTGATAGGTAGGGTAGTAAATGATTTCTCCTTTAAACACTTCACAATGGTATCATATAGGCCTTCCTCCCTACAAAAATATTTCTCCCATAACATACCCACCCACATCTATCTCGACTTCAAAAGGTCGTTGCAAGTTTGGTAATACTAGAACTAGTTCTTGGCCTATCTTCTTCTTTGACTCCTCAAAGGTCCATTGTTGACTCTTTCCCCACTATAAACTCTTTCCACTTGTTGTTATGGTGTGGAGTGGTGTTTCTACCATTAAAAATGAGGATATGAATTTCCTCAGGTATTGTGCCACCCAAACAAAACTCCTTACCTCAGAATAATTAGAAAGAATTGGTCATTTCATGATGGATTCCATCTTAGCAGGATCTATATTTAGCTCTCCTCCACCTATCACATACCCAAGATACACCAGCTATTATTGTGAAAAATCACACTTCTTGATATTTTCTAGCAGTTGGTGCTTCTTTTATGTCTCCAACACCTGCATCAAATGTGATATATGCTCCTCCCATGTACCACTATATACCTATGAATCATCCAAATAAACAATAATAAATGAAGCATGTTATATCATTCATTAACCTCATAAATGTAGTTGTTGCATTGCATAGGTTGAATGGCATGACTAACCACTCATACATACCTTTCCTGGTTTTGAAGGTAATCTTCTGGGTATCTTTTTCTCTAACTCGAACCTGGTGATACCTAGAATTTAAGTTTGGCTTGGTGAAGCATTTTCCTTGCTTCAATTAATCCAACAAATCATATATCCTAGGTAGGGAAAACTCATTCTTAAACATATTTTTTTTCAACCCCTTGTAGTCAATGCACATATGTCAAGTGTCATCCTTCTTTGGCATAATGATGATCAATGACCCGCGTAGTGATGTACTTAGTCAAATGACACCCTGTTTCTTCACATCACTTACTTTTATAAAAACAAAAATCTCTACAACCCAATACTTAGCAATGGAGAGTCTAACAATATCTAGATTTCATGCTTAACTTCCCTTTTGGGTGGTAACACATTAGGCTCCTAGAACACATTATCGTATGCATATAAAAACTCTTATGCTTGTTGTTTCTATTTATTATTACACCCTCTAGGGATGCCTTGCCTCTTACCAACTCTTTTATAAACTCATTTTCTCTTAAGAGCAATAAAACATACTTCTTCCTAGAGCTAATCAATTTATTGGCTTGGTTGGCACTTACTATTTTTTACTTTCCTTTGTATGCGTTGATGGTGAATGATTTTCCATCCTCGATGAGTTGGTATTGGTTGCCTCTCCGCATGAATATTGCATCTCACATGGACATGTAGGGACTTCCAAAGACACCCCACAAACATCAAGGGGAACTACTCATCAATAAAATAAGCACTAATATTGAATCTAATTTTTCACTAGTTTGTTACCTTTAACTCTACATCCTTATTTACCCACCCGAACGGACAAGGGCTTAGATGATCATGAACTTCCAATCCCAATTTTTTTACCAACTCTTCTACAGTGAGATTCACCTACGAACCTGAGCTAAATAGAGCATCAATATTTGTCTTCTTAACCTATATCTTTATGTGGAAGATTTTGGTCATTTATTTCTCTTCCTATTGTTGAATGCTACTTAGTTTCACCTCATTTTTCACTAACATATAGATTATCTTCACAACGATGTCCAAGTTTCTTTCAATCTAGTTTCTCGAATCCATGGCTATGAGATTATTCTTCTTATTATCTTTCTTTTTGTTCTTTGTGTTAAGATTTGGATGCAACTTCTAACACTTCTCCTCTATATGGTCATCAATGTTGCAGTGGTTACAATGGTTGTTGGGATATTTGCATTGATTTGTTGTTTTTTTGTAATTTTATCTTTTCCCCTTTTACACTTCTTCTTCCCCACCTTAAAATCATCATGTTTCTCCTTCTTCTTTGATCCATTTTATTTCCCTTTCTTCAGGCTTATGTTCCCTAGGTATTGTGCATATACACAAGCCTCATACACTGATATGGGCTTGAATATCATCACTTTCTTTTGTAGATCATTTTGTATACGCCCTAGATAATTGATGAGTACATATGGTTTATTTAGGGAGGTACCCAACATTATTTCCATATTTCTAATTATTTGGTGTAGTCATATACACTCTGCCCCTACTTCTATCTCAAATACTGCCACCAAATCCTCTGGGCCTCTACATACCTAATAAGGTAAAATCGTGACTTTATGAGGGTTTTAAAGCCCTTCCACTTAGTCAATTGAGGATCCCCCTTCAACCTCAAGGTATCTCTGTGGATTTCCCACCATGTCAGGGCACGACCCTCTAATTTCAGCCAAACAAATGAAATCTTATGTTCTTCCTCGATATGATGAACAATAAAACACACTTCTATTTTTTGTAACAAATGATTTAGCTTCAAAGAGTGATCTCACCTTGGTACAACTTGATATATACCTTCACTTCCATTTTTAATATTTATTGTGAATAGTTCATGGCACTCAACATAGGTTAGGTTGATCTCTTTCGAGTCCTTTCTTCAACTGGCTCTTTGTTTCCTCCCAGTCTTCTGATCTCCCCTCTTATTGGTCCTCTACATTAGAACCTCCATATTCTACAAATCACCCAATAGTATTGCTCAATATTGACATGAGGAGATTCACATTACAACTTATATCTACAACTTTTTCTTCCAACCACGAAAGCTTCTCCTCTGCATGATCATGAGGGTTATTCACAAATTTGTCAGGCATGACTAGGGTTTTTTGGCTTTTGGCTTCATCAATATAGATCCCATACAAATCTCCACAATATACCAAAATAAGCTTGCTACAATACCAATATTATTCATAAACTACTGTGGATATTCCACTTGGCAATTTGTCACAATAGATATGATAAATTATACTTATAAATATGAAATCTACACTAGTAAAGTTTATATAAGTTTTTATATTTTTGGATCTGTAAATTACTATTTATTGTGTATGAATGAAAATTATAACAATACAGAAAATAGAGAAAAATGAAATAAAAAATCACAAATCACAATTTTACACAAGATATAACCGAGGGAACTATTTTAGGGGAACACCTGGGTAGAAGGTGAGGTCGCTCTACTCTCTTTGTCTAAATAGAAAATTATTGTGAGTACAAAAAAGTATGGTTTGTGGCCCATGGTCTACTACAGTGCACAAATACTCACTATGTTCTTTCTCCCTATCCTTCTCAGCTACTATACTCATCTATGGAACAAGTGCACCTGAAAAGAATTAAACCCCTTTTCCTCCTAGTGGCTCAGCTATAACACAACTCGATAGCTTGCTAGTAGTTAGTTTTGACGACTTCAAATCTTAACCAAAGTTACAATATGGAATATTATAGATTCTTCTTCATTGTGATAATGTGGCTATCCCATTTTCCATGATTAATGGGGCTTGAGGTGGCATCTTCTTGAATTATGGTATCCAAAACTAGAAGGCCAACTTCCAAGTGGCATAACATTTACATACGTACTCCAAGGTGATTCTTGCGCCATTGGAAAGGTCTCTATATGTAGAATAGGAAAGAAAGGTGTCAAAATATAGTGAAAAATTTTTACCCAAAACATGTCTTTTAATGCCCCAAAATTCTCTTGGAAGGTTTCAAGCCCCAATTTTCCAAACTAGATCTCACATGTAAAACTAATTCTATGAGGTAATTCCTCCACTTTTTCCACTCTGAAAGCATCAAGATGAATGACAAAAAATATAATTACCCAATTTAGATCACTTTAAGTGGAAGTAGGAACTCCAAGGTTGTCTTCAAGGTCCACAATCTTCACCAACCTACAAGGTATTAGGTATGCATTTTCTGTCTCATTAGATAAGAATTCGTGTATGTCCTTTATTTGAATCTTGACATTTCATATACACTATGGCACACACCATTTAATGATCTAAGGGAAAGATTTTTGGAGAAATATATTGAGGTAAAAAAATCAGTGACTCTGTTGGGGAATTTATCGCTATCTTTTTATTTTTTTCTCCTTAGTTTTGAATTTTCACTTCTACCTATTTGTGAGTCTTTCTTTTCCTATTTTGACATTATCTAGCCTTGTTATAGGCTTAATTTTATTTGGAATGGTTATATATGAGACTATTTCTCTTTATATATTTTCCTTATGTTATTTTCACTCCCTATTATCCATTTACAAAGTGACTTCAACACCTATTTTCTCTCTGGGTAGTCTCCTTGTAGTGACTCAATGCCCTAGTTACCCATTGTATTGGAGCAACTACCTCGTGTAGACTCCCTTTTTGGTATGGATTCCTTTAGGACATATTGTAAGGGCTCTATATATTACTTCCTCCATATATAATTGATTAGATATACTTCATATATGGTTTATTGTCCCTTTATTGGTCTTATCTCTTTACTTGTTTGTAATTTTGGTATGTTGTGTCAAGGTTAAATCATTGATTCGATTTTTTTTATAGTGATTAGTGCTCATTTTGATTTTTCGACATAGTAAACTTGATATGATTGATCAAGTGAATATTTGTGACCTATTTACTTGTTTGGGTCATAGAGAAATCCAAGTTTTGTGGCCTCTCAATTCTTGCTTCTTTTGTCTAGGATTTGGATTGTTTTTCCACGTAGGTCATTTTAGGTTTATGCTTTCTTTCTTCCAACATTAAACTATGTAATGTAACCTTTTTTTCTTTGAACATGTTATTTATTCAAGTTTGATGAGCCATAGTTCATAACTTTTCATTTTAAAGGCTGAGTTTTAAACTTTTGGGTGCTTGTTGATGCTCTTGCTTTGGATTTTTCCAAGAGTTTTTCCCTTTTTATACAAGTTGTTTTATGGATTTGTTCTTTTATGAATTTGGTGAATTTCCAAGTGATCATTGAGAGTGAATGTGAGGTTTTATTTTCTCTTGGAAAAAGTAAAATATCTCCTCTACCCTTCCTTTTATAGTTATCATCGAATTGTAAATGAAAAATTACACTTAATTTAACTTGCATTAGAATTGGTATTGTCTTTTTCACACTGTCTCATTTGCTCTCCATACCCCAAAGTAATTAACAACCATAAAATAAAGTGTAATAAAATTTATTAGATGTTTTTGGGTTATAGAAAACCAATAGTATCTTAGCGTTGCAGAGCCTTAGAGTAGCATATCCAAAGTAAAATTTTCAAGCTAATCAAACTAAAACTAGATATACTAAAGATTGTAAATCCATTTTCATGTCAAAAACTTGTCACAAATATTCTTTCACATAGGATTTAAGCATCTAATAGCATAAAAAATATGTGGAGGGACGTCCCCACTCTCTAGCTATTGGTGTGCATGTTACAAGGGGATCTCTTTGAGAGGCACATGGCTTGATTTGAGCAATATCCCAAGAATTTTTAGGTTTAGGTACCCTACCTATACATACGGTTCTCATCACACTTTCCCCCCAGTATTTTGATTGTGAAGTGGTAACCTTAGTAGCCTATATTCTAGGGATCTTTCCTAGGTGACTGTGGGTGGGAAGTCTCAACATTTCTAAGGCATATGTTAATCACCATATCAATGCTCCTTAAGGGTGACACTCAATCCCATCGATGTCACTTGCACTAGTTAAGGCTAATATAGGTATATTGGGGTAACTACTTATCCAATCCTTTGTTATTCCAAGGTAATTGGGATTTTCATCACCTCAAGGGTCATGGCTTTTGGGAGGTACCTTTTAAGTTGGTTTTCCTATCGAATTTCTTAGGGACTTTATAGTGCATGTTGTTTAGTATAAGTTTGGTTTGCTATAATGGTTTATAAAATTAATTGATTCAATAATAAAAATATATTCACCATGGCTAACCAAACTATCTATTTTTCTGGAGAAAAAAAATTTTAAACCTTTCTCCTCGGGAGGAGGGTCCACCATGTGGAAGACGTAGGATATCTTTGGCATGGAAGGACCTAGATCAAAGTTGAGTTCGGGAAGATAACCATAGTTTTAAAGGGGGGGGGGATTGGTCATTATTGAATTTATAAATGAAACTATACTTCCACATTTCAACCCACCTTTAAATAACCCTCTTGACATTATACTTGTATAGTTGAGTGCTTATTTTTGTAAACTTTTTTTTATTGTTCTCTCATTTAATGTCTAGTGAGATTAGTTCTTCTACCATGGGGGGAATGGGTCCCTCATCACCATCCATGTAGAGAGTATCCTCTTTTATGTTATCTTTACCACCAATCATTGTGATAGGGCCCACTACCTCAATGTAAATTGAACCTTTGTCCTCATAATGGGGTATCCCACTAATTGCTACTACAACCCCAACATGTTTTTTGAGTTTGTTTATGTCCCTTCCTCTAACTAGATCATTTTTTAGAATGGGGGAAAGATAATATAACCTATGGGAGATGGGTGGTTTTCACCTAGTTCACCTATACCTATAATCATTATCTCTAGTATGGGTCAATCATCTTTGACAAACATACTTGGGGGAACTGCATGTGTCCCTGATCCATATGGGGGAAATCCTTTTTTCAAGGGAAACTTTAATCCTTATTATACTTCTTTGTTTGGAGGAACGCCATTCTCTGTAATTTTTAAATCCTTTGGAGGGGGTAATTTACCTAGAGAAATATCCTCACTAACACCACTACACCCATCATTTTTTTCCACTTATGGTGGTGATTTTTCATTAGGAGGTATTCCTTCTAGTGTTGGGTATAATCCCATTAGAAATCATGGTTTAGGCAGTTCCTTTGTCTCTAGGGAAAATAATACTTTCACTACAATGGTTGGTTTAGAACCTCAGTACTCTAGTTCTAGTCAACCCTTTGCTCAACCTTTGTCTTCTAGTATTAGGTGCCTATAACAGGTTGAAAGCATGAAGTTGGGTTATACTTTTTGATGAAAGAGGGCACGTTTGGGTGGAAAAATCAATGGCTCGATTAATCCATTTAAGCGCTTGATTGAGACTCTTTTAAGTGCTCAATCGAGCTCCATGGGCACTAAAAATGTAGCTTGATCAAGCTATTTGAATTTTAAATCTAGGCACTCAATCGAATTTAACCGCATAATCAATCCTCTTATCTCCTAAAATCCACAATTTCCACACCCTTCTACAAAATTTCTTGCAACACCATTTTGTACCCTAGCAGACTTAGGGCTATATTTTCCTTAGGTGGCTGATTTGATCACGTTGGATTCATGAAGGAAACCTCTATCCAATGGCATATTAGTTTGACATTTTCAAATTCGTATGATATTTTTCATCTAATTTCTTTTAAACATAATGCTTGAAATTGTTTTGAAATGTTTTAAAGAGGTTGAATAAAAAATCAATATGATAAAATCTACACAACAAAAAAAATTCAAAAAAATACCACTATCTTGTTTTACGAGTCCTCTTCAAAAGGGTACTTTTGGTTTTTTAATTTATTTAAATAGCTGAAAAAAAATATTACGTGAACACATGTGTGTGCAAAATGCAATTGAAATATTACTTCGGCAACTTCAAAGAATAGTAAAAAATGTATTTTTGCATTAAAAAAAAAAGTTTAATATGAAAAAATTAGCTCTCTTAGTGCAGATCATCCTCAGATATATATATATATATATATCGAGAGAGAGAGAGAGAGAGATCTATATCTATATATATATTTTTAAGTTACACATTTTAGACTAAGTTATGCTATGTGAACACATGCATACCTCTTAAGATGTGTGAAAAATTGCAAGGACATGCATTTCATTTAATGGAAAATTGACATATTATATTACAATAAATACTTTTGCAAAAAATATCGTTAGGAAAAAAACATAATTATCCACAAAAACAAAAAATTTACTCCTAATCAAAATTCACATTGCTTATATGAATTTTGAGGGCTTCAATTTGATAAAAGAGGAAAAACTTGAAATTTCATCGCCACATTTGGCCCAAAAGTGTAACACGTCTTCATGATTTCACCCAATACTAGTGTAGCCCCCACATTGTTATTGTTGTGCCCCATAGGTACCCACTATTTTTATTGTTGTGCCCTATAGAATCCCACTATTGTTATTTTTGTTCCCTTACATTATTATTGTTTTGTAGGCCCTAGTTATATTTTGACCCCTTAGACTCCTATATATACCGAAGATGTCTTGTCATTTGAATCATTCAAGAATTGTTCATTTATGTGATGCAAAAGGAGTTTTCCCCTCAAAGAGGCTTATTTTCAAATCGTTGATATATCTTTTCTTCTATTTTAGGATCGGGTTACATAACATTTGGTATCACAGCTTTGGATCCTAGGTTTTTACTACTTCAAACAAATCATTATGGAATTTTCACTATAACATTTTTTTGTGAGGCTTTAGAAAATGAAAATTTTACCACATGGATTAGAAATCTTGGTAAACTTCATGTAAAAATTCCAGATCTTTTTTTTCTACATTTTCGAAGATATGGTCCAAGGAATTTAGGGTTTATACATGCTCCAAAATTCAATCTCAAACAGGTGACCTAGGGAAAATCATCATAACTCTCTTTTCGAGCATCATATTTGAATTATATAAAAATTTATTGAAATGTCACAAAATTTTGTTTCTTGTAGATTAATTTTAGAGACAAAGGTTGAAAAAGTGACACGTGGAAATTCGTACAAGTTCACTATACTGAACTAGTCAACAATCAAGCCATCGTGTGATATTTAGAATAACCTTATATTGAAGAATACAATTTTAGTATAACTTGTGAGTTTTGAAAGAAGACTCAGAAATCTAACTTAGGACAAATTTCAAACCTTGGGAGGCCAAAATTATAGAGATATAATAGTTTCAAGATAAATCTCCAAAAAACAAGAAAAAAGGTGTGTACGTTTTTAGAATTTGCTTAACTTTTGTTTGAAAATTCAATTTGAAGTGATTCAAAGGGCATAATGAAGCACAGATATCATTATTTTGTTCCATTATACCTCACAACAAAAAAATGGATACACCTAGCAAGCCAAATAAAGTTCTACTATGACACCTAAAGAAGAGGACAAAATGCAACAAGATATACTAAAATTATGGGACAAAGTGTAGCAAGTTTCACTCTCACAAAGAGAAACCAAAAATAAATTGGATGTTTTAAAAGCAACAATAAAAGGGGACATGGGAGTTTTTAAGGATGGTTTAAAAGTATACATGGAAGCACTGATGAATGTCAATATGAAGGGTTGAAGGAAGGTTTGATGGAGTTGTTGCAAGAAAGGCTTCCTAGTGGTGACGAGGTATTCCATGAAAATAAGGATGAGGACAAAAGGAATTATAATTTTAGAGACTCCAATAGTGGGTTGAATATTAAACACATTCCAAATATCGATATGAGGACGTTTGATGGAAATTATTTGCTAACATGGATACTATGTATGGAGCAGTTATTTAATCTACACAATGAGCAACACACACAAAAGGTACACATTACATATTTACATTTAGAACCCAATAAATTTGTACAGCATCAATGAAATTTTCCTTGGAAAGCACTAGTCACTTGGACAATTTTTAGAGAGGAATTAATAGTGCATTATGAGGATACAAAGGGAAATATCTTCTTTAGCCAAATGATAAATCCCAAAAACAGGGTTCAGTTTGGGAGCACATTAATGACTTCCAGAGATTGAATATAAAGGTAATTGATATTATAGAGGATCATTTGATTAATTTCTTCATAGGGACTTTAAAGGATAACATCCAATATGAGGTTTGCCTTTTGGGAACCTAAGTCATTTGAGAATGCATTCAGGGTCACAAGAAAAGTTGAAAGTAAAAGTATGGCAACAAGGAGGTCTACCACTCACTTATAGAGATGGAAGTGTTGTTGCTCCTAGTTTTCCACAACATACAAGGTTGACACCACAAAAACTAAAGGAAAAAATAGAAAAAGGGCATTTCTATCGTTGTGATAACAAATACACTAAAGTTCATAAGTGTGCTAAGAATAAATTATTATACATGGATTGTGAAGACTCGGAGAAAGAAAAGGAACAAGAAACATCAAAAGAAGAATATATACACCAATAACCAACCTCAGGAGTTGAAAAAAGAAGAAATGAATCCAACTATATCTTATATTGCATTGGCAATAATTACCACTCCTCAAACTCTCAATCTAGAAGGATATATCAAGAAGAAAAGGGTAATAGTGTTGATTAATTTAAGTAGTACTCATAATTTTATTCATTTTAAGATAGCCAAGGATTTGAATTTCTTTCTATACCCAACACCAAAGTCTCAAGTGATGGTTGCGAATGGAAGAATTATAATTTTTTCAATGAAGTTCCATAATATCAATCTAACCATGAGAAAATATGTATTGAATAATCCAATTATTTCCATTCCAATAGGTGGTGAAGATTTTGTATTAGGAATCCAATGGTTACAATATTTCGGGACAATAACTTTTAACTTTCAAGAGCAAAATTGATTTTTTCCTCAGATGGAAAGAATATTGAATTATTTTCACTAGATGTTCAAATGTATACGTCATATATTTCTCCATAGCTCCAAAATGTCCTTAACAATCATTCCAAGGTATTTGAGACTCCCAAAGGTATCCCACCTATTAGCGATCATGATCATGTTATTCACTTGATTATAGGAGGTGTTCCTCCAAACATTATACCTTACAAATAACCTTATGCCCAGAATAGTGAAAATGAATATATGGTTGCAGAAATTCTAGAGGCAAGTATAATTCAACCTAGCCAAAATTATTTCTCTTCTCTAGTAGTATTGATGCACAACAAGGATGGATCATGACATATGTGTCCAAATTATAAAGAGCTCAACAATCTCACTATCAAAGATAAGTTTCACATTGCTATCATTGATGAATTTTTTGATGAACTACATGGAGAAATTTACTTCATGAAGTTGGATCTTGATTCAGGATATTATCAAATTAGAATGAAGACAGAAGACATTCTGAAAATAATATTTAGAATTCATGGAGGTCATTATGAATTTTTGGTCATGCCTTTTGGCCTTACTAATGCACCTTCCACATTTCAAGGTTTAATGAATTACGCTTTCAAACCCTTAGAGAATTTTTGTTAGTATTTTTTGTGATCCAGGTGGATGTTGGTGGCCACCCACCTATCCCATTTGGACCCCCGCAACTGTCTCGTTCAGTTTTTCAGTTTCCGTAATTGTAGCACAATTTACTATTTTTAGCAGTTTTTCGGGTCCTGAACTTCCGGAGCCGTTTTGTAGTCCCTAAACGACGTTTTTTTGGGAAATCTGGGGCAACATGGGTCC
>APFE030922037.1:81127-104112 GCA_000404065.3 Pinus taeda
CTGTCTCTTTCAGTTTTTCAGTTTCCATAATTGTAGCACAATTTACTATTTTTAGCAGTTTTTCAGGTCCTGAACTTCTGGAGCCGTTTTGAGGCCCTAAACAATGTTTTTTGGGAAATCTGGGGGCAACATGGGTCCATGGACCTATTTTTCCCTTCCCAAAGTGGTAGTTCTCAAATAGATCTTTCTAACGAGCTATCATACGCGTCAAATGGAGATCGTATGCCAAAGTTACAACCCCGGGAAATTGATGTAGCAATTTACCCAAAACGGGGCCCGCAATTTGGCGTTTCATCTTCTAGGGTTAGGTTTTAGAATGTGAAGGGTTTTCCATTGTTTCTCAACAATAAATAGGCCTTTGAGTCTCATTGTAACACAGTTTGGAGAACAGTTCAAAGGCATGTAGCCACACATCTCTTCTCAGAGATAAGCTACCATCGCCCTAGCTAGTTTATTTCCATTTCTAGTTGTAAGCATATTGCAGTATTTTCCATTAATGAAATGAAGTATTATTTCCACTGCATCTTTGTGTATATGGTTATATCTGTATTTTATTGTGTTCCTGTTTAAATCCATATCATTTTGATGATATACTAATCTATTCCAAGTCTTGGAAAGATCATGTTCAACATGTTGATAGGGTGCTCAAACTATTGGAGGACTAAAACATTGTACACAAAATCCTCTAAATGTTTCTTTGGAGTATAGGAAGTGAAATATTTGGGTCATATTGTATCCCATGAGGGTGTTAAGGTAGCCCATAGCAAAATTAAATTCATCAAGGATTGGAAAATCTCCACAACCTTAAGGAATTTTTGAGGATTTCTTAGGTTGATAGGGTATTATCGCAAATTTGTTAAGAATTATGAGAAGATAGTAACACCTCTAGAAATATTAATGAAGAAGGAAGCATTTGTTTGGAATCCAGAAGCAACTAAGGCCTTTAAACATCTTAAAGAGGCAATGTGTTGAAATCCAATATTAGCTACACTAGACTTCACAAAACCTTTACTATGGAATTTGAGGCCTAGGGAAATGACATTGGTGTTGTTTTATTGCAAGAAGGAAGATACATTTCTTTTGAATTCATCAAATTAAGGAAAAGTATTTACATAAACCTATTTACAAGAAAGAGATGTTGGAAAGAATACATGCACTGATGAAATGGTGCCCTTACCTAATGGGAAGGCACTTCAAGGTAAAAGCAAATCATGATAGTCTTCAATACTTCTTAGAACAAATATTATATATAGAAGAGCAACAAAAATGGGTCACAAATATGTTGGGTTATGACTTTGAAATCATCTATAAGAAAGGGAAGTGAAATGTTGTTGCAGATGCACTCTCAAGAAGGGAACAAGATGTGGAAGCATTGCTCTATGTCATTTCTATTATCCAACCTGATTGGATAACTAAAGGAAGGGATGAATTAAAGAATGATGAATAGGTATGGACACTCATTCAAAATTTGCAGCAATATCCCAGTACATTTGATTCATTTATTTGGAAAAATAATTCACTATGGCACAAACATCGCTTATATCTATGTAAGAACTCCTAAATTAAACAAAAGCTTCTTTTAGAATTGCACAACTCTCCTATGGGAGGGCACTCATGATTTTTAAAAACGTACCACTAGGTCAAGAAGGATTTTTTTGGGGATGGACTTAAATATAATATTCAAAAGTTTGTGGTGGAATGTTTGGTTTTCCAACAAAAGAAATTTGATAAATTAAGATCCAATTTCTTTTACAACCATTAGTCATTCCAATTTAGTGTTAGGAAGAAACCTCAATGGATTTTATCACGGGTTACCTAAGTTTGAAGGAAAGAGTGTCATCATGGTAGTAGTTGATATACTTACCAAGTATGCACATTTTTGTGCATAATCACATCCTTTCAAAGAAAGTACAATTGCTATTGCATTTATGGAAACACATCAAAAGATACATGGAAACCCAAAGATTATAGTAAGTGATAGAGATCCTATTCTCACTAGAAATGTTTGGTCTTGGTACTCAATTAGCTCATAGCTCATCTTATCATCCTCATTCTAGGGGGAAAATTGAGATAGTGAATAAGTGTTTGGAAGGACAGATTTATTTATTTATATGTAGTAAACAAACATAATGGATAAAGTGGTTACCCATGGCAAATTGGTAGTATAGCACTTCCATCCATACTGTAGAAAAAATGACCCCTTTTATGGCACTTTATCGATATCATTTGTTTTCCATCACATTGTATTTAAGAGACAATTCTAAGGTTCAAGAAGTGGAATATCACATAAAGCATCAACAACAATTTCCCCAACTCTTAAAGGATAACCTAACTCTAGCACAAAATCAAATAAAACAACATGCAGATTAACATCACAGAGAAAGAAGTTTTGATGTGGGTGATTGGGTATTTTTACAACTACAACCATACAAAAAAATGTCCTTCAAGGAATCTAAGAATGATAATCAAGTATCACCCAAGTAGTATGGCCCTTAAAAGGATTTTCAAAAGATTGGGACTATGGCATACAAATTCTAGTTGCCTGCATCTTCACAAGTACACCCAATTTTCCATGTTTCATGCTTAAAGAAGCTTAAAGGTTACAAGCTTCCAATTCAAACCATATTTCCAAAACTTGAAGATGAATGAAAAATGATATTGGTACATAAAGAAATCGTAGAAACAAGAATTTAATAGCTATGGAATAAATCAACTTCAAAGTATCTCATTAAATGGAAGAACTTACCTATTGAAGACTTTCAATGGCAGGATTTTATTTTATTCAGAAGTATCCAAAACTACTCAAGCATTGAGGACAACACTCTTTTGAAGGACAGGGTCATGTTAGGTCCCTATAATACTAGCGTGTCCCCCACATTATTATTGTTGTGCCCCATATAATCCCACTATTATTATTGTTGTGCCCTTACTTTATTATTGTTATGTAGGACCTAATTATATTTTGACCCCTTAGACTCCTATATATACCAAGGAGTTCTTGTAATTTGAATCATCTAAGAATTGTTCATTTATGTGATGTAAAAAGAGTTTTCCCCCTCAAAGAGTCTTATTTTCGAGTCATCACTCTATTTCTTATGTTTTGTGATCTGGTTACATAACATCTAGAAACTTTGTAATAGGGGAACCACAAGGCTCACCTCAGGGTCTTCTCTACCTTCATATCTATTCAACCAACATTATCTTCCATTTCTAACATCTCTTTGATTTGTTGGGCTCGGAAAATTTAACTAATGGCCACATATGCCATGATCTTAGGTGGCCTCCAATACTCGCCAAATTATTGTTTAACATTCCCACATTTGAAGGAAATTTGGGAGAAAAATTGACCATAGATATTACCACTATCATCTATGGTGTTCTTTTAATTACTTGGTGGTTGATTCTACGAGTTTTTGTCTCTTCCATTGAACCCTGATCAAACATGCCACAAAATGGTATATCGAATTGGATAAGACATTCCATAGTGACTGCACTTCCTTGGCATGGATATTCTTGAACCACTTTCAATTACCTTCATGGAAAGAGGTCAAAATCAACCTCCTAAAAACCTTTAAAAAGGACACCTCTACCCATATCTATTATCACATTCACAAGTGGAGGGATAAAAAGTGTTTGACTAAGACCAAAAGTTCTCACCAATTGCTCGAAATTGGTTTACCCAATACTTGCTACCACTTATAACCACGTATGTCGCTATTGATGGGGAAACAATTACTCTTGAGAAGCAATTTATTTTACGTGCCCAACATATTGACTCGATTTATTCTTATTCGTGAACTTTATATGATATCATCCTGTTGTAGTGGCTACAACCACCCTCCAAAATTTTTCGTTAGCTTCTTTTTGGAGCCTCCCTTCAACACTCCCTTCAATTTTTCCAATGAACACTCCCAGCAGGAATTGTGCAATTTTCCCCAGCAGGGATGCTCAGCCCAAAATTTTCACAAATATGGGCAGCAGTCAGCTACTCTACCTAGAAATTGCACAAATCTCTTGGGCACCCAGCGCATCTCCCAGCCAGAAATGTGCATTTTCTCCCAGCAATCGAGCAGTCTCTTACATGTGCGGCTGAGTTGACCATTTCCTTCCGGGACCAAGCAAAACTAACTTGCATGCATGGGCTGCTTCTCCCAAGGTAGCATGCAAAGGCATCCCTTGTTTCAAGGATCTTTTTCTAGCAGTTGGAGGTTACATGCAAGGATCATTTCTGAAACCTCCCATCAAGTATCGAAACCACAAGGCTCACCTCAGGGTCTTCTCTACCTTCATATCTATTCAACCAACATTATCTTCCATTTCTAACATCTCTTTGATTTGTTGGGCTCGGAAAATTTAACTAATGGCCACATATGCCATGATCTTAGGTGGCCTCCAATACTCGCTAAATTATTGTTTAACATTCCCACGTTTGAAGGAAATTTGGGAGAAAAATTGACCATAGATATTACCACTATCATCTGTGGTGTTCTTTTAATTACTTGGTGGTTGATTCTACAAGTTTTTGTCTCTTCCATTGAACCCTGATCAAACATGCCACAAAATGGTATATCGAATTGGATAAGACATTCCATAGTGACTGCACTTCCTTGGCATGGATATTCTTGAACCACTTTCAATTACCTTCATGGAAAGAGGTCAAAATCGACCTCCTATAAACCTTTAAAAAGGACACCTCTACCCATATCTATTATCACATTCACAAGTGGAGGGATAAAAAGTGTTTGACTAAGACCAAAAGTTCTGACCAATTGCTCGAATATTGGTTTACCCAATACTTGCTACCACTTATGACCACGTATGTCGCTATTGATGGGGAAACAATTACTCTTGAGAAGCAATTTATTTTACGTGCCCAACATATTGACTCGATTTATTCTTATTCATGAACTTTATATGATATCATCCTGTTGTAGTGGCTACAACCACCCTCCAAAATTTTTCCTTACCTTCGTTTTGGAGCCTCCCTTCCAATCGTCACATCAACTTATCTTGCTCCATCATGTTCACAAGCTTCAGTGTTTTGCTTGCACAAAGGCATCCTGTCGATCACAGCTTGAGGCATTCCCCTCACAGGATGTTCACCCGAACTTGGTCCAGTTGTAGGCTAAGTAGCTTCCCCAAGAAAATTGTGTATTTCTGGAGGGAAACCAGCCTTCCCTCCATAAATTGCACAATCCTGTCTGGCAGCCTACTGGGATCCAAGATTGCGCAATTTTTCCAGTGAACACTCCCAGCAGGAATTGTGCAATTTTCCCCAGCAGGGATGCTCAGCCCAAAATTTTCACAAATATGGGCAGCAGTCAGCTACTCTACCTAGAAATTGCAAAAATCTCTTGGGCACCCAGCGCATCTCCCAGCCAGAAATGTGCATTTTCTCCCAGCAATCGAGCAGTCTCTTACATGTGCGGCTGAGTTGACCATTTCCTTCCGGGACCAAGCAAAACTAACTTGCATGCATGGCCTGCTTCTCCCAAGGTAGCATGCAAAGGCATCCCTTGTTTCAAGGATCTTTTTCTAGCAGTTGGAGGTTACATGCAAGGATCATTTCTGAAACCTCCCATCAAGTATCGATTTCCCTAGATTTCTGGCATGCACGTCACAACCTTGATGTTATCAAAACTGATAAACCTGACACTGTAGAGCTCATTCCTAACATCAAACTTGTAGCCATGACATCCCACATCACATCTAGGAGTTGTTGGGACATTCATCTCAACTTTTTTCAGGTGAGCTCACTTCACATGCCTTCTATTGCATTTCTGTCACTTTTTCTAATTTTTTCTTGTGTGAGTATTGTTTGTTTGATTTCAATGAGTGCTTGTTGTTGTCTACATGTATATTAGCTTGTCCTAACATTGTTTCAATTTTCGTTGTTATCTCATTGTTGTCGCATGCATAAAAAAAAATTTCCCGAATGGTCGTTGATTTGGCAACTTGCCTCACCTACATGTATGATGTTTCATTTTTTGAATCAATCATTTGTCATTTGCATGCATGATCATTCACTTATGCTTACACTAAGTATCATCATGCATTCACACAAATTCACTTTCAGCTGCCTGTCGACGAGTCTGGGCAGCCTTGGCCCAGAGTTTGCCTCACCAAGAGCCTCACCAAGACAGCATTTTGCAATCTTGAAAGGGAAGGCTATGTCTTCCTCTCAAAAAATACGAATTTCTGCCCAGTGATTATCCCCCAGGAATGTTTTGTGCATTTTTTAGGGATAGTGATTGATGGCCCAAAAAATTGCACAATGTAGTCACTGAGCCTGCAGCCATTGCCAGCTGAGATTGTGCATTGTGCAATTCCAGTGGTCAACAGCCATACTGAAATTTTCATTGTGCAATTCCAATAGTTAGTCAACCTCCCAGTAGCCTAGATTATGCCTTATGCAGCCTTGGCAGTCAGTCGCTCGACCTCCCAGCTGAAATTGCGCAACATTCATGATTAGTCGCATAGGCATGTTGCAAGTTAGTTCTCAAGTTCATTTTGATTTTTGGCTGACAGATTGCTTGCCATGAGTGTTGCCATGTCTCTGGGTATTGTAGGTGTTCATCTACCTCTCAACAATGCAGGTGCAATGGTTTCCAAGAGGGTAGATTCAAAGACATTGCTCAGATCACACCTGGAGATGCAGTCGATCAAATGTCTATGAGCTTGCCTACTCACGAAGACATCAAGTTGTTCGTAGACAAGAACATCAAGATATCACAATGAGAAACATCATGAACAGTAGCTAAAGGCAGCATACCGAATGCAGCTAAGGCAATGAATGCAAGAGGAAGGTTTTTTAGAACACAGAGGTAGAACAAAGTTGCAAGATCAAGAAAATCCACTGATGATGAAAGCAACTTGGGAGACTCAGCCTATGAGGTGATGGTGTGACATGAAGATTGCACGAAGACAGAGAATGGAACAAAGAAGGAGTTGCTTGTGCTGAAGTAGCAACTTAAGGAAGAACATGAAGTTGCACAGACAGATTAATGAGTTGTAGTAGGAATAGGAACAACAGTCGGCCAAACATGCACTCACAAATGAAATTGCACCCGTAAAAGTTAAATATCCATCCCACCAACTGGCACAAAGAAAACATGGTGAGTAGTGTTGTTGTTCGCATGCAATGGATTTAGCAGCATGCATGTCATTGTGCACACACATGTAATCCAACTCATTCAGCACACTCACCAAGGCAAAAACAAGAAGCAAGCCCAACTGGAGTTGAATATGTACTTTGGCAAGTTGATGCGCGTGACCACCAGCACACACTTGAAGATCAACAGTTTTACATGGGTGTATTGTATGATTGGAACTTACACTTATTTATGTAAATAACCAATGCATTTTCACACATGTATTGTATCTATTGTAAGGCTGATCTTGAACACTTGTAATGCATGTTGCTTTAACCTGTGTTCTACATATGAATTTTTTCATTTGTTGTAATGCATAATCTATTAATGGAAATGTGTTGTATATGTTGTTAACGTTGTCCCATCCATGTTGACTGCTCTGTCGGACATCAGACAGACCTTTCATATGAAGCTCATTGTAACAACCGTTGCACTCATTCGGACTGATCCGAGAGTGTTTACATGTTATCTTACCCTATATGTTGTGACTCTCGCATCCATGTGGACTACTCCACTGGAAGCTATGTATGTCTTGTGCATTGTTTGTTCCTAACCAAGTTGGGACTGATCCCTTTCAACCTAGAACTCACCTTCACTCTCATCTCAACCCACTTGTGTTAGAACCTCTCATGCACCTTCCTTGACTCACTGCAGCGGTCACACCCTTGCTACTAACAGAGTTATATTACTTGCCTCTATGTGACATCGCGGTCAAGGAATTACCTTACAACCCACTGTTGGGACTCCTACGCCAAATGGTTTGAGGTCTAATTTGGACTTCTTACCGGGGAGATCCCCTTGACATGTTGGCAGGTCCAGCACCGTCAACATTTCTGACACTAGAAGGAGGGCCTGATGACAAGCTGTGTCCTCTCATCCAGTTTTGAACCTTTACATATCTTTCATGGAGTCTTGCACTCTTCTTCCCCCATGGAGTTTTTCAAATCGTGAAGATGTATCCATCACGAGGGAGTTTTCCTATCCCTTGTCCACTTTCACGTATGATGTTGAAGGCGAAGTGGCCTGGCCTGAGTACTTACATGACTTTCTTTCCATGCTTCATGAGGAAGATGTTTTTTCTAATGAATAGGTTGGCTTGCTACTTGCATACACACTTCAGGAATCTCCATTTCGTTGGTTGTCAGCCTACCAACTAACACCATGCACTAATTTGAGCACTTTTGTGATCTTGTTGAAGACATGTTCCATCATTTTTATCCATAACATATTAACCAAAAATTGTTATAGCAACAGAGGACTCCACATGAATCAGTTGTTGATTTTTGGCAGGGCTTCCATGACTTGCAATTTCAAGCTCTGAGGAGCCAGATGAAATTTTCTTATCTTTGGGACCAGTTTGAGTATTGCCTTAAGAAATCTGCTTGTCCCAAGAGAAAGTTTGAAATAAAGCCTCGCTCAACATTCTTCATTGATGGAGCTATGCAATCTCATGTGGATGCAATCACTGTCTCGACTGACCATTCATCTCCCTCTCATTCAACAACTCCACCACTACCCAGTGATGTTAAGGATCATGCTCACACACTCGCTCAGTTTTCACATTCTCCCTACATCACTTCACTCAATTTTCATGCATATTTGGTTGTGAGTCCTTCGAGTTCTCATATGCTTTCTTTTCTACGACCTCCATCTTCACACTCGAGTGTTCCTCTGGATGATGTTATCTTGTATTTGTCCATTCCAAACTCTTCAGTTGTTGTAACTGAGGAACAACCCACTGACGGAGTTGGTGTTGCACAACCAACATGCATTGTCATTCATGAAGAGTATGAGTGGGAGCTTGAACATCAACACTCGATGAAGGATGACTCCCTTTCGTCTAAGCCCCCTCTGTTCTTTCCTGAAATCTTTGGTGAGCTGCCATCCATGATTTTGCAAGAGTGTCTTCATCCACAAATGCACCAATTATTGATCACTCGCAGGACTCATCGGATGTTGGTCCATCATTCGACAACGGAGAGGATAAGCTATTCATTGAAAATCCAATTGATCTTTCATTTGTCTTTTCCAGAAACACAGAGGCTGATTTTGTTCACTTTTCATCTACCCCTCTATTTGATTTATCTGATCATAAACATGCCGAAGAAATCATTGTTCTTTCTAATCGTGGCAGTCGTGATCCATTTGTTTCCATTTTTTATCACAATCGTGAATCTATCATAGTTGATCTTTCGAAGCCACTGGTTTATGATGATCTTCCTGATATTGAACTTGAAACACCCAAGAATGTTGAGGCACTTTAGCCCGAGCTGATGATTATGTCAGGTCCTCACTCTCATGGGGTTAGTCTCACTTCTGATCATGAAACTCTTCAATCACCCAAGGCTCCTCATCACTCATCTGTATGCATTGAAGATCCATCTCACACTAATCACACTTCCTTCACTCGAGCTGCACGATCCCATTGCTCATGAATTGGAGGAATTTTACATTGCAATCACTCGTGCATGACGCAAGTTATCTTTGTTTCTTTCATTTGCTTGCATGTCATAGTCAAGAGTGTGCTTATGCTTCAAAGTTACACACAGCACCATGAGAAGTCCATGGACTGCTTGCCACGCACTTGTACTCATTTATGTTACGTGGGAACTTTGAAACACAAAGTGTGGTTGTCTTCATTGTTATATCTTTCTTTCCTGCTGGTTCGCACAACTGGGTTGCTCGCAGACCAAGCCTTCACCAACATGGGTCTACCAATGTGCTAGTGGCTGCATTGGAAATATCACTTCACATGATCAGTCCCATGCACTATTAGTGTAGGAGTAGGAGTAATGTTTGCTTTCAGTTAGTTTGCTTGCATGCTTGTTTGCTTATTCTCTTTATTCACTTGTTTGTCTGCTTTCTTGTTTTCTTACTTGCTTCGCTTTCACTTTTGCTTCTACTTTTGCTTCACTTTGATGTTTGTTAGTTCATTTGTTTTGTTCGTAGGTAAGTTTTGTATGAAATCATGTATGACTCTTGAAACGAGCTTGGTGAACTAAAAGAGGGCTTGTACAACTATCACTACTTGGCTGTCTATCATCTTGCCTTTGTATGAATAGCTTGTTACTTTCACTCCATGATACGTTGAAGGAAAATACGTATTGTTCAAAGTGAACCTTGGTTAAAACACAATGCTTCTACGCTAACTAGTGTCACCTACTCTAGTCGATTGTTTTTGGGTTAACCCTTTTCAGCTCAGTCAAGTAGAGTAAGGTGAGGGGGAAAACCTTAACATGCATGTCAGAGGTATAATAAAATACTTCTCTACATGAAAAACCTCTTCTACTCTCAGTAATTTAGGATCCATCTTCCGCCTCTGAAATCAATAAGTGCTATGCACGGTTATGAAGATGAAAATGAAAAAAATAAAAAAGTGAAAAAGTTCGAAAAAAAAAAAAGAAAATGAATAAGGTGAAAGAAGAGAAAGGCTTCCTCCACAGAGAGGTGATACAACTAACTTCGTCGAGGTACTAACCAGGCTCACTGGTGTTGGAGCCATGCTTGTGTTCCTATGTGACTCCGTCGGGGTATTGTCCAAGCCTATCGGCAACGGAGCAACACCAGAGATGAAACTAAGACTCTGACGACTATACTACTTGTGCACCTATATACACCTCAACCCCAATCGAAACAATTTTGTTTCCTTGGCTTGAAATGTGTGTCGATCAACCAAGGGCTTGGCAGATGCTACATCTTACAATCAAGCTAGTGTGAAGCCAAGATGAGCTAAGAACTGAGCAATAGTTCTGGAGGTGTTAGAATTGCTTTTCACGAACAAGGTCCATTCATAGAGTTAGAGTTCTACTAGTGTGTCACCAAGTGTTGTAGCGGCTACAACCACCCTCCAAAATTTTTCTGTAGCTTTGTTTTGGAGCCTCCCTTCCAACCTTCACAACAGCCTGTCTTGCTTCATCAGGTTCACAAGCTTTAGTGTTTTGCTTACACAAAGGCAGCATGTCAATCACAGCTTGATGCATTCCCCTCATAGGTTGTTCACCTGAACTTGGTCCAGCTGCCGGATGAGTAGATTCCCAAAGAAAATTGTGCATTTCTAGAGGGAAACTAGCCTTCCCTCCAAAAATTGTACAAACATGTCTCGCAGCCTACTAGGCTCTAAGATTGTGCAATTCTACCAGTCAACACTCCCAGAAAGAATTGCGCAATTTTCCCTGGCAGGGCTGCTCAGCCCAAAATTTGTGCAAATCTGGGCAGCAATCAGTTGCTCTGCCCAAATATTGTGTGAATATAATGGAAATCTAGCGCAACTCCCAACCATAAATGCGCAGTTTTTCCTAGAAGTCGAGTAGTCTCTTGCATTTGCAGCTGAGTTGACCGGTTCCCTCTAGGATCAAGAAAAATTGACTTGCATGCATGGGTTGCTTCTCCCAAGGCAGAATGCAAAGGCATCCCTTGTTTCAGGGATATTTTTCTAGCTGTTGTAGGTTACATGCAAGGATCATTTCAGAAACCTCCCACCAAGTGTCGTTTTCCCTAGATTTCTGGGATGCATGTCATAACCTTAATGTTATCAAAACTCATCAAATAGATGTTGTAGAGCTCATTCCTCACATCAACCTTGCATCTCTGACATCCCACATCACATCTAGGAGTTGTCGACGCATTCATCTCAATTGTTTTGGGGTAAGCTCGCTTCCCATGCCTTGGGTTGCATTTTTGTCACTCTTTGTGTTTTCGCTTGCATGAGTATTGTTTTCTTGATTTCAGTGAGTGCTTGTTTTTGTTTACATGTATATTAGCTTTTCCTAGCACTGTTTTATTTTTCATTGCTATCTCACTGTTGTCGCATGCATGAAACTATTTTTCACGAACGGTCGTCGATTCAATGACTCGCCTCACCCACATGCATGATGTTCCGTTTTTTGAATCGGTCATTCACCATTTTCATTCATGATCATTCACCTTTTCTTACACTTAGTATCACCATGCATTCACACTCACATTCACTTTCAATTGCCCATCGACGAGTCTGGGAAGCCTTGGGACGGACTTTGCCTCACCAAGATAGCATTGCGCAATCCTGAAAGGGAAGGCTCTGTCCTCCTCTCAGGATATGTGCATTCCTACCCATTGACTATCCCCCACGACTGTTTTGTGCATTTCTAAGAGACAGCAACTCCTGGCCCATAAAATTGCGTAATGCAGTCACTAAGCCTACAACCATTGCCAACTGAGATTACGTAATTCCGGTATTCATCAGCCAAACTGGACTTTTCATTGTGCAATTCCAGCAATTAGTCAATCTCCCAGCAGCCCAGATTGTGCCTTATGCAGTCTTGACAGTTAGTCTCCCAACCTCCCGATTGAAACTGCATAACCTTCATGATCAATCACACAGGTATGTTGCAAGTTAGTTCTTAAGTTCATTTTGGTTTTTAACTGACAAATTGCTTTCCATGAGTGTTTCCATGTCTCCAAGTATCGCAGGTTTTCATCTGACTCTCAGCAGTGTAGGTGCAATGGTTTCCAAGAGGGCAGAGTCGAAGACACCGCTCAGAGAACACCTGGAGATGTAGTCGATCAAATGTATATGAGCTTGCCTACTCACTAAGACATCAATTTTTTCATAGACAAGAACATGAAGATATCATAATGAGAAACATCATGAACAACAGCTGAAGGCAGCATACCAAATGCAATGAATGCAATGAATGCAAGACAAAGGTTTTTAACATGGAGGAAGAGCAAAGTTGCAAGATCAAAAAGATCCACTAATGATGAAAGCAACTTGGGAGACTCATGATATGAGGTGACGGCGTGACATGAAGATCATGTGAAGACAGAGAATGGAACAAAGAAGGTGTTGCATGTGTTGAAGCAACAACTCAAGGAAGAACATGAATCTGCACAGACAAACGAATTTGTTGCAGTAGGAACAGGAACATCAATGGGCGAAACATGCAATCATGATGAAACTGTGCCCGTACAAGTTAAAGATCCATCCCAGCAGTTGGCACAGAGTAGACACGGTGAGCAGTGTTGTTGTTGACATGCAAGGGATTCAACAGCATGCATGTCATTGTGTGCACGCATGCAATCCAACCCATTCAGCACAGTCACCAAGGCGAAGACAAGAAGTAAGTCTAACTGGATTTGAACATGTACTTCAGCAAGTTGATGTGCATGGCCACTAGCACACACTTGAAGATCAACACGAACACTATGCATTAGTGTGTGCAGGTTCAGCCACACCCAAGAATACCATGCGCATGTTAGCATACGAGTTGGATGAAGGAACCGAACCAATGCATGGGATACCACAGAGGCAAGAATTCGCTTCAGCAAGATGTCACCATGGGGTGCATGCCCACCATCACGGACAACCAAGCTTGGCATCAACTCACCACCTTCACCATCACAAGCATGTCAAAGAGTTGGTCTCACCATAGTGGACCAAGTGTCAGTGATGTCTTACATGTCTTGCTTAATCCATGTTGTCTCACATGAGTACATGTGCATTGTAATGTTGAGTCATGTCAAGTGCAAGTCAAGTGTCAATAGTTGGATGTAACAGTCATATAGTAGGTGAAGAGTCATGAGGGTAGTTGAACTATCACAAAGGGGAATGTCAAGGGTCACCCCACCCTTGCTATAAATAGTCCCTCACAACTCATTTCAAGGGCTTTTGGTCAGCTAAGCTTCTTATAGGACTATCTTGGAAATAACTTGGACAGTATTCTAACACACCTTGGCTTCTCTACTGCACGGAGCTAGTTCATCTCTTTGGAGGAGCAGGCAGATGTCGCTATAATGTTCTACTGTTGGGGCTAGCAGGTTTATATGGATGTATTGTATGATTGGAACTTACACTTATTTATATAATAAGAGCCAACGTGTTTTCACACATGTATTATATCTGTTGTAAGACTGATCTTTAACATTTGTAATGCATGTTACTTTAACCTATGTTCTACATATGAATGATTTCATTTGTTGTAATGCATAATCTATTAATGGAAATTTGTTGTAGATGTTGTTAATGTTGTCTCATCCATGTCGACTGATCTTCTGGACATCAGACATACCTTTCATATGAAGCTCTTTGTAACAACCATTGTACTCATTCAGACTGATCCGTGAGTGTTGTACGTTTTATCTTACCTTGTATGTTGTGACTACCGCATCCGTGTGGACTGCTCCGCCAGAAGCTGTGTGTGTCCTATGTGTTGTGTGTTCCTTGCCGATTTGGGATTCATCCCTTTAAACCTGGAACTCACCTTCACTCTCATCTCAACCCACCTGTGTTATAACCTCTCATGCACCCTCCTTGACTCACTACAGTGGTCACACCCTTGCTACTGATAGAGTTTTCTTAGTTGCCTCTGTGCAACATTGCGGTCAAGGCATTACCTTACGACCCACTGTTGGCACTCCTACACCAAACAGTCTGAGGTCTAATTTGGACTTATTACCAAGGATATCCCCTTGACATGTTGGCGGGTCCAACATCGTCAACACATCCCTAATAGTCCTCTTCCTTTAAAAAATCAACGCTAGCCTAAATCGAGACCAAATTCTAATGGTGTCATTGGTTCTGTCTCTTTTGATGTTGTGAGCCAATTAATTGATCAATTAGGGAAACTCAATGTTACTTCAAAATCACAAGCCCTAGAAACTATGCCCATTTCTCATTAATGGAATTTTTAGGTCTAAAATGGGACGTCTAAGGAAAATAATAAAATAAGAGATGAACTTTTGAAGAAAAGAGAGAAAACTAATTTTTTATTAAATTTTTAGCTTATCTCCTTTTAGGTTTACTCAAATTTCAAGTGTAGAAACCCATTGTATGTGGAATTGAAAGAATCTGCATCCAATGAGTACACACTCTACATACTTCTGAGTAGACTCACATCGAAAAAAAATGAAAATGCATGAAAAAATATGTTCAATACGTTTTTTCATGTATTTTATTTTTTTTAAATGTGGGTCTACAAATAAGTATACATAGTGGGTACACATTGGATTTGGATATTAATTTTGTATCAAACATGTTTCTATACTTGATATTTGAGTAAACTTGCAAAGTGAAAAGCTGAAAATACAATTAAAATGAAGTAGTTTTCTTTTTTCCCTCCAAAATGTTCTCCCTTGGGGAAAGTCTTCGAGGGAAAAGAAGAAAACTACCGAGTAGTTTGCTCAAGTAATATTTTCCCTCCAAAATATTTTTCATCCACATTCTTTGCTTTCCCTATGAAGGCAAGATCATTACAGTTCACCAACTCGATTACTATATGTCGACAAACCAAATATACCACTACAAGCACTATGGTGCCATATATTGGAGATAACCCTCTAGCCCATGAGAGTTTCATTTTGGGAATATTTAAAATCACAAAGTATTTAAAATTTCGTGACTTATCAGTGTATTTATTATACCCCTTCATGGTGTTTCCCCCACTTTTATAGCTCCCATGCACATGATCTCTTCTATCACCAATGGATTCCATTAAACACCTAATCCTTAGGTGGTTCCTTCTCCTTTGTATGTATACTTGTATGATAAACATATGCCTCCAATTATAGCAGATATTGGTCATCAATGAATCTAGTCAAAATCTGACACTTCTAATTCAGCTGACAAACCTAGTGAACCACTCAATAATTATCTTGTGCCCATTTGGTTGATTTACCATCCATAATTTCAAATTCTTCTAGATATTGATCTTCCTAATAATTAGGCAATCAAGGAATTCATGTCGATCTCTGATCATCCTTGGAAATAATTACATGATCAATCATCTTTTTCATTTTTACGTAGACTAGTTAGAGTAGTAACCAAAAATCCTTGCCTCCTTTGGCCTTACTGAGTGGTCCCAGTCCCCAATCATGTTTCATGATATTTTCTCAAAAGGGAACTCTTAGAATTGTCTTTTCATTGATGAAAAAGGAAAAGCATTAATGGAAAAAGAAAAAAGGATGATGGAAAAGGTGTTGCAAGGCTTAGATGTTTCCATGAAAATTAGTGAGCCAATTGGCAATGGTGCAGATAATTTGAAGAAATTTATTATACAATAGATCATTCCAAATGTAGATGAAACCCACTTGGATGGATAGAGCCCCAAAATAGCTTTCTAGTGGTATGTGGAAGTCCATAATGGCCTCCTGGATCAAACGTTAGAGCCAGTCAAAGCCAGGGATCCCAAAGTCAAAGTTATGCAAAGATAAAGTTGTTAGAGGACCCTTGGTGTGTGTTATGATTGGTGCATTGTCAAATTACCAAAACAATTAGTAGAGCAGCCAAACAAAGAGATAGGCAGACATGGAAGCAAATAGTGCAGTAGTTGGAAGAATTTCTATTGGTTGTAGGTAGAGCCCCCATATAGCTCATCATGATGAGGTAACCCCAACATTTTAAAAAAGAGCATAGAAGAGGAAAGCGAGATGACACAAGCCAAAGTTAAATAGCTCACATGTTCAATGGGTGGAGCATGCGCCACACATCCTATCAGTGCATCAAAGACAGTTTTGACAGGGTCTGTGGCATGTTAGTTAAAGCAAAAAGAGGTGTTGGAATGAGTGGTTTTCCACTACCGTCGATCAACAGATCAACAGAGGAAGTACATTCTCACACCCCCCTCTCAATACCATAAACCACTGAGAAGGGGTGTCAAAATTGGCAGTTTTGTTTGCAAAAATATTTTAAATAAGCCTAAAAAGATGGAAAAAGGAAAAGATGCAAGTCGGGACCCTTAGAAAATTATAAAGGAATTCAACAAAAAAACAAGGCTCAAAAACTATTTCTCTCTCCTGTGATAGAAAGGGTTTTGGGATGAACAAGATGGCAGCATTGAGTTTGGTAGATATGCCAAACATAATAGCATGAGCTAAATTTCTAAAAGCAAGAAGCAAAGGGGCTAGATGCAGTCATTAGCAGCATGAATGAGTTAGGTGGAACTTTTTCCATTTTTTCCAAATGTAGTGGCAACTAAAGTCAAAACTGGATTTAAAACTATAGTTAAATCAGGATTTGATGACTTGAAGAGAAGATTTAGAATACTGAAGTGAACAGGACAAAGGAAACAGTTAGAGACGTCAATGTGAAGTTAATCAAAATCTCACGCCAAAAATATCAAGACAAATTCTTTATAAGCATAATTGGTCGAGGGATTTTTCGATTGTGTAATAGAGTGTGGTGCAAGTTGAGTTGGTGATGTTGTTGGTGTGATTAGCAATGAAAATTTGTTGAATATATTGGTGATTAAGGAAGGAGGAAATTGTTTGATTTGTAAAAGGGGTGGAATTCATGGTTCTAGTTTGAAAATTGATGAAAGATGAATCATAGATGTCAAGCAAGTTGTAGCCACATGGGCTTCACTCAATGAACCTCTAACATATCACATGTGTTCGTGGCATACTACACAATACCCTTAATTTGGTTACATATTAGAAAGTACCTCTAAAATCAAATTATTTAAACCCCTACCAATATGAACACAATACACCTCCCTAATTTAAAAAATCCCTACTTTCACTAGATATTGTAGGTATCCATTTTTTCATTAACATTTTTTATACCCCTTTATATTTTTTCATTAAATTTGAGCTCCACTTTTTATACCTTCCAATATAAAAACCCTTGACCCCCTATTATATTCTCAATATATTCTCTCATTTTCTCCTCAATATATATCCCCCAATATGAATGCAAGTGGTATGGTATTTTTCCCCTAGTGAAGCCCCCGTGGTTGTAGCTTGCAAATCAAGGGTTGTAGCTCCTTCCAGTAGGTTTTGGAAAAGATTTGGGGTTGTAGCTCCATTCACTTGTAGCTTATAAACCAGGGAATTGTAGCTTCTTGTTGGTTGTATCTAGAGGAATTATGAAATTTTGTAACATAGTGTGCTACAAGTCGACTTGGTGATGTTGCTGGTGTGATTAGCAATGAAAAATTGTTGAACGTATTGGTGATTAAGGAAGGAAGAAGTTGTTTTATTTGTAAAAGGGATGGTATTCATGGTTCTAGTTTGAAAATGGATGAAAGATGAATCATTGATGTCAAGCAAGTTTTAGCTTGAAAATCAAGGGTTGTGGCTCCTTTCAGTGGGTGTTGGTAAATATTTGGGGTTGTAGCTCCATTCCATTGTAACTAATAAATCAAGGATTTGTATCTTCATGTTGGTTGTAGCTAGAGAAATGTGTAACATCAAGTTGTAGCTTGCCTTTTGAAGGAATTGAAAATCAATTTGAAGAATTTATGTGTTTCCTGTGTCACTGATATTATGTCATGTCATGCTCGTGTAAATAAATTGTTAAAGTTATTTATGGTGTCCTAATATCATTGCATAAGTAAAATAAATTTGTTAAATTGTGAAAATTTCTACAATATTTATTCACCCCCCCTCTCAGTACTGTCCTGGTTTATAACAATTGGTATCAGAGCCTGGTTACCTTATATCAATATAACAACTAGAAGAAAGATCAAGGACCATGGAAAACCAGGAAGGAGGATTTACCAACATATCACCCATGTTAAATGGAACAAACTATGTGTTTTGGAAAGTAAGGATGAAGACCCATATTCAGTCACTTGGAGTTGATGTATGGGATATGGAAGAATAATATCAAAAGCCTCTAGTAGTGACTACCAAATTTCAGAAGATGGAGTTTACATGCAATTATAAAACCATGAATTCCCTTCTTGTTGGCCTACCTAAATCAAAACTTGTCAAAGTGATGAACTGCACATCTACTAAAGCTATCTGAGACAAGATGAGTAGCTTCCATGAAGCAAACAAAGGAGTGGTAAATAAGGGAAACAAAGGAGTGTGTATATTGGGACTTAATGTTCTAGGTGTAATAGTAAGAAGATATTGGTAATAAGGGTTATTTCGCCAAGGAGATACTCTAGCTACAAGTAATTCGATAAGAATAGGAGCTCCTAAATCAATTATGGGAGGATTTACCATAGCATGATAATCTTGAGAGTTTTCCTCTATACTCAACAAAGTAGGTGGAAGAACTTATTCTCGTGAAGAAACACACTCCTAAGAACTAACTAGTAATGGTGTAGATATTAAAGTTGTTGAAGGAGGAATATAAGTTTTAAAAATTACCAGTTAAGTAATTTCTAGTTCCAAAGATTCAAGTTTAGTTACTTCTAGCTCTAAAGTTTCAAATTCAGTCGAACTATTTCTAAAGTTTAATATTCAATTGCCTTTGATTCCAAAGTTTCAACAGTTTTAGGTTTTGTTACTTCAAGTTCCAATGTCTCAAGTTCTGTAATTTTAGGTGTAACTTCTGGTTATGTAGCTTTTGATGGTTGAGGTGTAATTCCAGGTGTTAAACCGCGCATTATCCATGAACGGTGAAGTGCCACTGTGAATTTATACTAACAATTAAAAATATACACCCTAATATCCACTATAAATAATAAAAATAAACACATCATGCACTAATCAAATTTAAGGAAGAAGAAATACAAACCATTTCATAGTGATCGTACTAGTTGGTGATGAAATCCAACACCATTGGATCAATATGAAAAGTCGCTAAATATAGAGTGGGTGGAACTAGTTACATTGGCGACCTAGTTAACAGTCCAAGCTCAGTGCAAGTACCCTCACTAAAAGGTGGAGCAGCCTATAGGAAGTCCCAAGTAATTTTTACCAATGTATATTTCATATACATCAAGGACTTTACACTTGTTGTCACCTTGTGTATTAGACTTGGATTATGGTCACTAAGGTCACCACCTACAACAACCCATCCTAGGGGTACAGTCAACAATTGGACGTACACATAAGGGCAAGGTAATGAACCTGAAATTCCATTTAGAGGTTCCTCAAAACGAGAGTAGTCCTCCCAAGTGATCCCATATGATTTTCAACAATGTGTATAATATATGCAAATCAACGCCACTGAAAGCAATGAAGCATGGTAGGTTACTTCATTAGGCCCAATGTGACCTTGTGCTTGACTCTCGTGTAAGAGGAGCTCCCTAGAAATACGATGTAGTAAATGGATTTCACTCCATAACTCAAGATTCTAGGTTTATTTTGTAGCCTTGGAGAGTTTAAACTTACCACCTATTCCAAGGCCCTAAACCTAAGCTAGTGTGTGTATGCTACTACTAGATAATTGTTAAATTTTGTATATATTTTACTAAGCATTGATTTCAGGTTGTTATTTACTCAATAAAAATATGAAGTGGATGAAAGTGATGTTATGACACAACCAAAATTTCTAATGTAACAAAATGATATGCAATTTTTTAGTTCAATGAACGCTGACTACAAGAAGTAGAAAGATTTTTTCAATTTTCCCAAATAGATGAAGTCCCAAATTCAATCAAATATTTTAAAACCAAAATATATCCTATTTCAAAATTTCCTCCTAATATATGTGAGAATTTATCAACTTTTTGTTCTTTTAAAGAAAGCAACAAACACATAAATAGGCACTAAAATTTATCAAAAAACAAAAAGAAACCCAAAGCATATGTCATTTTTTTTATTTTTAAAAAACAACTATTTTCAAAAAGGGAGAAAAACTATTTTTTAACAAAACAATACAAAAAGAAACCTTCAAAGTAATTACTAGATTGCAAAATCAAAGGCAGTGAGATATGAATATTTAAATCTTTAAAGATTTCAACATTTCAATTAGCAAATTAGAGTAAGCAGGTCAAAGTAACAAGTGAAGATTTCACACCAACCTAAAATGTGAAGAATAAACAAAAAGACACATTCTTAGGTCCCTATAATACTAGTGTATCCCCCTTGTTATTATTAAAATGTGAAGAATAAACAAAAAGACACATTCTTAGGTCCCTATAATACTAGTGTATCCCCCTTGTTATTATTAAAATGTGAAGAATAAACAAAAAGACACATTCTTAGGTCCCTATAATACTAGTGTATCCCCCTTGTTATTATTAAAATGTGAAGAATAAACAAAAAGACACATTCTTAGGTCCCTATAATACTAGTGTATCCCCCTTGTTATTATTGTTAGTGTAGCCTCTTATTTTTATTGGTGTGCCCATGTATGCCCCTTATTGTTATTATTGTGCCACGTAGAAACCCACTATTTTTATTGTTGTCCCCTTACATTATTATATTTATGTAGGCTCTAATTATATTGTGACCCCTTAGACTCCTATATATACAAACGAGGTCTCATCATTTCTATCATCCAAGGATTGTTTATTTATGTAATGTAAAGGAGGTTTCCCCCTCGAAGAGGATAATTTTTAAGTCATTGATCTATATTTTCTTATGTTGTATGAACTGGTTGCATAACATCTTGTATTAGAGCTTTGGATTCTAGGGTTTTGATGCTTCAAACAAGTCATCTAGGAATTTTCAATAAAACATTTTTTCTACAAGGATTCAAAAAAGGAAATTTCAACCACATGGAGCCAAAATCTTGATGAAGTTCATGTAAAAATTTCAAATATTGGTTTGTTATAGTTTCTGAGATATGGTCTGACAACATTAGGGTTTTTGCAGGCTCCAGAATTCAATCTCAAACAGGTAACCTAGGGAAAATCGTCAAAAAATTATCTCCGAGTATCAAATTTAAATTTTTTCAAAAGTGACTAAAATTTCACAGTTTTTTTTTGTATCATTTTCAGGTCTAAAGGTTGAAACAGTGATACGTGGAATTCGATATAAATTCGCTCTACTAAACTAGTCTATAATCAAGTCATCGTGGGAGATTGGGCATAAATATTTATTCAAAACTTCAATGTCAGTTTGACTTATGGGTTTGGAAATAAGGCTCATAAGGCCACCATAGGATAAAGTTTCAGATCTTGGAGAGCCGAAATTACAGAGTTACAACCATTTCAATATCAAGCTCCTAAAATCAAGGAAAAGGTGTGTATTTTTTAAAAATTTCATAACTTTTGTTTGAAAAATCAATTAGAAGTGATTCCAAGGGCATATTGAAGTAGACATATCATTATTTGTTTCTAAAAACCCTCCCAAACAAAATAATTCTACACCCATTAAGCCCTCGGAAAGCTCTATTATAATGCATGAAGAGGAATAATTGCAAAATGATACGTCCAAATTACGGGACCAAGTGCAACAAATTTTTCTCTCACAAAGAGCAAACATAGATAAACTAAAAGGGGACATAGATGGTTTAAAATAGAAAAATAAAAAGTGGCATGAATGGTTTAAAAAAAGAAATAAAAGACAACATGAATGGTTTAAAAGAAGAGATGAAAGGTTTGTAGGAAGGTTTGACAAAGTTGCTCCAAGAAAGGGTTCCCAATGGTGACAAGGTATTTCGTGAAAATCATAATGAGGATAAAAGGAATATGAATTATTCTTTTAGAGACTCCAATTTTTGGTTTAAGGCCCACCACATTCCAAATATCAATATGAGGAATTTGATGTCAAAGATCTGGTAACATGGATACTACAGATGGAGAAATATTTTGATTTCCATGATGTGCAACACACACAAAAGGTACGCATTACATCTTTATATTTAGAACCCAACCAGTTTGTATGGTATCGATGGCTTTGTTCTCATAAATCACTTATCACTTGGTCAATTTTTATGGAGAAAGTGATAGCACATTATGAAGATACAAATAGCAACACCTTCTTTAGCCAATTGATAAATCTCAAACAAAAAGTTTCAATGGAATAGACAATTGGGGAATTCTGGTGCAGACCCCAGCATATAACCATTCTTAGCCAAACGGATGCCAGGGTGACACCTGCACTCACCCATAGTATGCACAACTGTCCCTGGATATTTGACTCTACAATGGAGTCAAATATACATACCATAAATGGCCAAGTGGCCCTCTTGTATAGTTCCTTTGTATAGGAACTTCAATCACCCCGCCATTACCT
>APFE030922040.1:0-13769 GCA_000404065.3 Pinus taeda
ACTCATGTGCTGGTGTGTGTCTATGTTATTTTAGGCAATGGATCGATCAGATTGCAAAATACATAGACACTAGAAAATTGAAAACAGTAAGAGAAACACAGTAAGCAAATCCAAGAACACAACAATTAATAAGGAGTTCAATGTATCCTCCAGGGCTACGTCTCCGGTTCAGCTTTCAGTGGTGGCATTCTTTTATTGTGTCTTTAAAGCAGAGATTTACAATTCGGAAACAGATAATGCTTGGCAGGGTGGTTCTTGGATTCCCCAAGCCACTAGAGTGCACAAAATCTTTTCCTTTCCAAGTCTTGACCTCTTTGGTCTTTAATGGGAGGAGCCCAATGTGGTGCTCAATTCCTGATAGATCCTCACAGGGATTGCTTGAACCTCTCAAGCCTTCTGTCTGCTCGATGCTGCCTTAGGTTAGCTCAACTCTCTGTTTTCTACTTCTTGCTTCACTGTCTTTTCTTCACTCTCGCTCTCTATCTTCATTTTCTTCTCTGTTCTGTTCTCTGTCTGTTCATGGCTTAAATCCAATTTGTCCTTGACTGTTCGCTTCCTCTTCCACCCCTTCGGACCACCTGCTATTGTTCGCTTGGAGTTCCCTGCCTCTGTATCATCGCCATCATCCACAGTGAAGTGGCCACTTGTCCTCCCACGAACTGCGCCAGCTCTTCCTCGATGGTTTGATAATTCAGTTACACTGTGGAATGAATCATCCGCCAACTCAGTAGTCAAATTAGACTTAAACTATTATATGTCACGGCTTAATCACCTGTCAAATCTGGTTTCTCCATCGAGCACAATCTCTGCCGTCAGATCCGGAGCCCCCAAATCCTACAGTGTTCGTTGATTTCTTGCGATTGACTTGCTCGACATTAGCGCATGATGAGAGGTAGTTTTCTCTCTAATCCGTCGGACATGCATCATGCAATGAATGGAATCGCTCGTTTTCTCCCAAATCCTCTTACCGTCGAAGGATGCCTCCAATATACCACTAGTTTTGGAGCGTGGGATCCGCCTTTCACCTTAGCACTTTCCCCACGGTTTCCCAGCTTCCCATGTGACCGAGCGCTTTGGGGCTTTTCCTTCTCAAGGGGTTTTGCCCAGTATGTGCTAATCGCGCATTAGAAATGGCCTTCGTTTCCTGATCCGAGCTTCCTAACTGCTAGTTTTGCCTCTTGCGCGGTCTCCATGGGCCTTGTTCAGCGCACTTTGATCGAGGTCGTCGTCATTCCTTGCTAGCTGCAAACTGCCACTGTCTAGAGGTCTTCTTGATCGCTCTTTGTCCATAAATTTGATGTCTGTCCTGATTTGTCACAGTCATGGAATTTTGATAATTTTTCATGGATCCAATTCAGATCATTTGTATACTTTTGAGAATAAGTGTTTTTAAAGTAATGTCTTGGAATTTTTGGCATAACTAAATTGTATATGTTGCTTCCTTATTGAAACCCAGTATGCTATTAAATATGTTGTATTTATCCACCTTTCCTTCTACATTTATATTCTTCTTGAACACTCATTTTCCGCCAATGGGTTTCCTTCTAGCCAGCAACTCCACCAGATCCCAAGCCTCATTTTTGTGCAAAGATGCTATTTCATCTACCGTGGCCTCTTTCTAGAGTTTTTCATCCTCTGAATCTACTACTTCCTTCATAGTTTTGGGATCATCATCAATAACAGATAAAGAAAAATTTAAACAGAAAGCACATGGACTATACCTTTATGGTTTCCTTCTTTCTCGAACTGATCTTCTCACAGCCGGAGTTCATTGTTCTTCATCTTCTGATTCCTCTTCTGTTGTAGAGTCTGATTCTGCCTCCTTTAGCTCAAACTCTATCTTCTCAGGTTCCTTTGATGGGACTTCATGTTTAATAACATATTTCACCTCTCTAAACACCACATCTCGGCTATACACAACCTTCGTTGTTACTGGGTTCCAAAGCTTATAGCTTTTTAAACCATCCTTATACCTAATGAAGATGCACTTTTCAGATTTACTATCCAACTTTGTTCTTTTCTTCTTTTAATATGTACGTATGCATAGCATCCAAATACCCTCTGATGTGAAAGAGATGGCTCATTACCAGTCCATACCTCTTGTGGAGTCTTGTCCTCCAACGCTGATGAAGGTGATCTATTGACCAGGTAAAATGTAGTCTCCACCGCCTCTACCCAAAATTCTTATCCTAGATCGGCACCACTGAGCATGCTTATTTCCCTTTCCATCAATGTCTTGTTCATTCTATCTGCAACTTCATTTTTCTCAGATGTGTATTTTGTAGTCTTCTGCCATGTTATACCACACTTCATACAAAATTCTTCAAATTCCTTCTTGCAAAACTCTCCATAGTTATCTGTCCTCAACACCTTTATCTTCCTCCCCATCTGGTTTTCCACCAGAGCCTTAAATTCTTTAAACCTATCAAAGACTTCAGATTTCTTCTTGAGGAAATGTATCCATGTATTCCTTGAGAAGTCATCTATAAATGATACATAGTACACAGAATTACCCAGCGATGGAACCTTCATAGGTCCAAACACATCATTGTGCACAAGCTCTAATATCTATTTCTCCCTCTTACCACCATAGGGGAAACTCAGTTGATTTTGCTTCCCATATACACAATTTTCACAGAAATCAAAATCCATATACCTTTACCATATACCTTTGCCATGAAGTATTCGAAAGCCCTTCTCTCCAATATGTCCAAGCCTTTGATGCCACAACATGGTCTTCTCTCCAGAGACCACTAGATTTTCTACTCCATTTTCAGGAACCATGGAACTGTTGCACCCATCAACAACAGTGCTACCTTGCAGCTTGTACAGAGTTCCAATTTGAACTCCTCGCATCAATACTAGTACTCTTCGAACAATTACTATAAGAAAAAAGGACATTGGTGAGGGGCGAAAAATGTCACCATAAGCTCATTAGTGACGGTCAAAAGAGCCTTCATCACCAAACATTGAACGTCACCAAAAGTGGTGTTGCCAAATGTATATGTGTTGTGGTGACATTCAAAGTCCATCACCAATAATGATTTATAATGATGGATAACGACCGTCATCGTTTCATATGAACAATGGTGACGGACCATAACCTTCGTCACCAAAAACAGAACGTCACCAAAACTATAAGTGTTGTAGTGACATTCAAAGTCCATCACCAATAACGATTTATAATGACGGATAGTGACCATCACCATTTCATATGAGAAATGGTGACGGACCATAGCCTTAGTCACCAAAAACTAAACGTCACCAAAGGTGAAGTTGCCAAAAGTATAGGTGTTATGGTTGCATTCAAGGTCCATCATGAATATTGACTATAATGATGGATAGTTACCATCACCATTTCATATGAACAATGATTTATTGTGATGGATCTTTCATAGCTATCACATTGGTGCATATATATGGTGACGTTCGTTGACCGTCACCAAAAGCTGCATTGCCAAAGTATAGGTGTTGTGGTGACATTCAAGGTCCATCACGAATAATGACTATAATGACGGACAACGACCATCACCATTTCATATCAACAACAATGATTTATGGTTATGGACCTTTGAGGGTCGTCACTATTGATGCATATATATGGTGGCATTCGTTGACCGTCACCATTTCATATTTTGGTGAGGGTCAAAAAATTTCACAAATTATCTGGTGATGGTCGAAATATCCTCCGTCACCAAAAATTGATCATCATCATATCATATGGATGTGAGGGCACGATGGAATCGAACCACCAACCTACTGCTTGTAAAGCAAGTGCTCTTCCATTGAGCTAGCGCCTTTTAAAGAATTAGACTTTGAAACTTCATAAATTGTAAATTCTATAGCTTTCAATAAATTAAAGTCTCAGTAATATTTTATTAAAAAAACAAAGCAACATCGAAGATGCATGTCCCTACCTAATGGTTATTGAAGTTTTGAAAAGTGGGTGAAGGGAAAATAGTTATGTATAAGAGAATCAATATGTTCAGTGGAATTCTCAATTAGAAGTGAAACTCTAAAGACATTTATAACCTATAAATGACCTATAAATAGCAAATGCACCAAATATTGCAAAGGAAATGTCATAAGTGGATAGCATATGGAAGAAGAGCATTGATGAAGTCAGATGCAATATTTTATAGGTTGAGTGAAAGAAAAATCTCAATGTTGTTGTTGTTTGGTGTTTAGATATCTGAATGATATCTAAACTTTTGTGCAAATGTAACATGGATCTTTGGAAACCATGAACGACATATGATAAAAAAAAATTATATATATGTATATATCCCCTTCGCATAAACCAACATGCAATTTGGAATTTCATAAGTTTGCACTCAAAACATGACAGCGACCAACAAATAAAAAAATTGACTTGGACAGAAAGCAATGGCTTCACCTTCATTCTTGAGTTTCTTTTGTTTATTTGAATTTGACTTGTGACATTCTTTATCTAACAATGAGTCAAAATCATCACTAGTATTAAATTCATCCGGTTGGGTTGTGTTATATTATTTCCATGACTAGCCTGTTAGGACCTCATATTGTCTCTTTCTGACTGTACATTTTGTTATAATATCACCCTTTTCAACCCATATTTGAAAGTACTTGTTAGGGTTTTGACTCAATTATTCGAAAGGTATGCAGTGACTCTTCTCATCACTATATGTTTAAATAAATAACATATAATCATGCTATCTTCATAATTAATCTTTGAAGTTGATTAGTTGCTAAACAATTAAAGAATGATGTGCAGCCGGCATTGCTGAAACTGCCTGAAGTTGGCGGGACTATCTTTTGCAGTTGCTGAAACAGCAGGAACAACAAGCAAATCTCGAAGCTGAAACAGCAAGAACAACACGCAAATTTCGAAGTTGAAACAGTTGAGATTTGCGTACTAAATTTGACAGCAACAGAGGAACTTGATCGATCACCAAGGAAGCTATTACATTGGATGTAACGTTCATAATCTAAATTACTGTAACAACATTCTGTTGATGGGAAACTGATTTCCCTATTTTTGTATAATGGGTTGAACTAGAATCTATAATGTAAATCTTTTGTAATAGATGTCTCCTCTTTATAAAGAGGAGACATCTACATTAGAAGGGGGGGAACAGACTGTAACAAGAGGTTTTAGCTGAAGGAACGAGACTGAATCTTTTTCGGTAATATGGTATATTGATGGATGAATAAAGTTTTGTTCCGAACATCTCATTTTAGTTCTTATTTCTCGGGGAATCTTGGGAGAAGGACAGGGCCCACATTCATCACAAGATTCACCCATTATCTTTCTGCAGTGTGTTAAGTGTGATTTCTGTTCATACCTTGTTAACAAGTACTGTTTCTGGATGTTGTTTTACTTTTGCTAAAACTTTGTTTCTTTCTTAATTGATTGATGTTATTTCATGAGTGTCTCACTGGTGATTAGTTTTACAGAGTGAATTGGCGAACTAGATAAACAAAGGAAGGTGCTGAAAGTTACCGCTCTGGGGATAGGGTCCTGATCCTCTGTTACAGCATAGCCATTGTTTTCCTTTGCAGATTTATTTCTTTTTGTTAAATTTCTTGATAGATATCTACAATAGAGTATAATTGCTATAACTCAAGGTGGAGCTTTAACGAGGTGTGATTTGTTTGTACTACAACTTTTAGTGCTTTTAAGATTGAGTACATATAGTACGTAGTTACCTTTGAAATAATCAGACTTCCCTGGCTTGACAATTTATGTGGCACTCGACTGTTTAATTAATAAGCAATTAAAGTGGCCAATATTTTGGCGCCGTTGTCGGGGAAGGCAATGGTAGATTTTAAGAGCATTAATGATTTTTTTTTTAGATGTATAGGATGCATAAGAGGACGCAAGAAAAATAATCCTACAGGTGGCAAGGGAAAAGGCAGAGGAGGAAGGAAAACTTTCATTGACGACATTATTTTAAAAGATGAAACATCTCAGAGGATAAGCTCTTGAAGGCCACAGACTCAGCACTCTCTCCAGACGGACTACGAAATGGAGGAAGTATTGGGACCTGAAAGGGCCGAAGAGACAGTAGAACAAACTGAGGAGTCAGTGGAAGACATTGAAGAACTAATAGAAGACATTGAAGTTGAGGAACAAGTTCAGAACATTGAGAGCCCAACAGAAAGCGCTGAAGACCGAGCAAGTGAAACAGGGGAACAACCAATGGACGGAAATAATGAAGGGCTCTTTGGTGGGGGACAAAGAGAAGGAAGAGGAGAGAATTCTCTTTCCACCTTGGAATTCCCTATTGAGGATCTTCCCAAAGGGGCAACTCCTATGAAGAACATCCCACTCTCAGCCCTACCTAATTTCCATGGTTTATCATCTGAAGACCCTGATGAATTTCTGGTTGAGTTTGATATATTGTGTAGAAGTTATGATTATGTTACTAATCCTCAAAAGTTAAAGTTATTTCCAGCAACATTAAAAGGAAATGCACTGAGATGGTTCATGACCCTGGGAGGACATGTGATCACAACATGGGAGCAGATGAAGGAGAAGTTTTTGGCCAAATACCAAGACTATTGCCAGACAAGAGAGAGGAAGGAGGAATTATTTAAGATGGTTTAGAAGGAGGACGAAAACCTGGAGGATTTCGTGGAGAGGTTACAATACAATTTGCAGAGATCCGATCACCCTAATATGAGTAAGGATATTCTTAAGTCAATACTGTTGAAAGGGGTATGGGATGACTGTTTAGACATGTTGAATATGCTTGGTAAAGGGGATATATCTAAGGAATCATATGATGAGATTGTCAACCTCTGTAAGAGATGTTCAAGAGGAGCAGTAAACAGACCAAAAATCAGCTAGTGGAGGAGCAACAAGGGCTGAAATAGGTAACTTACTTGAAGAATTTAAAACTAAAATGTTAAGCTCTTTTGCTTCACAAATTGATACCTTGTAGGTTAAAAAGAAGCAGGCAGAGGCAAAAGCTGCTTTGGCCATTTTCTGCTCTAAATGCAGAGAAAAAAACTCACTAAGGGAATGCCCACTGGACAAGGTACTAATTTGCACTATTTGCGAGAAGGACCATGAGACTCAACAATGTCCTTCTTTACCAGGAATAAAAGCAACACTGCAACCAAGTGAAGAAGAAGTTGAAGCAGATTACTTGCTGACATAGAGGAGGCAATGGCAACCACAAGGACAAGGTACGAATTCTAATATGCCATTTAATCGTTGGAATAATTATCCTTCTTTTCTAGCAAATTACCTACCCTTAAATCAAATGCAATACCCACCCTTCAACCAAATGAACTTCCCACCCATGCAACAACCAAACCCTCCCTTTATGGATCCTACAATGTGGAATCCCTGGTCTCTACAACAATCTTATTTTAATCAGTGGAACCCAAGCTGGACAGCTCAACAAATCCCATTTCCAAGCCAATTCCCTCAGTATCAGTAATCTCTCTCTCTTCCATCAAACGCTCCACCGAATAATTGACAATGAGACCCCAGTTTCCTGTGCAACCGAACCCCAACCCTAATAATAATAAAGTTGTGCAGGTCATTGATATTCAGAACCATCCTATTTTCCCTATGCAATGTAATGACATTCATTTGTGGTCTGGGAGGGTAGTCGAACCTATTATTGATGATATTACTTCTTCTGACTCTGATAAAGAGGAGACAGAAAAAGATAAGTCATCCACTAAGAATGCTGAAACAGTTGAGTCACCCTCTAATAAAACTACTGAAACAGCAGAGCCGCCATTCCCTGAACGTTTGGCTCTCACTAAGACACCTAAGCCACCTGCTTTTAACCTTATAGGGGAATTGCGGAATTTGTATGTTAAAATTCCACTCTTGCAAGCACTTAGAGATGTACCAATTTATGCTAGAACTGTTAGAGACATTTGCATTAAGAAACCTGGAAGACAAGCTAAAGATCCCCTTACAGTTCATGTGATGGGTGATCTAGCTGCTTTAATTACAGGAAAAACCCCTCCTATGAAATATGGTGACCCTGGTCATCCTACAGTTACAGTATAGGTTGGAAAAACTTTTGTTTCTAGAGTTCTGGTAGATTTAGGTGCTACTACAAACATTATGACCCTTGAAACTACACAGTTATTACAGTTGAAGAATGTAATTAGAGAGACCCCAACCATTCTAGAACTAGCTGACCGTTCCACAATCAAACCATAAGGGGTTATTGAAGACCTGATAATTTCAGTCGAATCTTGGAACTACCCAGCTGATTTTGTTGTATTACAGACTAAAACAAAGTTGGGGGGACATCCATTGATTTTGGGGAGACCTTGGGTGGCTACAGCAGATACCTTCGTCAGCTGTAGATCAGGTTCAATGAAAATTTCTAATGGATGTGAAACTAAGCAGCTCACTCTTTACCCTCACGCTACACCTATGATTAACAATGATAACTCTGTATGGTTAGACTATGAGGATGATGATACCCAACCCATTTTGACTATTGGACAAGACTTAACTTTTAAAGATACAACCGAGGATGAACTAATTAGTAATTTTATTTTTGAACCTTCTTTGGTTAACTCTGAAACACATGATCAATTGACTGTAATTTTGGAACCTAAATCACAGCAAAACCTTAAATCTGAAATTTTATCTCAAACATCAACTGATATCTCCTCCAAGAGCATAACAGTAGAAATTGAGCCTAGCAAAACATTGAATATAAACCCTAACTTAACAGATGCTGAAACACAACAGTTAATGAAGTTACTTCGTGAAAATAAGGAAGCATTCGCATGGGACTACATAGATATGAAGGGAATCTCTCCTGAATTATGTACTCGTCGTATTTATATCAAAGAGGGGTCTCGCCCAGTCTGTTAACCCCAACGACGAACGAATCCCAATTTAAGGGAAATTGTTAAAGAAGAACTTCAAAAATTGTTAATGCAGGGTTTCTATACCCTATATCTGATAGTGAATGGGTTTCTCCATTAGTGATAGTACCTAAGAAAAACAGGAAATGGAGAGTTTGTGTGGATTATAGAGCTCTAAATAAAGCCACTCAAAAAGATCATTTCCCCTTACCATTTATTGATCAGGTGCTAGACAGTTTGTTAGGAAAGAGATTCTTTTCCTTTTTAGATGGTTTTAGTGGATATAACCGAATCAAAATTGCACCCCAAGACCAAGACAAGACCACTTTTACTAGTCCATGGGGAAATTTCACCTATAGAGTTCTTCTATTTGGGCTATGTAATGCTCCAGCAGCATTTCAAAGAGCAGTGATAGGAATTTTCTCTAATATGCTTAATGACTCTTTGGATATATTTATGGATGACTTTACTCCTTATGGTGTGACTTTTGAAATGCATTACAAAACCTTGAGAAAGTACTTAAATGATGTATAGAAGCCCATCTTGCCTTAAGTACTGAAAAATGTCATATGATGATGAATCAAGGAATTGTATTGGGACACTTCATCTCATTCCTAGGAATTCAAGTTGATCCAGCTAAAGTGTAGGTAATTCAGACTCTTCCTATCCCCAACACACAAACTGATGTAAGAAGTTTTTTAGGGCATGCTGGATATTATAGAAGATTTATCAAGGATTTTTCTAAACTAGCTTCTCCTTTGTTTGTGTTACTTATGAAAAATGTTGAATTCAAGTGGACTCATGATTGCCAAAAAGCATTTAATGAACTTAAGCATCAGTTGTCTACAGCTCCTATTTTAAGAGGACCTGATTGGGCACTGCCCTTTCATATATCCTCTGATGCTTTAGATACTGCGATTGGAGCTGTCTTGGGTCAAGAAGAAAACAATCTTCCTGATGCTATCTTTTTCATTAGTAAAAATATGACCCCTGCTGAACTTAATTACACAGTTACCGAAAAGGAATTTTTAGCAGTCATTTATGCTATTAACAAGTTTCGACATTATATTACTGGTTACCCTATTTTTGTTCATACTGATCACTCGGCCATTAAGTATTTAATGAATAAATCGGTCACAAATGCTCAAGTTACCATATGGTTATTATTACTACAGGAATTTGATATTACAATTGTAGATCGACCAAGTAAAGAAAATGTAGTTGTTGATTCCCTTTCTTGGATAAAAACTGATGAGAATACTCCAGTAGATGATTCCTTTCCCGATGAATATTTATTTGCAGTATTTGCTCACTCACCTTGGTATGCAGACATTGCCAATTATTTAGTTGCAGGGAAGCTACCATCACACCTGTCACATAGAGAGAAAAGAAAGATCATTCAACAAAGTGCTCAGTACAGCTGGATAAGTCGGTGTCTTTTTCACACAGGACTTGATCAGGAAATTCAGAGATGCATTAGAGAAGATGAGGTTTATGATATATTGAAGGCTTGTCGTGATGGCCCTTGTGGAGGGCATTTTGCTGATAAAAGAACAACACATAAGGTTCTTAGAATGGGTTATTATTGGCCCTAAATTTTCAAGGATGCAAAGAAGTATGTCAGGGCCTGTGATAGCTGTCAGAGAATGGGCCAGCCTAATCACAGAGATGAAATGCCACTAAACCCCCAGGTAATACTTGAACCGTTTGAAACATGGGCTCTAGATTTCATAGGACCCATTAACCCTCCATCCAATCAAAGAGTTTATATACTGGTTTGCACAGATTACATGACTAAATGAGTGGAAGCTAAGGCACTCATTAGAGCTAATGAAGAATCTGTTTTAACCTTTCTATTTGAAGAAATCTTTGTTAGGTTTGGATTGCCTAGAGAACTAGTCACAGATGGAGGACCTCCTTTCAACTCTCATGGCTTTAAAGATACACTTCAGAAATATCATATTAATCATAAAATGACTACACCTTATCACCCCCAAGCCAATGGGCAGGTGGAAAGTACAAATAAAGTCATAGAAGCCATTTTAACAAAACGGTAAAGGAGAATAGAAGGGACTAGTTTCAAAGGTTGCCTGAAGTATTATGGGCTTACAAAACTACTTGGAGGAACACTACAGGTTTTTCACCTTATGAATTAGTTTATGGTAAAAGTGTTGTTTTTCCTGTGGAATTTGAAATTAAAACCTTAAAACTGCTTTAGCTGTTAACCTTGACTTGACTGATGCACAAACAGCTAGGTTGCAGCAGCTTCAGGAATTGGATGAAAAGAGGTTGGATGCCATCCATCAAACAACTATGATACAACAACAAAGAAACAGGTGGCATGATAAAACCATTAAGCATAAGCAGTTCCAAAAAGGTAATTGGGCTCTATTGTATGACTCCCGTTTTGAAAATTTTCAAGGAAAATTAAGAAAAAGGTAGCTAGGACCTTATGAAGTAGATACTGTTTTTCCCAATGGAACAGTTAGGCTCCTAACAATTGATGATTCTAGAACACCATTGTTAGTGAATGGGTATCGGCTCCGTTTGTATCAACAACCTATTTCTAAAGAGGATTTCAAGGCCACTTGCACGAGATACACATTATGTCTTTTTTGAGGAGTCTGCTACCCGTCTTTGCACTTAGTTTTTCTATTTATATAGTTTTATTAGATTAGATTTCTTAACTAATAATCCCTGTCAAGGGTTTCCATGTTACAATTAACTATTGTGTAGATCTTAGATTTGGAGGCTGGCTTAGAAGAACAATTTCAATGCAAGAAGGATCACGCTTTGGCTTGGGAAACATTGCCATTTCACTTCAAATCATAATCCATTCCCTCTCACTACCCTTCAGCAACATCTTCCCATTTTCTTCGTTGCTGAAACACCATTTTTCCCGTTGCTAAAACACCAATTTTTGCCCATTTTCTCCATTGATGAAACACCAATCTTTTCCATCTTTCCCTAAGAAGCATCAATTTTCCCATTTTTCCTGAGATTGAGGCATTACGTTCTCTAAAAAACGATTGATACATATCACTTTTCATTGAGAGAATCAGCCATTCATCCTGATAATTGTGTTCCTTCACTATCACCTCCCGTGAATATAGAAAACCTTTCGTATAAATACCCTCATACTTTATAAACCCTTTTTTCATGACCATCGGTGATCTATTAACGACGAGATTATATTTTCCGCACAACAATCAAAGGTAAAACGTGAAGGTATGCGTGTTTATGTGTAAATATTAAACTGTAGTTAATGAGAAGATCCCGATATGATTGCCGAAATCACCGTACATTCAAACTTATCATTTTAGCTACAGTTGGGGGGGAATACCAAAATATTGCAATCATTCCATGATATTCCAATCACCATCATTTTTTTTCATGGCTGTGTCTGGTCACCCCGTCTCTGTCTTATTATGTCATAACCTCATTTGCAGCATCTTACTCTGTTTCGGCTACGGTAACTCGGCTCTGTACTTTGCATTTTACTGAACCAGTAACTATGGGAGGAAACGTTGTTAGACATGAACTTGGCTCAATGGCTCTATTAGAACTTCACCAGGAAGCATATCAAATTTTTCTACAAGCAAGATGGGTGGACTATTTCCGAAGGCTCCCGGATTTTGATTCTCAGCAAGTTCTAGAATTCACACACAATTTGAAGGAAGGATACTCTACTATTTAGAGAGTGCGAATTCTAGTAATAGAGGAGGATATAGTGCAGGTTTCAAGGTTACCAACCAATGGCATTCGTTGTTTCAGCCGGAAACACCTCATTCTGAATGCACAAAAAGATTTTCTTCTACCAGGGGAGAAGGTCAAACCTAAAGGCAGGGGTGTTGCACTCCGTTCACTACCTCCGCCATGGCCGAAGGTTGCAGAGTTTGTCAAGCACTACTTCACCTACGAAGGACGTTACCAGGTAGTGTACAAGCACAACTTTGTGTTGTTGAATCATTTAATACATGGCCGTTTATTAAATATGCCATACTATCTCCTTGGTTGTCTAAAGAATATGTCACATTATTCCGTGAATGCAAGGCACCCACTCCTCTCCCTCACACACCATCGCTTGGTTCAACTCCTAATCCAGAGGGGCTTTGCCCTGTAGAATACCCCTCTCCTTGTTATAGACATTTTTGGGCACTTCAACCCCAATCACAAATGTCCATAAACTGAGGGCTCTTAAGTCCCTAAAAGGGTTGCTTCACTACCTAAAGGAACAAGGTCAACTAATTACATCATATCCCAGAAGTTCTCCACTGAAAACTACTCATAAATGGTCAAAACTGGACCATACTGAAAGCTCCATGCAGGGGGTGCGATGCATATCACCTTCCCAGTGTATAGGGTGCGATGCACACTATTTTGCTCCTCTGTAGGTTGCGATGGACGAGAATAGACAAGTGGCGGAGACATTTCGCTAAGTGGATGATCAGGGAATCTTCTAGAAACTTCTCATATGACACTTGCCTCTCAGAATTCGCTCAAGGATGAGTAAGAGATCAATGAAACCTCCAAGTGGAACCAAGAACTATCAGAGAGAGGACACTAATAGAAAACCCAGAGCTGACTCACACCTTTGCAAAAATCTATATATGGATCTCTCATCCCAGAGATCCAGGGGAGAAAGGCTGGAATTTTGTAATCTAGAGAGAAGTGCTGTCAGTATTCTTGTGTACATTCACAGTGTTGGGTGATTTTGCTTTGCTTGAGGTGAAAGAAGGGCTTCTTAGCTGGAGGATGATGCTGGGTCAGAGCTGCTCATGGTTGTAATCCTCTTGCTACTTTTATCTGAATAAAGCTATTCTTGTTTCGTTCCATATCCTGGTGTACTTGTTTATATATGCTTGTATATGGTTAATGTACATCTGATCCTACATTATTTGTGAATTTAGATCCTTTTTTCTTGCATAGTAGTA
>APFE030922044.1:13692-26305 GCA_000404065.3 Pinus taeda
TATATACTATAATTTATAAAACTTTAATAAAGTTAGTTTTGGAAGTTAAACTGTATGTAAATTTACTTTTTCCTAGAGTTGAACAGTGTGAGAGAAAATACAACTTCAGAACACAGCACAACCGCGAAAATAAATCATATTAATTCTTAAAACCTACGCACTCTCAGTTCAGTGAATTAAACTCTTCCACCCACAAATAAAGCAAATAAACTCACAAAGTCAACTGTCAGTTCAAACAAAAAAAAACAAATAATCTAAATATAAAGTCACACTTCAACTTGCAGCGAAGAATACATGCACTATTACGCTCAGTTATAAAAACCTACGGACTCTGGATTGACAAAATTAAGATTTTAAAAAATAATAAAATAACTTATTTTAATAGGCGGAGATAAACATTCGGTCTAAGTTAATTTGTTAAAGTATCATGCTTGAATGAGTGAGTCAGTTATAAAACCCTACGGACTCTGGATTGACAAAATTAAGATTTTAAAAAATAATAAAACAACTTATTTTAATAAGCGGAGATAAACAGTCGGTCTAAGTTAATTTGATAAAGTATCATGCTTGAATGAGTGAGTAAAAAAATAGCAAAAAAATAAACAAATAAAAGCGGAGGTACATGTGCAGTCAATCTTTGATTAGAACGATATCTATCTATATATATATATACAAAGTGGAACACATATTCGGATTAGTTCGTTCGTTAATTCGACTTGTGGAAGAAGTAATAAGATGGGGGATAATTCTGCCAAATCTGGGCAGGCTCAGCTCGTACAGGAGGAGCAAGCATCAACTTTCGCCCACATGTCCACAATGGAACAGGAACCGTCTTCCACAGTCATGGTGGATTTAGAAGAGCAAATGGCGGGCCTGAATCTTCACAACAACATTCAGTCATGGCAGGCGCAGAACAGAAATGACGAAGCAGCGGAACATCGACAGCGGCATTATAGCCGGCTTCGTTTGCATGCGCAGCCGACACAGAAGCAAAGAATAGGAAACCCAAATCGGCAATCGCGACAGCCGCAGAGAACAAATGTGATTAGAAATATAAATCTGCAATTGCTGGAAGAGAATATGCAACAGCTCCTTATTACCACCACCAGGCAAATCAGGCAAATCAGAGAAAGCCGCATGAAGGGTCTCCGCATCAGCCGCCTCTGCCGCCGTCTTTGTCGTCGACAATCTCGTTTAGTCGCCATTTGTCAAGATGTAGGAAAGCATTTTGGTACAATGACAACAGACCTGAACAGATCACTAGACGATAACCCAAAACCAATAGGGACTTTCGCAGCCTCTGGTACCGCCGCTGCCACTGCTAGTGAGTATCAATCTCTACCACAACTGGACCAGCAATTTCTTACCAACTCTACTGATATGAATGAGTCTGAAGGGCTTTTGAAGCGTTAATCAGTTAAATTCTCTCATCAAGCTTCAAGCCTTCCATTCTCTCTTTCGTAGGCTAGGAATCCTCAAAAACAGTTAGGTTTTAAGCGTATCTCTCTGCTTGCTTCCTTTTTTTAATAGAACTTATATATATCCATTTGGCGGTCTTCAGTCTCATTATAGATGCTTCATTTACTTTGGTATAATGCTACGGTTACTGCAGTATTAATGGCTTGATTGTCAATTATCATTTTCTTGATTCTCAGTGGTTTAGTATTTGTTTAGGAAAATCTTTTTAAAAGTACCCTTTTCATTTTAATGTTCATCTAAATATCGTATATTCGTTGTGTTTTTTTGTTGTCAATATGAAAAGCAATTTTTCATCATATATTCGACGTGTGTTTTTTCGTTGCTAATATAATAATATAAAAAGCAATTTTTCATCAATACGAATTTCATGCTCTATTTTATAAGGTAACCTTTAGCTTTAATTGGAATATAAAATAATGTATATGTTTTCTATGTGTATGGCTAGTATTACAGTGGTTAATGGTTTTGCAGGTTATATATTGTTTTTAGAGGGATGAAAGAGATGCTGTAATGATATCTTTATCTAGAGTAGCCTAATTAAACATGTTATTGTCTAATGTAATGCGCAACAAAAACCATATATAATTTATATTAAAAGATGATTAATGGAAAGTCTGGCAAGATTATAACAAAATACGATAATTTTTTTTTTAAATAATGATAATTTTTGTGAAAGATTTTTTGTTGAAACTAAATTCATTTCCACTATAAAAAAATAAATAACTAGAACACTCCAACATTGTTGATTTTTTTAATTGCTTTTATCACATTCTAAAAAAAATTATTAATATATTTATAATTTTTAAAATATAAATTTATACATAGTACGAGAACGAACTAAGTTAACTCCGACTTGTCTCCTTATACAACGGATACCAGGGACTTGAGTATTAAGGAGCATCGAAAAATCAATATTCAGCCACTTGAGCTTACAGGCAACTTGATATCTTAAAAAAGTTGGTGGCAACTTCAGAGAATAATTATCGGATATCGAGAACTAGCTCGTTAGCACGTGAGCCACCAACGCACTTAACAATGATCAAATCTAATTAGCATTGAATGGAATTTTTGGTAAAATCCAGCATTTAATTCGGCTGAATTCGGCTGAATTCTACTTCCAGTATCTGAATTCTACTTCCATTATTAACATGGTGGTAAGTTCATAAGATTAATTAAAATCTAATCCGTCTATTGGAGTGCTGATGAGCTACTTCGCCTATAGGTGAATATATTTTGTTTACCCACGTAGACGAGGAATGGTCTGGATTGGTAAAAGTAGTTGGAATTTCTACTCGTAGTAGTTATATCATCAATAATTTCTAAGATATTCAAATTTTGAAATTTATCGGCTAAAAAATCTCTAACAAATTTTATCAAAATTTTATTAAAATTTCTATAATTTACCAAAATTAAATTTATATACCGAATAATCAAAATCTTACTAAAATTTCTATAATTTAGAAAAAATAAATTTATATACCGAATATTCTTACTCTAAACCCCTATCTAGGGTGGCAATTTCTTGAATACTTGGTTTATCCATCTTGGTGGAGGAGTCCTGTGTTAACCTGTTGATTTTCTACCAAATATTTTAGTCGGAACACCTATTTACGGTGGCAATTTCTTGAGTGTTTGGTCGTGGAGGAGTCATATAGCCGTTGGCATTACTATATAAAGGGGTTTAAAATAATATTTTACATAATTTTTGGGTAAATTGTCGTAATGTGAGAAAAAAAAAACTTGTGTATTACCTTAAATAGTGGTGTCTCAAAAATTATTGTCTTAATAATCTTAAAAACTTGTTTCTATAAAGATAATATTTAACAAAAGTATTATTATCTTTTACGAGACAATTTCATTTTTGTCTCTCTAGAGACAACACTAGGATTAGAGACAATATCTCTTTAATACTAGCTATTGTCTCTCTCGATCTTTTTATTTATTTATTTATTTAAAGATCACTTTTGTCTTTCTAGAGACAATATAAAACACTAAATCAAAAAATATCTCAGCATTGAAATAAATCGATCTAAAAGACATTTAATTAAAAATAAACAACAAAATCGTTGATAAATTCATGTTAGCGCAAAGTGGAATTGAACCATCAACCTCCTTTCAAACCGTCAACCTCCTTCTTGTAAGGCAATCACTCTTCCATTGAGCTAGCACACTCTAAAGTTTTATGTGAAGAGTTATGGCAATCCTGAAAACTACATTTATAGCCATTGATTTAAACAAAAACAACACACAAAAAAATCCAATGACCAAGTGAAATTCTCCAACGAACATGTAGGGAACATTGGGAATGTCTAGGAAGAAATTGGCGACTAATAGGCACTGCAAAGGAACATCTAGGGAACATTCACATATAGGGAACATTGAGGGAATGTTCACCAAACTACCCCAAATATGGGGGGCTCATTTGAAATGTCCCCATGTACCCACCATTCTTGATGGCATTCTCCCCATATTGGGAACGTTTTGCTCCAATCTCTAGGCTCCCCTGCAACAGGTAATACCACAAACATGTTGCCAATACTCTAAGGGTGCTTTTGATGCTACATAGAAACTTGGCAATATATGTAGAAAGGATATAGTTTATGGTTATTTATTCATAAAGAGGCAAAACATAACTAATTGAGACACAATTCTTTGTTTCTGATGGATGTACATGTTTCATTCAGAGAGGCTATATAAAATGATATTCACTTTCCAAAATTTTAAAAAATTATTGACAAACACTATCAAACATTCCGCGCGGGGGGCTAGGAGGGGGGTTGATGTTAGGAAAATTGGTAGGATAATATTAATGAACCACATAGGTAATTTATTTACTATTATAACTTTCCATACAATTTTAAGACAACCACTAAAACTGAAGATCATATTAACAATAATGTCATTATTGGCAATTCTTAAGTTGATAGCATTTGGGTATCAAATATAGGGATGGGTGTATGTATTCTACTACATATATTTCTTTCCCTGATGAGGTGTTAGGTAGGTTTTGGAGGTAACAAGATTCTCACTACCACAGACTATATATAAATTAAGTTGAGTGGGAATATGTTTCTGGTTAGAGGAATTGTGACTCGTCAAGCTAGGAATCTACAACCAGATTTGTCCAACGGGATCAATGCTTTCTTCCGTGTTGTCACACCAAGTTTCAGTAGAAAACAAAAACCAAAAACATAGATTTCATTTAGATGTTAAAGCAGTGACAACTCAAATCTCTTCCCCCAACCTCTGCCAGTGAGATATCCTTCTAATAGATATTTGAGGAAACCCTGGCCGAGAGGCTGGGATATACTTCAAAGGACTAGCGGGATATCTTTTTGATAGATATTTGAGGAGACTGTGCCCGAGAGACCGGGTGATCTAAAAATCACTCGTGAGTGATCTCAGTTAATTAATTAATGAAAGAAGGTATTACAGACTCATGTGCTAGTATGTGTCTATGCTATCTTAGGCAACAGATCGATCAGATTGCAAAATACACAGACACTGGATAATGGAAACTAGTAAGAGAAACACAGTAAGAAAATACAAGAACACAATAAATTAATAACGAGTTCACCCAATCCTCCTGGGCTACGTCTCCAGTCCAACTTTCAGTGGTGGCATTTTCTTGTTGTGTCTTTAAAGCAGAGTTTTTACAATGAGAAGCTCAATTTCAGTCTCCTGAAATAGATGACACTTAGTAGGGTGGTTCTTGGATTCCCCAAGCCACTAGAGTGCACAAAATCTTCCTTTCCAAGTCTCGACCTCAACTGGTCCGAATGGGATGAGTCCAATTTGGTACTCAGTTCTCGATAGATGTCCTCTCAGGGATTTCCTCGAACCCCTCAAGCCTTTTGTCTGTTTGATGCTACCTTAGGTCAACTCGACTCTCTGTTATCTGCTTCTGTCTTTTATGTCCCATTGGCTTCTTCTCTCTTGCTTTCTTCCTCACTGTTCTCTTTCTCGCTCCCCTCTATTCTCTATATGTTCATGGCTTAAATCAAACACATCCTCTGACTGTTCACTTCCTCTTTCACCTCTTCAGATCACCTGTTGTTGTTTGCTTGGAGTTCCCTGCCTCTACGGCATCACCACTATGTAAAGTTTCACAGGGAAGTGGCCACTTTTCCTCCCACAAACTGCGCCAACTCTTCCTCAAACGGTTCAGTATTTCTGTTACATTGTGAAATGATTCATTCGCCAACTCAACGGTCAAATCAGACTTCAAACTTTTATATGTTGCAGTTTAGTTCTCCCTCCAGATTCAGTTTCTCATAGGGCGCAATCTCCGTCGTTAGATCTGGAGCCCCTAGATCCTACGGTGTTAGCTCTTATCACATGGTTGACTTTCTCGACCATTAGCACACGATGAGAGACAGTTTTCTCTCTCATCCACTAGACACGTGTCATGCAATGTGTGGAGTCACTCATTGTCCTACCAAATCCGCTTACTTCCCAAAGCGCCTTCAATATTCTGCCAATTTTGGAGTATGAGACCCACCTTTTTCTTTAGCGTTTTCCATACGGTTTCCCAGCTTCCCATGCGACCAAGCGCCCAGGGATTTTCCTTCTCAAGGGGTTTTGGCCAGTTAGTGTGATCGCACATCAGAAACGGCCTTCGTCTTCCGATCCAGACTTCCTGACTTCCAGTTTGCCTCCTGCAAGGTCTCCATGGGCCTTGGTCAGTGCACTTTGAACGAGGTCCTCATCGTTCCTTGCTAGCTACAAATTGCCACTGTCTAGAGGTCTTCCCGATGGCTCTTTGTTCACAAGTTTTTGAAGTTTGTCCTAATTTGATACCATCATAACACTTTGATACTTTTCATGGATCCAATTTAGATCACAGTGTTCCCACTGAAAAAGCTTTTGGACCACCAAAAGTTTGTTTTCAAGCATCGACTAAGTGAGGGTACAATTGTCTCATTTGTCCAATCTCTATCCACTTTGCACTACTTGGCTTTGAACCCTTGAGCCCAACTCTGAGGTACTCAACATTTCCCTTGCGCGTCGTTCTCACCTTCCTGTCCAGAACTATGTCTTCCTGCAATTCATTAATATATTCAAGTAATAGGTCTTCAATAGAAGGTAATTGACTCTGCTCTTTGGGATCCTGAATTAGTGAAGGTTCAAACAATCTCAAGCAATCTACATTCACGACTAAGTAGATGTGCATGTAAGCTGGTAGATCAAGATGAAAAACATTCTCACTAATCTTATCATGTATCTTGAAAGGTCCATACCTGATAGGTTTTAGTTTTTTACCTTTATCTTGCATCCTGTCCTTGTTGATATACAGCCAAACTTGGTCACCAACTTGGAAACTATGTTCCATCTGATGCTTATCATGCCTTGCCTTGTATTTGGCTTGACTCTTTTCTAGTTATTCATGTACTGCCTAGCAGATCTCTTAGATATGTTCAATGAACCTAGTTGCCTTGTCCACATCATTGTGTCCCTCAACTGTGGTGTCTTTACCAAAGACAAAATCCAAAGGATACCTTGGTGTGAAACCAAAACAAGTCTCAAAACGAGATATTCGTGTAGACGAATGTTTTTCTCTATTGTAAGGATGTTGCACATAACATAAATTTTCATCCCAACGCCTAGGATGCTTACTGCACTATCCCCAAAGTAACTGGATCACTGTCCTGTTAACTACTTCTGTCTGGTCATCAGTTTGTGGATGAAAAGCTGTTCTTTTCTTCATTTTGGTGTCCATCAGTTCCCACAGAATTGATCAAAGCTTCCCCACAAGTTGGGTGTCTCTATCAGATACAATGGAAGTGGGTAATCCAAAATGAACCCATACATGTTGAAAGAATAGCTTTGCAGTTTGTTGATCCGTAATCTCTTTATTACAAGGTATCAAAATACACATCTTGCTGAACCTATCTCCAACAACATATAGATAATCATGACCTTTCCTAGCTTTAGGCAGTCCTCCAACAAAATCCATGGAAACACTTTCCCAAGGGTGAGAAGGAATCAGTAATGGAGTGTACAAGCCTAGTTTTCTATTGCTAGGCTTACTTTTTGCACATATAGTACACCCTCTTACATATTTAGAAACTCTCTCGTTCATTTTTTGCCAATAATAAAATCTTTGTAGTTGTGCAACTGTTTTACTTACCCCAATGTGACTTGATATTAGAGAAGTGTGTGCTTCTCAAATTATCTTTACTCTTTTAGTTTGTGGAATGCATAACTTCCTACAATGATATAAGAGTTAGTCCTTTACATGATAATCCAATTCTTCTACTCGTCTACCTTGACTTAAAGTTGCATATACATCTTTAAAGTCTATATCTTGAGCATATTGTTCAACGTAACTCTCATGTAACACATAATTATGCTTAAGTATAGTAGATGCATTTATAATGGGTCTAGATAACATATCTGCAACTTTATTGTGTATGCCATTTTTATATTTGATGACTAAATGAAAATTTTGTAGGAAACCCATCCATCTATAGTGTTTTGATTAATGCAACTTTGTTTGGGAGTGTAGATATTGTAGTGGTTGGTGATGAGTATGTATTATTTTCTCTTTGCCCATTAAGTAATGTTTCCAATTTTTCACACTCGTGCTATTTCAACACTGCTCCTATGGCATAGTCACTAGCATCTGTTTGGATCTCAAATGGTCTTTGAAGATCAGGTAGTGCTAGTACAGGTGTTGTACTAATCTTTTCTTTCAAGGTGTCAAAGGCTTTTTGTTGTTTGCCTCCCCACTGAAACACCTTGTTCAATCCTGTTAAAGCATGTAAGGGAGCTTCAATTGAGGAAAAGTTATAAATGAACTTTCTCCAATATTGTGTTGCTCCTAAGAAGCTTCTAACTTCTGTAGCAGATTTGGGTTTGGGCCAGTTTACATTGACTCCCACCTTAGAGTGATCTATCTTCAATTCACCACCCCCTACTATATGTCCCAAATAATTCAAAGATGTTTTTCCAAATTCACATTTTGAGAGTTTGACATGAAGTTTTTCTCTTTTAAAAACATCTAGTGTCTACTTAACATTCTTTAAGTGTTCTTCCAATGTTTTTCTAAATATCAAACGTCATCCAAATACACAATAACAAAACCATCAAGAAAAGGTCTGAGTACATCATTCATTAATCTCATGAAAGTAGCAGGAGCATTAGTTAAGTCGAAAGGCATAACCAGCCACTCATACAATCCCTACTTTGTTTTGAAACTAGTCTTCCATGCATCTTGTTATGCAATTATGACCTGATGGTATCCACTGTGCAAGTCTAGCTTGGAAAAATAAACAACTTCTTTCAATTGATCTAAAAGATCATCTATGTGAGGAAGGAGATAGAAATTTTTTACTGTTATCTTATTCAATGCTTGGTAAGCCATGCACATTCTCCACGAGCCATCTTTCCTTCTCACCAAGACAATTGGTGACCCGCATGGTGATGTGTTAGGTATGATGAACCCTTTCTCGAGTAACTCCTGCATCTTCTTCTTGATTTTTTAGGTCTCTAAAGCAGACAACCTGTACATTCCAATGTTAGGCAATGGAGCATCTTGCTGCAAAATGATATCATGCACTATTTCCTTTTTGGATGGCAGACCTTTAGGTTCCTGAAACAAGATATCATACTTTGAAACAGCCTCTTCTAAATCAGATTGTTCTTTAGCATTATAGCCCTCAAATACATTGGTTTTGTTAGGTTTATTTTCCTTTACAACCATTAGTAAGAATTGTTTACATGAATTTATCATTCGTTTCATCTGCCATGAGTTTATGAGAGTATAATTATTCTTGAGCTTATGAGCTCTTACAAAGTATTTGATTCCATCCTTAACAAGTATATACTTCTTCTCGGCTCTATAGAAGATAGATTTTCTATCATACAAGTAAGGACTTCCTAAAACAATTGCACATATATGCAAAGGAATTATGTCTAACTCAAGCTCATCCACAAATGCTGGCCCAAAAGAAAACTTGAGTTTGCATTGTCTAGTCACTTGTAGTTGTGCTTTATCATTTAACCATCCTAATTGGTATGGTTTCTTGTTACGTGTAGTCACTAATCCCAACTTCTTTACAATTGCTTCAAAAATTAAATTTACTTGTGAGACACTATCAAACAAAGTATCAATCTTTTGATGTTTAGAAATAACTCGAATAAGGAAAATCTCATGTCTTTTTCTCTCATTTTCTTCATCAATAGTAGATTGTGCAGAACTACTAGTAGATGCCTCAGAATTCTTACATTTTATACCTGTGGCTACAATAGTTGTTTTGTCTCCTGGGTCTGACCCCAAATCTTTCTGAATAGGTGCAGCAGTCTTCTTCTTCTTTCCCTGGAACTTCTTAGGTCTTAGCCTTGGATGCAGAATCCAATAGTAATCATCATCGTGCCCATGTTTTTTACAGTGATTGCATGAAGCCTTGCTTTTTTGTGTAGTGTTAGCCTTCCATGCTTTCCATTTCTGCTTTCTTTTCTCCTTATTCATGCTTGTAGTGGGTTGGTATGATCCCCCAACTTCTGGACTTCCATTCTTTCCTCTAGCTTCTAGATGAGTAGCTTGAACAAATACCTCATCTATACAAGTGGGATTAAGCATGAGGATAGTGTGCCTCATGTAGTTGTGTAGACCATCTATGTACTTCAACAGAGTCTCAGGTGAGTCTAATGAGATTCCTAGAATCAATGATCTCTTTCTAAATTCTTGAGTGTATCCCTGTACACTTTGCCCCTTCAACTGTCGAAGAGTTTGCCAGCTCATCATGGCTTGTTGCATGTAGGCCAATGGATAGAACTATTTTTTGATAGTAGAAAAAAATTCACTCCAGACAGAGATAGTCTTACCATGTCTCCTTAGCTCACCTTGGGTCCTACCTTCCCACCAAACCAAGGCAGTGCCTCCAAGGCATAGGTTTGCCAGCTGAATCTTGCTCTTGTTTGAATCAATATTTTGTACTCTGCAATAAACATCAATTTGTCTAATCCAATTGTCCAGCTTTTCTGCATTCAACTCTCCATCATCTATAGGCAAATCAAATTTAACATCTAGTTTAATCAAAGATGCCTTCTTTTCATGTCCAGGGCTATTAGGAGGTGTGTGAAAGCTTTCTTCTTTCCCTTTACCTTTTGAGTGGTCATGAAAGTGAGACTTATCTTCTCCTTTATCTTGTTTAGATCTTGATGAATCTTCATCCTTATGTTTTCTAAAGTCCCTATACATTTCTTCTACAATGCACTTTATGGCTAGGAAACTATCTATGAATTGAGGGTCTGACCCCATAGAACCTTCTTCCGACATTGTCTTCCGAGGATAGAATCTCCCAATTTCAAGATTAGTTTCGACCAACTCTCCTTCTCCTAATTTGAGCTTTGATCTAGTTAGCATTCAACAACTAAATCCAACACAAGCTTGTTTAACCTTAATAGCCTAAAGCTCTAATACCACTTGATCTAAAAATCACTCGTGAGTGATCTCAGTTAATTAATTAATGAATGAAGGTATTATAGACTCATGTGCTGGTGTGTTTCTATGTTATCTTAGGCAACGGATCGATGAGAATGAAAAATACACAGACACTGGATAATGGAAAACAATAAGAGAAACATAGTAAGCAAATATAAGGACACAACAAATTAATAAGGAGTTGACCCAATCCTCTTGGGCTACGTCTCCAGTCCAGCTTTCAATGGTGGCCTTTTCTTATTGTGTCTTTAAAGCAGAGTTTTTACAATGAGGAGCTCAATTTGAGTCTCCTGAAACAGATGATGCTTAGTAGGGTGGTTCTTGGATTCTCCAAGCTAATAGAGTACACAGACTCTTCCTTACCAAGTCTCGACCTCAACTGGTTTGAATGGGGTGAGTCCAATTTGGTACACAGCTCCGAACAGATGTCCTCTCAGGGATTTTCTTGAACCTCTCAAGCCTTCTGTCTATTCGATGATACCTTAGGTCAGCTCAGCTCTCTGTTCTTTGCTTCTACCTTTTCTGTCCCACTGGCTTCTTCTTTCTTTCTTCATTCTTCAATTTTCTCTTTCTCGCTCCCCTCTATTCTCTGTCTGTTCATGGCTTAAAACCAAGATGTCCTCTAACTATTCACTTCCTCTTTTTCCTCTTCAGATCACCTACTGCTATTCACTTGGAGTTTCCTACCTCTACGTCATCACCACTGTGTAATGTCTCACACGGAAGTGGCCACATGTCCTCCCATGAACTATGCCAGCTCTTCATCAAACAGTTCGGTATTTCGGTTACGATGTGAAATGATTCATTTGCCAACTCAGCGGTCAAATCAGACTCCAAACTTTTATATGTTGCAGCTTAATTCTCCCTCCAAATCCAATTTCTCATCAGGGGCAACCTCCGTCATTAGATCTGGAGCCCCTAGATCCTACGGTGTTTTCTCTTATCGTGCGGTTGACTTGCTTGACTGTTAGCCTGCGATGAGAGGTGGCTTTCTCTCTCATTCACTGGACACACATCGTGCAATGTGTGGTATCACTCGTTATCCTACCAAATCCACTTACCACCTAAAGTGCCTATGATATTCCGCTGGTTTTGGAGCGTGGGACCCACCTTTTGCTTTAGTGATTTCCCTACCTTGATCTAAATCACATGACTCTTACGCCTCCAAGTGATCTCCTAGATTTTTAAAAATATGCCTTCTCTTGTTTTCCAGTTCCTATATTAGAGCCAAATGAACAAGAGATGGAGCATGAGGGTTATGTTTTCCCACAATAAGGTCCACCTCTACTGCAATCCTATCTAGATCCTCCATCAACATTGATATGACCAAGACCTCGAATATGTTTTCCTGAATGGAAAATCTATCCAATTTCTTACAATGTATGCATCTTCAGACCGATTATTTTTCCAATTATCGATGAGGGGAAAAGGTTGAACATCTAATAGGAATTTTCTAGCAAAGTTATTCTATAATTGAGAGGCAAAAGGGTCAAGTCAAGTACTTATACCCAAAACTTCTTTCTCCAAAAAGTGGCATTAAGGTTCCCCACCAAAAGTGAAGAGCCAATTTTTAGAAGCTTAGAATCTACCAACCTAGTCCATAATTCCAGTTTGTCCCAATAAGGGGACATATATGTTGAGACAATTAAGTTGGGATGAGATCCCCCTGATATAACTAGATAAAAA
>APFE030922044.1:29211-43050 GCA_000404065.3 Pinus taeda
ACCTTTAAGCCCAGTTTTCCCATACATTTTCTATCGAAACAAAGATGTCCATAATCACAATGCAAAAATGCTTTCTCTGACAGAAGGAGAACAAATAATGCTACTTGCAATTGATAACTACGAGACTCCTAGATCGAGCTATTTTTCTTTTGATAAAGCAATCTCATTGCCATCAACAATCACAGTTAAACAAAACATGTTAGTTGAACTATATGCAGGAAATTACAATACAAGTGATGGATTGGTTAATGGTGCTGAAGGGATTTTCAATCCTATTCATCTAATAACAACGAACCTGACATTGTCTGGATAGAATTCTCAGACACAGAAATTGGCAAACAACAAAGAAACAAATTTAAACAACTATACGACATAAATATATCGCCAAATCGGACACCAATCCTGCGAATTGCAAAATCTCTAGCAATGTCTCATAACAAATTACAAATTACAATTCGGAAACAATTTCCAATCCAATTAGCCTATGCACGAACAATACACCGAACATAAGGGTTGACATTAGATCAACTTGCATTTGACCCAACTGGTGTCACAAAACATGGTCTAGTCTACACTGCATTATCACGTGTTAGAACTATCGAGTCACTATACTTGATTAACAAACTGACACAACGAAAGTTCCATATCAAAAACAAGATAATCAATGAAATGGCACGGCTAGAAACAATTGCTGCATGGAAACTAGAATTCGCAAAGAAGAAACCTGATAACAAGGATCTTTTGTCAATTGCAAGTCTGAACACACGTAGTCTACGTGCACACCTTACTGAGGTGATTCACCAAAATGACTTAATGGACAATATGATCCTTTGTTTTCAAGAAACTCATCTCTACATTCCGCCAGTAGACAAAGAATTCTTATCATTCAATTTCGCCATTGCACATTCACCACATGGAATTCTTACTTGCATAAACAAGAAAATACCTATTAACGCAATAAAGACATTTTGCAAAAACAAAATAGAGCTTACCCTAATTGACAGGTACTTTCAGCAGCCGATTTGCTTAATGAACATTTATGCAGCACCATTTGAACAAGTATCCACGATAACGCAAATAATAAAGGAAGCAAAATCGCAAACTACATATACTGATTGTGTTTTTTTAGTTATTGGTGATCTCAACATTGACATCAAACAACCAACAGCTCGCAGCAAAAACTTCGTACAATTTATGGAAATGGAAAACTTACAAGAAATAACAAGCAAACTATCTCCGCAACGGAAAACAATAATAGACCATATCTGGACAACTTTGCCTATAAAACAGTGTGAAATAAATGTAACATGGGCATATTGGTCTGATCATGGCATACTCTATGCGCTACTACAGCTCTAACGATCCTTTCCTTTGCAATCTGTTAAACATGCCATAAAACAAAACCTATGTTTTCCACTTTTTTGCACTTTTGGCCTTCTCACTGCAATATCGATGTAGCATTGGTATACAAGTCTCTCTACAATTTGCTATGTTTTCCACTTTTTTGCACTCTTGCTTTTCTCACTGCAAAATCAATGTACCACTGGTACACAAGTTTCTCTACAATTTGCTAAACTTCATATCCAACTGAAAATATATGTCTTGCAGCTACCTTGCAACACTCTGCCCAAACTAATCAAGGTAACAACAATGCGCTACTACAGCTCTAACGGTCCTTTTCTCTGCAATCTGTTAAACATGCCATAAAGAAAAACCTATGTTTTCCACTTTTTTGCACTTTTGGCCTTCTCACTACAATATCAATGTAGCATTGGTATACAAGTCTCTCTACAATTTGCTATGTTTTCCACTTTTTTGCACTCTTGCTTTTCTCACTGCAAAATCAATGTACCACTGGTACACAAGTTTCTCTACAATTTGCTAAACTTCATATCCGACTGAAAATATATGTCTTGCAGCTACCTTGCAACACTCTGCCCAAATTAATCAAGGTAACAACACAGAGAATAGTATTATGCACAGATCTAGAATTACATTGAACACATTTTTCTTATAAACCTAATAGCTTGTACTCATATGTGTACAGGTAACTACCATGAAAAGACAACACGAAGACACTACTGCTCCAGGGGCTGCTCCAGAAGATTGCCCTCTCCCAGAAACTTCGAGCATCTCAGAAACTCAGAAAAGGTAACTAAATAACCTCTAAATCTTTCCTTACAAGTTTCATAATACAAAGATTATGTTAATTCATATTCCTTTTAATATTGTAGAAAGTTTCATAATACAAAGATTATGTTAATTCAGATTCTTTTTAATATTGTTCTACAGGCATTATGCTAATTCAGATTCTTTTTAATATTGTTCTACAGGCAAAAAGGTGAAGAGCAATCTGAACTAAGCTCCAGTCATGATTTATGCGCTCCAATTACAATACAGGAGCTGAAAAGCCTCAAACAAGGAAGAATCTTTCACGGGGATGTTCTTGTTATTTATAAGACAATTGTTGATCAAGTACACGGCATCCAATTGTTACGCGCTGACCTAGTAGATAGCAAAGGCAATATGGAAATCACACTCAATGTGCCACATAATCTCATTCCTACTGCCGAGGAGAAACTTGTAGTCGGCCAAGGAATTTGTATAAAAGATTTTAAAGTCTCTCCGAAAACAGTTTATGACCATTCAGACTGCAGCTAGATATTAGTTTTACATGAGAAAAGTATCATAGAAACTATCCCAGCAGTGTGCACAGAATACACATTTGTACCGACAACCACTATTAGCCAACTGACAAACACAACTGGATTTGCAATCGGTACAGTAGCTGGTCTTGTAACATCAGCTAAAGAAATAGGTAGCCAATATGTGCTAAATATCAAGGATGGCCAATGTCAAAAAGACACAGCTTCGGTATATACAAACTCAACGATTTATACTTTTTACATTTACTTAGAAGCAATTGCATTAGTGTTAACCCTTGGTACATTTTGCAATGCAGGTTTATCTTTTCATTCCATTAGTGTTAACCCTTCCTACATTTTGCAATGCAGGTTTATCTTTTCAGTACATTTAAGCCAATTTTCAAATTAATACAACAACAAATTTTAAAACAAGAAGCACCAATGGTGCTGTTTCGAAATGTTGTCAGAGGACCCTACGCATCTCTACTCACATACAGAGCCACCTTCATAACAACGGTCAAATCGAACAGAGTACTAGCAGACCTGAGCAAACTAGCAATGGCAACAACAAAGGTTGTTTCCTAGCCCACAAAATATAATTTCTAATTCTTTATTTGTTGTTTTGCTAAATTATTCGATATTCTTCCAATTTATGTTTTTTATTACAAGATCTAGCGCTAAAACTCCACTGCAACCTATTCTCCTAAATTATCATCTTTCATATATCGTCTTTGTAGTATTTTTTTATTACAATATTTAATTTTTTATTAAAATATCAAACCTTAAAACTGTACTTCAACATGAAGCAGGTCAAAGGAATGTTAACCATAGCAGATATACATGCAGACCCATTTGTCATAATCTGCAACAACTGCTCTGTTCCAGCAGACACATTTGGAACAGTTTCCGCAGATCAACTTAACTGTTCCACGTGTCAAGAGTTAACAACATACCAACGCTGTTTACAATTGCATTATGTCATCCAAACAGAAGGAAATGTTCAGCACAAGTGCATCCTAAAAGGCAATTTGCTTTTGGAGCTTTGTCCATCTCTAACAGGACTGACATATGAGAAATATCTAGAAGACGTTACTGATGTCACATACAGCTTACGAGATTTCCATGTACACAGCAGCTTCCTGTTGGATAGTTCGGATGTCATTGTGCGTACAGAATGACTTATTTTACCGTTTGTAACCTTTATTTTACCGTTTGTAACCTGCTGCTCAAGAAGAACTGGAACTATGAATTTTTGTTGAAGAATTTTTGTTTGGAGCTCAGTTGTCATTCAAGACCTGGATATCCATGTAATATATTTGTATTCTTATCACTGTTTTGGAACTTGTTTCTTTTCTTATCTGATTACTTTTTCGAACTACTTATTTATTGAACTTTAGTTCTTAATTATTCAAGAACTAACTGCCTTCTTCTCTAATTAGTCATTCAACATTACTATTTTGAACCAAGTAGTCATTTAAAAACTAAGTGACTCGTTTTTGAGGCGGAGAGCTTTAATAAAATTGTCATACAACATCTCCATGAGGACTTTGTTTAACCTTTGATATTGCAAGATCCTAATTTGGTAGCTTTTTCAAGATGCATCCTTTTACTGTCCTCGTAATTTTGTCTTATTGCTTGTTGAACTGCTATTTCGGACTGCCATTGGCTCAGGTGTGTTGTGGTCCATGTGGTACTAAATCCTAAATGAGATGTACTTTAAGAAGGCACAGGATTTTGAGTACGGTTTAGGTGTTGATTTGCTGTATGGATCATGTGGCATGTTCGAATATGAATATTGGAATATATGAATCAGAAAGATCATGGTTATCAATATGCCAAGCCAAATATTTTTGATATAGTGAAAATTGAGTTGTAAGGCTTCCCTTGAGGCTTGGAGCAGTTTGCTCTTACAGGGGCATCCAATTTCGTGAATAATCTTAATATATTTGTCATTTTAACAAGTTAAATTTGAATATCCTTTTCTTTGTTGTGAGCTGTTTTTCCTGCAGAAAACATCATAACTCTTCCATTCCTTAAAACACAAAAGCTATAGGCTATATCCAGTGCAAAAATTGGCTTCTTAAAAATTAAAATAACAGTGAAGCAGTGAAGAGCTCAGTTGAAAGACAGTAACAGTAAGCAGTGAAGAGCTCAGTTGAAAGACAGTAATAGTAGCGACCAATGACAGTCTATGGGGATGGAATGTAACATCCAAGGGTCAAGCTAACAGAAAAAAGGTAAGAGATCTATGCCAGTTTTGATTACTCAACTTTGAACCTCAATAAGTGCTTATATCACTTAATCTAGCCTCCTGAGCAGTTGTCATCACTATGGACAAAGCCTTCACTTCTGAGTTGTTTTTTCCTTGTTGTGGGTTGTTTTTTCTGCAGAAAACATCGTAACTCTTCCATTTCTTAAAACACAAAAGTTACAGTCTATATCCAGGGCAAGTTACAGTCTATATCCAGGGCAAAAATTGCCTTCTTAAAAATTAAAATAACAGTGAAGAGCTAAGTTGAAAGACAGTAACAGTAGTGATCTATAGCAATCTATGGGGATGGAATGTAACATCCAGGGGTCAAACTAACAGTAAAGGTAAGAGATCTATACCACTTTTGATAGCTTATCTGTAAAGAAGCCACTGGGATTTGTTTCATCTATGTCACCCTTACCTGCCACACTCTGTTTCTTAAGTTTCATGCTGATGTTGTTTGTTTAATCCTTTAAATAGAGCCCAAGTTCTATTTAGTTTTAGTAATTGTTGCATCAATTTAGGGTTGCATTCCAGCATTCGTTGATATGTTTTTTTGGGGTTTTGTTTCGCCTAATTGTCTCTTTTGCAGAACCTTTTTTCCAGTGCTAGGTTTTATCAAAAGGATCTGGAAGCAATTGCGTAAAGTGCCATAAAGTGCTCAATTCTATTGTTGGCTTTGTAAATACCACCGGTGCAATAGTAATCTTGAAATTATTGCATGAGCAGAGCCCAAGTTCTAATTCACTGCATTTTTTTCCCTGGTTCACTGTTTGGTTATTCAAGGATGCCTCTATGGAACAGTTGGAGCTCATAGGGCCTGTCATTTTAAGTGGAAAGTTATGCTATAAATTGAGGTGAAACTACTGCTCATTAATAATTTTTTCCCAGAGTAAATCTCTGTTTAAGGCTAGTTCATCTATATACCTAAGTGAGGCAAAATACTGTAATGGAAAAATGCAACAGTTGCAACTTGCTGTAAGTCTGACTGTGGGCATAGCCATGACTAGTCACATAAGAGGCTGCAATGAATCATGGATTGCATTGATCAATGCATTTATATAAGATTCATATTCTAACTAATACCGTGTCACCGTTTTGAATGTACAATTAAAAAGAAATTACTACCGTTGGTTTGTTGGTGATGTTGTACCTTTCCTACTGGCTCATTTCAATAGCCAAACTATTGATCAGAGAGATCATATCTATAATACAGACCCTGCTGCTCATCTGCATTTTGTTAGCGAAGAAATCCTCTACATTGTGCTTGTACTTAGCTTCTCAGGGTTCTTTTTGCTTCTCGCTTAGTGGTACCTAGTTTCGAATAATTAATAGACAGTTTATATGGGTGAGATAATTTATATCTGTTCACTGTGTCACTTACTTTGAAAGAAATTTCGAGGTTTCCTATGAATATAGTGTTCTTTTTGCTTCTGGCTTAATGCCCCTGTGTTTAGGGCTGGGTTTTGGCTATAAGTTTGAGATGTATCTCTGTCAACACAGAGTATTCCTCAAGGGATTTTCCCGTTTTCATTCATGCAAGGAAATTTAACACATTTTCCTACCCATCTATGTATTTGTAACATTTCATGTGGCTATTGTTATTATCTGCATCCGGGCTTTATGCTATACTCCTCGATATGATGTACCGGGTATACCAGCCCATGAGCTTTGTAATTTGACTTATACCAGTTCCATTTTATCGTAAATTGACTTTAGAACATTTGGAAGTCCATAAGTAAATCTGTGGTGTAACTAACTCCAATGTGCAAACATATGCCATCTTTTCCCTGCTCATCTCATTTCGATGTATTCCGTTTGAGGTGCTTTATAAGTGTCATCTGATTCTTGAGCAATGAGGTTGCGATATGCTGAACTAGGTAAGAAATATTCCCAGCCCTGCAAGTCTTAACATAATCTAGTTTTCCTAGTTGCCAGTTAGTTAGATAGGTTGCTACTGGCTCATTTCAATAGTGACCTTCATGTTGCAATACTGACCTTCATGTTCAGGAAACAGGGCCCAACAACCCGAGTGCTTCCACATGTAAGTAAGCTTTTATTTTTCTAATTAAGTTCTTCGTTTTCCAAGAGCTCACCCTTGTTACTTATTTAAATTTTCTACATCTTTTCCAGAATATATCTTCTCTCTTCAAAGTTTTTCTCTTGGTCTTTCTCTTCAATTTATTTAATTGTCTGGATGTCATAGGTTTGGTCTTAGACTATTTCTATCTAGTAAAGGCCAAAGGGTTCTTATACGCTAATACATATATCACCTTTATTTCTCTTTACGACCATACCAATTCATGACCGCAAACCCTTCTTGGTTACTTTGGTTCTTTATTTTGTATTACTAGTTACATATTTTGGGTTATTCCAACCATAACCTAGTTGGGGGTTGGGCCGAAACGTTCTCAGAACCCGATCATTTCACATAAAATATGTGGAACAAAGAAGCCTATGGAAAAGATGGATGGCTGCATCATTTTACAGACCCTCGCAAAAGTAACGTTATGAAAAATTGTGCAGCAACACAGGAACATGAAAAAAAAGAGGAATTGCTTGAGCTATTTCCTTTGCATGCCGATGGTAACCTCAGGTCCAAGTGCAACCGTAGTCTCGATGGTAAACAACATACCAACAACACGAAGTTGGGTGGTGGTGTATTGTTGTCATTAAAGTTTGTGCCGTAGCTACAAACGAATTTCATCCTCAAAGTTTCCCTGTATTTTATTCATTTCCGTGACTACAAATCCCATCCTATCCATTAACAAATTTTGTCATTTGAAATGTACGTTGAAGCCAGGTTTACCATACAATCTAAATAGCTCAAAGAATCTGAAGTTTCTGCTTGCATAAATAAATGCAAATGCATGGTCATTGTAACTGTAAATGTTCATATTTTTATGAGGGAACTTATATCTTCCCTTTTCATGACAAATATTTATCTTCATTATCTCCTTTCATCAACATTTTTATGATGGAACTTATTTCTTCCCTTTTTATGACAAATATCTTCATTCTCACCATTCATAACCATTTTTGAGTTTCCTAATCTGGGGGAATAAAAATATTTTTTAGGTTCGCAATGTTCAAAATAAAAATTTTTGGTAATGAAACTGCTGCTCATTGATAATTTTTTCCAGAGAAAATCTCTATTTAAGGCTAGTTCATCTGTATACCTAAGTGATGAAAAATACTGTAAAGGAAAAATGCAACAGTTGCAACTTTCTGTAAGTCTGACTGTGGGCATAGAAACTATTGATCAGAGAGATCATATCTATAATACAGACCCTGTTGCTCTGCTGGATGCCAGTTTTGATAGCTTATCTGTAATAACCCCGTCTTTAAATCACTAGCTAGCTGTATTACATGCTTTGGCTTTGATTTTAGGGTTTCTTCGACTACATTTTCTAGTTGGGGTTTGGTCGCGCTTTCAAACCCTAAGCCTTTTGACTATACAACAATTCATTAATATTAAAATTGATGTTTCATTAATTTTCTATTTAAACATGTTGGTCTCTATAGCCATTTTATTATAGGTCATTTATCCATTTTTCTATAAGAGGACAGTAACAACAATGGATAGATATAGTTTAATACAAACCCTGCTACTCTGCTGCATGGCAGCTTCTCAGTGTTCTTTTTGCTCCCGGCTTAGTGGCCCGGTTGTTGGTTAGATTTGCTCCATTTTATCGTAAATTGACTTTAGAACATTTGGAAGTCCATAAGTAAATCTGTGGTGTAACTAACTCCAATGTGCAAACATATGCCATCTTTTCCCTGCTTATCTCCTTTCGATGTATTCCGTTTGAGGTGCTTTATAAGTGTCATCTGATTCTTCAGCAATGAGGTTGCGATATTCTGAACTACGTAAGAAATATTCCCATCCCTGCAAGTCTTAACATAATCTAGGTTTCCTAGTTGCCAGTTAGATAGGTTTCTACTGGCTCATTTCAATAGTGACCTTCATGTTTCAATACTGACCTTCATGTTCAGGAAACAGGGCCCAACAACCCGAGCGAGGTTTGATCTTGGGTCACATTTGGCATTAGAGTTACTGGAAGTGCTCGACACAGTTCCTAGATTTTGAGAACACAACATTTAGATGTTGAATAAGTCGACAAATGGGACATCCTCAAAATTCATGTCTTGATGCCAAGAATGCACCTAAAAGGAGGAAGAAAGCAAGAAATAAACCCAAGAGATGGCAATTCCCATAGCAGTTGCCTAATGAAGAAGAGAATGTTGAAGAAATGGATCCTCCTACCAATCAGGAAGGCGAAAATACACAAGAAAATGTATAAAAGGGTAGTGTTAATCATGAAGTTCCAGGAACTCCAACACACACATTGAGGAAGGAGATGATCCCTGTAGCAATGTAGATAAGGGACTCAAAATGTCATCGTGTATCTAAAAATTTAGATTCAAATAAGTAAAATCCCAGAATGAATGAAGGGACCCGCCTAGTGCTTGTAACTACCATTCCTTCCCAGGGAGAATGGCGAAAGGTTAAAAAGAATAAATGGAGAAAAGAGTAACATGTTTACCACCATTTTGAAGTTGTATTTTTGGTCTTTGTGATCACCAGTTTTGATTGGCATTATCGAATGCATTATCAACATCTACAACATGTCAGCTTTGTTGTTATTAATAAAATTATGGCTTTTCCTTGGCAGAAAAGAATATATTAATTTTAAATAATTATAAAAGAATCTGATTTTCAAATACCTGTTGAATAGTAAAGTGGTTGTTACCAAAAAAAAATAACTTTGTCATTCATGTTGTCATGTTCAATTACCAAAATAAGTGAAATTTTATTAAATTGAACATGGATAAGTTAATGCAAGCATTCACTTCATTTGAAGTGTATCTCTTGCATTTGATACTATGCATGCTTAAAATCATCATAGAAGTTAGTTGTATCAAGTTTATAGACAATTTGTTTAGTGGCCTTCCATATGGTATATTATAGTGAAATTTTTTTGCGTGTTGTCGAATTTGTAGACATAGAAACACAAACAAGAGCAAAGACAAACAAGTAAATACATTACATAAAATAAAAACACAAAAATATAAAACCCTATCATCATGAAACATCCCTTTGTAACTAATTATAAATATATATTAATTAAAAATACTTATAAAATAATTTGATTGTCAATGATGCATTGAATAATGATACTAACAAAAAAAAATGGTCATTTGCAAAAATAAATAAAATTTTGTTAAACTAAATGCTAATTTGAACATATATAGTTTAATACACATTCAATTAATTGGAAGTGTAATTATTGGATATTATATTTTGTGTGTAAAATCATCATAAATGTGACTTGTATCAAGTCAGTAGTTAATTTGGGCAATGACCATCCATACGCCATATTCTAATGAAAGTATTTCTAGTGCTCTAAAGTTTACATAGAATCAAGAGAATAAACAAACAAACACATACATTACATAAAATAAAAGCAAAAACATTTAAAATTCTATCCATTGTTCGTTGAATAGTGGTGCTTGCTAAAATTCAAATTCATTCATGATGTTGTTGTCATTTGTAGAAAAAACAAGATTTTATTAAATTAAAATACAAACTAAAGATCAATACTTTAGTATACAAATTGTACACACTGGAAAAGTAATTACTGAATATGATATTACATATGTGTAAAAAGATTATACACATACAAACATAACAAACAACCAAAGGAAAAAAAAGAGCACAACAAAAAAATACATAACATAAACTAAAACCACATACATTTAAAATTCTATGATCATAAAACATCAATTTGTAAATTAATTTTTAAATTCTATGTTTATTTTGTTTGTATTTTATCATCATCAAGTGGGACTTTTTATCTATTTTTAAATGTTCATTGAATGATTGTGGTTTCGAAAAAATTTATGGTCATAGTCCCTTGTGATGTTGTGATTATTTATATTGGTTAAAAGTATATATTGATTAAAAGCAATCATGAAAACATGTGATTTTCAAACTTACAAAAAATGGTGATGATGCTTACAAAGAAAATTGATGGTCATATATTTTTATGTTATTATAACAAGTTATAAACTCCACCCATTCTGTACCATAACAAATTAATTAACTAATAAATTAGTTATTTATTTTGTTTAAAGTGGCGTTGTTCATCATTATTAATATCAGTTTATTTAAACAAATTTATAAATTTATTTTTAAGTTGGAAATGGTTTTATGTTAAAATTTTAAGTGAATTACAAACAAAAATTAGAAATTTTAAAATTCATGGTGTATATATATTATATATATATAATATATAATATATATATAATTATATATATATAATATATAAGTATATCATAATATAATAGATATGAGTTTCAAAACATCGAGAATATATATATATATATCTATATATATTTAAATAACTTTTTTATATATATTAAATAATGATGAAGAAGTGTGGGCACTTATTCGAAACTTACAACAAGATTCTAGTACATCTCATACATTTAGCTAGCAAAATGATTCGTTATGGTACAAAGAACGCTTATACCTCTGTAAGAATTCTCAACTCAAACAAAAGATTCTTATGGAATTGCACACTTCTGTCTTAGGAGGCACTCAGGGTTTTTAAAAAATTACCGCATGGTTAAGAAGGATTTTTTTTGGGATGGACTTAAATCGGATATTCAAAAGTTTGTGGTAGAATGTTTGGTTTTCCAACAAAATAAAGTTGAAACAATTAAGACGCTGGGTTTATTATAACCTTTATCCGTTCCAAGCCAACGTTGGGAGGAGGTTTCAATGGGTTTTGTCACTGGTTTACCCAAGTCTGAGGGAAAGAGTGTCATCATGGTGGTAGTTGACAAACTTACCAATTATGCACACTTTTGTGCATTATCACATCCATTTAAAGCTACTACAATTTCTACTACATTTATGGAAACAATTAAAAAGCTACATGGAAACCCAAAGATTATTATAAGTGACAGAGATCCCATTTTCACTGGAAATTTTTGGACATAATTATTTTCTTGTCTTAGTACTTAGTTAGCTCATAGCTCATCTTATCATCCTCAATCTGATGGGAAAAATGAGATAGTAAACAAATATATGGAAGGATATATTCATTGCTTTGTATCTGATAAACATACACAATGGGTCAAATTGGTGCCTCTGGCTGAATGGTGGTATAACACTTCCTTCCATACAACAACAAAAATGACCCCTTTTATGGCACTTTACGGATATCAGCCACCTTCCATCACATCATATTTAAGAGAAATTTGTAAGGTTCAAGCAGTGGAACATCACATCGAACATCAACAACAAGTCCTCCAACTCTTAAAGGATAACCTCATGTTGGCACATAATAGAATGAAACAACAGGTAGATCAACATCACAGTGAAAGAGGTTTTGATGTAGGCGATTGGGTATTCCTATGGCTACAACCATATAAACAAATGCCACTCAAGCAAGCTAAGAAGGATAATAAATTATTACCAAATTATTATGGTCCGTAGAAGGTTTTGAAAAATATTGGTACTATGGCATACAAATTGGAGCTTCCTGCAGCATCTCGAGTGCATCTAGTTTTCCATGTTTCATGTTTAAAGAAGGTTATAGGCAACAAGCTCCCAGTTCAAACAATATTTCCAGAACTTGATGAGGAAGGAAAATTTATATTGGAACCGGAAGCAATCACATAAACAAGAACTTGACAGTTACGAAATCGAACAATTTTGGAGTATCTCATCAAGTGGAAGAACTTATCCACTGAAGATTCCACATGGGAGGATGAGAATTTTATATAGAAGCATTCAGAACTACCCAATCGTTGAGGACAACACTTTTTTGAAGGGGAGGGGCATGTTAGGTCCCTATAATACTAGTGATTACCCATTACTATTGTAGTTATATCCCTTATTAATATTGTTGTGCCCCTATTGTCCTCATATTGTTATTACTGTGCCCCATAGAATCCCTCTATTGTTATTTTTGTGCCTTTATATTATTATTGTTAGGTCGACTGGGTTATATTGTGACTCCTTAGACTCCTATATATAGAAAGGAGGCTTTGTCATTTGAATCATCCAAGAATTGTTCATTTATGTAATATAAAGGAGGTTGACCCCTCAAAGAGGCTGAATTCTAAGGCATTGATCTATCTTTTCTATCTTTTTGTTGAGTTGGTTTCATAACATGCTACCTACCCATCTCCAATAAAATTCTCACATGAGACTATAAAAGAAAAACTAGAGAATGCCCCAATAGATGCATTTTGTGCAAAACTAATGAAAAATATATGGATCGTCTGTTAGTTCACTGCCCCTTTTAAAAAAAAGTATGGAGTGGAGTTATCTAGTACATGTAAAACTTCTGAAAAACTAATGCATTTCTATATACAACACCTTTGACATTTCTTGAAGAGAGATATTCTTCATTTCTAGTCCTCATCTCTCCAAATAAGATTCTAAGAGAACATATAATGTTTATATATCTGAAAATGGGAATTCTGATAATCTGTTTTCATATAATTCTTTCAAAGCAAATGCAAACCTAAATTATTTACTCTACTAATAATGAATCTAAATGCTTTTGTATAGGTATGTGTCATGAGTATCGCTAGCGTTAATATCCTTACTTCTAATGCATAATATTTGGAAGACAAAATAGAGGGAAAGATCGTCAAATCGAATAGAAATATAAGAGCTAAGTATGAGAATATGTAGGAAAAAGGGTGCCTCCTCTAAGAGATGTAGAGGGTCCTTGAGGAAATTACAAGACAAAAAGAGAGAACTAGAAGGATGTAATATATATCTGATAGGCTAGTTGGGCTTGGGGTCATTACAAGGAAAAAATATAGAAAATAGTTTTATGTAAATAGGTACCTATCAATATGCACATATAAAACACGCCAAGCCATAAAAGTAAAATGATAAACTCCTCTCCCTCCCTT
>APFE030922048.1:3134-27303 GCA_000404065.3 Pinus taeda
AACTGATCAGATCATGGACACACAGATCAAGCACACTCGCCAACAGAATATCCAACTGTATCGAGTTGTCAAAGCAGGACAACTCCTTCACCAGTGCAAGTGGCTCACTAGGGACCAAGTGCAGTAGAAGTTCCCTCATCTCATGGAGGAACTCAACGCAATGGGGACCTGTTAGCCTCCTGCTCATAGCAGGTATTCATCTTTCATGTTTGACATTTTTACATGCCAAATATGTCATGCTCCGTAGGTTGCAATGTTCCATATTTGATACTCAGGCCAAAGAAATGTCCATGAGAGTCTGCCAGCCTAAGTGTCTCTGCTGTATTCCAATTTTGAGGAGTTATTCCATTTTTGAAGAATTTTCACTTAAAGGGAGGTCCAAACAGCTTAATCTTGGTCTCCCTAGGTTTCAATTTCCTGTTGTAGAATATAAAGAATCATTGTCTGTCTAAACAGCTTAATCTAGGTAGATTCTTAGATAGGTAGAGAAGCAAGGGTGCTCAATAGCCTAATCTGAGCCCCTGGATGAAATAAGTATAGATGTAGATAGGAGGACAGTAGAAAAGAAAAGTTTTAAAGTTGGGTTTGCAAGTTCAAGTGCACCCAAAACCAAAAGAAGAAAAAATGTTAGGTGTATTAGGCTGGGTAGGTAGTTTGAGGTTGCAGAAGCAGATTGGTAATCACTTGTGGTCTTGTCAAAAAGGACTCATATCATTTATGGCATTGGCACCAGGTAGTGACTTGATGGTACAATAGTGGAAGCATGACTAACTTCCCCTTCATTCCCCTAGAAATCATTTACTAACATCCCCTCAAGGACCTTGGGATCTGCCCAACAAGTCCTGCTTTCAGTTCATTTGTGAGAAATATCAAGTCAATTTTTGACTTTCCTCAATGAAAAGAAGCCACATTTCTTGTGTAAAATCATTTCTCCATATCTCATTCAAATCACATGTCTAAGTTCCAGATCTTGAACTTAGCATCATTTCCCTTACATTTCCATTTCACCAAGTCATATTAATTGCTAAACTTTATTATGTAACTCCCTATCTATCTCCCCTTCCCATACTAAAACTATGTTAAACAAATCTCCTATATACTTACCCCTCCCCGTGGTTGAAAAATAACCATAAAGTATCCCCTGGGAATTACTAAGTTTTCCTGAAACTTAGTAAGAACCCTCATTTTGTCTCAAAAAACCATCTTTCAATGCCTTTGGACTCCTTCCATGGTATAAAACCTCCCTCTGATCTCATATTTTCCCCTTTTCCCTTCATAAAAACCAACATTTCTAATGTTTACCACCGCCATATGAATAAACAAATGTTAAAACAGTGCGCGGGCCCTGTCCCTAACCTTCCGCCATCTTACCTGTCCCATCGGCCGTTAGATCTGGCGTGCCCTAAGATTTACGGTGGGCGGGCCTTTTCCTGCCCCGATGTGCCGGGGGTTAGCGTCCGAGAGATGGGAGGTTTTCCCGTCGTACTCCCGCCACGCGTCACCCTCCCGGCTGTGGCGGAGCCCCCTCCTCCGAAACCACCCAGGCCCAAAGGCGGTGTGCCTAAAAACCGCATATCGCTTCCCCCCCTGCGTGACATAAACACCACGTCACCCTGCCACGTCAACCTACCGCTTCCCCCCTTGCGTGACGTAAGCACCTTGTCACCCTGCCACATCACCCTGCTGACGTCATCATCCATACTGTGTCCCACTGCTGACGTCACCTGCCATACTATTGACGTCACCCGCTGTACCGCTGACATCATCCATCGAAAGGAAAGCATGCAAGTATGAAATCGATGCTTCAGAGACCCGAAATCAAATTCTGAGGCAGTTTTTGATGTGCGAAATAGGCGAAAATGGGGAATATTTTTTTCAGCAGCTATTTTTGCCTCAAAAGGGCAGAAAAGGGACGATTTAACAATTTTTAGCATATCAGAGAAAAGAAGAAGCCCAAATTCAATTAAAGAGTATCAAGTGAGGCGGCAAAGAGTATCAGATCGACCATAGTAAAGCGGTGAAGCCACTTAAGGCTCTCAGACCACAGTTAATGCACAGTAAACCCACTCAAGAGCAGTGGAATAGAGACCAATGCACAGTTATGATGAATGGACAGCGCATAACAGCAAAAGATAGATAGCCTCATTTTTGAAACAACTACCCCTAGCGCAGCATTAGATAGATATTTTTCATTACTTATAAGACAAGTTAGGTTAACTACATTTATTTCCTAAAGATCTTCTAGCAGATCTTTTTTGTAGATATTTTGCCTATAAATACAGCCCTAAACAATGTAATAAGGGTTGGTGGGTTGTTTGGTTGATCTCTCATCTTGAGAGCTGCACTGTAAATATTAAGAACTTCTGTGATCAAAGATTGTTGGAATGCTTGCATCTGAACTGGCTAGTTGTGCTTTTAGTGGCTGGAGAAATTGGTATGGAATTCTCGTGTTTGTTCATGGTTCAATAAGTTTCTCCTCCCTTCGTTTATCAGTTTATACATAGTTGTACCAGAAATATATATCATAATCTAAGTTGCAAGAAAAAAGAATAGACCAGAATTGGTTTTCATGCCCTCTGTGCTCAATTCTTGTAACTTTCTATGTTTTCCTCTGAATCAGTGATGAATATGCATTCTTAATTGCGTAGGTTTAAGTTATTCCCTTCATATATGAATGTTGTCTGGGAATTCTTCATTGCTCCTAGATATTATTCATCCACTTTCCCTCTTCGGCTGGATGAAAGATCCTTGATTGCCTCTCATCCCCGACCTCCATTTCACCCTTGTTCCAGCATAAATCATTGTGCCATGTGTAGCTATCTTGCTCCATATTCCCCTCTTCTACTAAAGAAAACACAGCTTTCAGTTCACAGTCATGACTCCATGCCCAATGGTTTGAACTTCTTATGCTTTGTATGTCAACTCTATTTGAATAGATCAACCATCCCATCAATCAAAATCAAAACCCATGTGCATCATATCTAGCCTAAAATCATCCCTTAAACAAAGATAAATCCCAAAGAGAGAGCCCTCTCTGACTGCTGGTAGGCTAGGACCTGCAGTCCAAATCTTGGTTTGTGGTTACCTTGGCCATATTCCCTTGGGAGTCAAAGCGAACAACCTGAGTGCTAATAGGACCATTGCTTCCTAAGCGGGGAGGAATGATCCAGGTGGATATTGGTGGCCACCTGCTAATTCCACTTGGATCCCCTCTAGTGCTTCTTTCAGTTTTTTCAGTTTCCTTAATTATAGCACAGTTTACTATTTTTAGCAGTTTTCGGGTCCTAAACTTCCGGAGCCGTTTTGAGGCCATAACCGATGTTTTTTGGGAATCTACCGCCAACGTATTTATGTCTAAAATTCATCTTTCCATGTTAGTCCTCGGAAAGATCTTTTCCAATGGGCTATCATGCGTGTCAAATGGAGATAATACGACCATTCGTGACCCCAGGAAGTTTGTTACAACTTACCTAAACGACACGCCCACAATTTGGCGTTTTTTTCTAGGGTTAGGTTTTTCGTTTTTGAGTGGTCTTCCATTGTTTCTCAACAATAAATAGCCTCAGCCTCATTGTACACAGTTCAGAGGCATGTAGCCACACATCTCTTCTCAGAGATAAGCTACCATTGCCCTAGCTGGTTTATTTCCATTTCTGGTTGTAAGCATATTTCAGTATTTCTATTAATGAAATGAAGTATTATTTCCACTGCATCTTTGTGTATATGGTTATCTCTATAATTTGTTGAGTTCCTGTTTAAGTCTGGATCAAAGGAGGTGTTGAGGGCTTTCAGAATAGTCTTGTTTCTTCTGGAGTCCTCCGCCACATTCAGAATATCCTGTTTGGCAATGTTCCAGCATGCCTTGAAAAAGTCTACATTGAAACCACCTGGTCTTGGAGCTTTTCTATTTTGCATGTCTTTAATAACGTCACTGACTTCATCTTCAGTTACTGGTTTATTCAGGGTAAAATTGTCCTCTCTAGATACCAGGTTAGGGATATTTTTTATAATTTCCTTGATGCATTGCTCTCTGTTTAGATTGTTTTCCTTAGTGATGCCTCTGAAATGCTACACCAACACTATTTCAATACCCTTATGAGAGGTCTAAAGCTCCCCATTTTCATTCAATATCGAAGAGATTCTATTGTGAGCTCTATTGGCAATGGTGGATCTATGGAAAAAATTGGTATTATGTTCACCTTCCTTGAGCCATTGAACTCGAGACTTTTGTCTCCAAAATATTTCCTCTTGTTTACGTAATTTCTCCCATTTACGATGGTATTTATCAGCTTGCTCACTTTTGACTTTATTAAAACCATCAATGATCAGTGCTTGATTGAGTTCTTGAAGTTTGATTTCCACTGATTTTTTATCCACAAAAATGTTGCCAAACTCCTTCTTGTTCCATTCTTTTAGCTTGAGTTTAATGTGCTTGAGTCTTTTATGAAGGAGGAACATTTTAGTGCCCTAGATCTGCAAATCTTTGGACCACCATTTTTCAATATTGCTGATGAAATTTGGGTGGGTGAGCCATATATTCTTGAATCTAAAGGGTCTATTCCTGGGAGAATCGATCCCCTTGATTTCTAATTGAATCGGCTAGTGATTAGAGACACCAAAGGGGAGAACACTAGCTGTAATTTCTCTATTTGTGAGCATAATCTCCTATGATAACAAAAATCTGTCTAACTTGGAGGCGACTTGTGCCTCCCCTCCTCTTTTATTGTTCCTTGTGAAACGACCATTGTGCGTTTCAGAGTCCACTAGGTTCATATCATCTCTGAAGGTTTGGAATGCTATGGAATCTTTACTTAGCAGTCTAGTACCACATTTTTTTTCCAAAAGAGATTTAATAATGTTAAAATATCCTCCCATGACCCTAGGAATTTCTTCATGTCTGCTTCTAAGATCAACCATGGATTCAAGAAACCTGAGTTTCCCATCTATTCTTTGAGGCCCATAAACGTTAGTTACCAGGAAGGTATCCGACACCCCTACTGGTTGAAAAATTACTAATAAGTAATTTCTAGATGCCTCCGCATCTATTATCCTAACTTTTTATGGGTCCCATAGAGTTACGATACCCCCCGCTGTGTTCTCTGCTTTAACTTCTAGAAACTCAAATCTATTAAGCCATTTACTGTGGATCTATTTTAATTTCTGAATAGAGCATTTTGTTTCCTGAATGAAGATTATGTCGGGCATTGCTAGTTTCATTCTATTACTTAGCATTCTTTGTTTTCTTTTACTACCTAGACCTCTGATTTTCCAAGATATGAACTTCATAATTAAAGATTTGTAAAGGAGTAACTGGTTAGGTCTTTCATCTTACCCGAATCTATCATTAGCTTTCCACACTCCATTAGGAGCTCCTTTTGCGTTTTTCTACCCCTCTTCTTTCCTAGATTTCTAGTCGCTAATCCTGGAGTTGATTTCATAGTTTTCACACCTCTGTGATCTTGCTTATGAATGTTTTTACCTTTATCCAACCCTCTTTTGTGAGATTTCCATAAAAACAACTAATGTATTATGTTGCTTTCTTCTTGAGGCAGTGAGTCTATTCTTCCCTTGGTTCCCTGCATCAAGAATCCTTCTAGATCCAGGTTCTCCTTGTCAAGTATTTCTAGTAGTTCCTAATCTTCCAAATCTATTTCACTTTGGGTCATTTCCTGGTCCATCTCCATTTCTATTTCACTCATCATCATCTCCTTTTGATAACTAATATATTGAGAATGTTTGTTGTCTTCTTCCTTCTCTTTTTCATTAGGACCTTCCTCCTGAGATTGGTTTTCTCTCGTGATTTCTTCATTCTCTTCCAGCACTTGAAACTTGTTCTGACTGACCTTCTGCACCTCATTGTGTTGTTGCTTTGGCCCCTTTTTTCCCACTTTTCCTTTACTTGCCACTTTCTGAAAGCTTTCAGTCTCTTTCATTGTATTCGGTTTCCCTTTATTCTCTGCTTTACCAAGAGGGCTGTCTCTGAACAAATGTCCATGCTCATGGCATCTACGACATTTGAATGGGATATGCTCGTAGTCCACAGCCTGCACCCATTCTTCATCAAAAACTTCCAATATTACTTCCTCTGGAAGTGCTCCTGATAGATCCATTTCCACGCAGATCCTTGCAAAGGAGGTATATTTTCCCCTTCTAGTGGCTTCAGAAGTTTTGATAAAATGTCCCAGTTTATTGCCAATGGCAACTAGCGATTATGTTTGCCAATAATCCAGAGGTAGAGAATAAAGCCTTACCCAAATAGGGACCGGGGTGAAGGTTTCCCGCTTTGGGAAAAATTTCTTCTTCCAAGGCCTCATATAGAGATTGGCTGCCGCATAAAAGTAGGGTCCTCCTTTGAATATTTTGTCTTTGTCTTCGATGTTTGAGAACAACACTGTGAAGAATCCCTTTGACCCAGGATGTAGGTCAATGCTTCCTTTGGGTTTCCAGTGATACTTGATCCACATCTATAACGCTTTTTTAGTGGCCAGAGTCCCATGAATTTACAGATAATGGTGTAGGTCTCCATGTGTTCCCTATGCGCCTATAGAGCAGGATAATTTAATATTATTCTAGGAGTGATTTATGCTCTTGGTTTACAGGGTCCCTTTTTTTTTGTCTCTTGCACCCTGACTTTTGTCTTCTTTCTCCTTGTCCTTTATGCTACTATTTTCCATGGTCTTGTTCTCATAAATTTCCTTTTCCTTATCTCTATTCCTGCCATCCGCAAAACTTTTGCTGTTGATGATCGGTGTCTTGTCTCTGTCAACTGTCGTGTCTTTGTAGGAGGGAGTCGATCTCCCTCCTCTTGTGCCCTACATTAGAAATGATTATCTGCACCTTTCTAAAACCCTAGCTAATCGCTTTGGCTCTCTCTCAGACGTTCATAGGTTACATTGTTATTATAGAACAAAAATAGATAAGGAAACAAGGTATTAGAGAAAAACATCAAATTTTGGTTAAATCCAAACAACAAAACATACCACATTCCAGATAACAATCCGAACAAGAAATGTTCATTTATAACAATCAAAATAAAAATGTACAGAAAAAGAGAGGGCCCCATATCATTTTGAAAATGAGAGGGGAGTCCGTTGGACAACCAATAGTCCTATTGGTGGTAATTTTGGTAGGGACGCCAATGCTCACAAGGTACTGAGGGTTTGGTATTATTCACCCATCTTATTTAAAGATGGCCATACCTAGTATGAAAATGTGAGACTTGCAAAAAACCTATTGGTAGAATTAAAAAACCAGCCTTTCCCCTTCATTTGGTTATTTTTGAAGCTCCTTTCCAATAGTGGGACTTAGATATTGTTGTCGAGAGAACCATCCTTCTCAACAACATAAATATATCATAACAACTACTAATTATTTTATGATTTGGGTTGATTACTTTATGATATGGGTGGATGTAGCTCCTTTGCAATTGGTCAATGCTAAACAAGTAATAACATTTTTAGATTCTAACATTGTCACTCACTTTGGATTTCCATAATTATTAGTATTTTATAATGGGTCTTATTTCTCCTCTCAAGATTTAGATTCTTATGCCTTAAATAAAGAGATTAAAATTAAGTACTAAATAAACTACTACCTTCAAGGTAATGGTCTTGATGAGTCTTCAAACAATTGTCTGATAAAAATCCTTAAAAAAATGATTTATGAGCATCACAAAATCTGGCATACTACCATGTTTAATGCATTATGGGTTGATCGGGTAGAACCCAAAGCTATAATTGGTAACTCCCCTTTTTCCTTGTTTACAAAAAGAAGCAATTTTACCTCCTAATAGTTTCTTTCCTTATCTACAATTGTCTCAACAAGTACAAGAAGCCAAATCCTCTTCTATGAAAAATAAAATTGATTCCTTACTTAAATTGGAAGAAGAAAGAGAATAGTAAAAACACAAACTTCATCAACATCAACAAATTGCAAAATGTTGGTTTGATGGTAGGAATTATTTTCATAGAAATATTGAAGTAAGTGACTTGGTTCTTAAGTTAGACAATGCACATGAGGAAAAAGGGGAGAATTCTAAGTTTCAGAAGTTGTGACTAGGTCCATTCATTATTACAATAAAGATTGGCCCTGATACATTTCATTTGCAAACTCTGGAAGGTCAGTATGAACCCATTCCAGTCAATGGGCAGCTTTTGAAGAAGTATTTTTCCTTAATCTCTTTGAGGATATCTCACTTCTGTAAATATCATTTGTATGCATTTTATTTTTCAATATGTTTCTCCTTTTTTTGCTATTAGTTTGATGAAGTCCACAACCTAGAAATTGAATAATTATGTCTGAAATATTTTATCACAGAAATTTAAAAAGAATATTATTTGTTGATTCGTTAACTCTCTTATTTGCTTACTTTGGTATCAGTTGATAAAAGAGACAGTTTCAAGTTTAGGATGTCTGGAAAATCTAATCACCACTACATAAATTATTTCTATTTAAAACCTTATTTCATCAAGAGAAATCATTGCACAAAGAAAATAAACTTTATAAGTAGTGCAATTAGGGTATGGTTAGTTACTCTAAATATTTTACACCATCATTTCTCTTAAGGATATATTAGACAACTTCCCCACTTACTAGAAAACATCGATTGATATTATTAATAAATGCTCATGGTTTTAACTTCTCTTTGTTTTATCTTCCTAGGATAAAAGCGCTCACGTAAAACGAGTTTAAGATGCATCCTTGCCGAGGCTGTAGATGACAGTTGGTAGTAGTAGATCCATCTATGACATATGGAATTCCAAATCAATATCAATAATAATCTACATGTCATCCCATGCTTTTAATGGGGTTTTGATTTTTCTTCCCCCATATCAAATAACTAGAATGATTAACCATGAATCTATGACTAGTACCATGGGACCCAAGTTCCTAATTCAAATTAAAAGGCACCCTTAATGAGGCTATGGATGCCTATTGATAGTAGAGGAAATTCATATGGTATCAAAGTCATAATTACACCACCTTCCCAGTTAACTGCTTCATTCTTTCAATCTGTTGGTTATCTATTCTCTGAAAATCTATATGCATTTTATATAAAGTTTTTGTATCATGTTTTAATTTCTAAACAAATAGCGTTGAATAGTCTAATATTAATTGTATTCAAGCATAATTGAAGCAATGAATTTTCATATTATTTAGCATTCATTTATCATATAACATATGAATTTTATACCTATTACTTAACACATTTAGATACAAAGATAATTGATTCGTCCAATGAGTCACCAATTGTTGGCCACCCAGCAGAATTCCCTCTCATTTTCAAAATGATATGGGCCCCTATTTTGATTTAATTGTTTTCTTTCTATTTTCATAATTATTTTTCAAATGAAATGTTGATAATGGTTTTGAAGTACAATTTTTGACTTGGATTGTGATCTTTTAGCGTCATAATTGGTGTGTTATGAGCTCCAAAGAACTGAAAAACTCATCTAAAACTTCGTTGACTATGGTTATTACTCATTTTATTTACATTAGGTTTATTATCCCTTTCTTGTAATAATAGTTTGATTTAGGTGTTTTGATCCACTTCATGGGGTTATAAATCTATTACCCTAGTTGATGTTAAAGTTTTCATTATGGTTTATATATACCCTTACTTTGATTTTTGGCTTACATTGTGTGCATGATTATAATATTTTTGCATTATATAGGTCAATGGATTATATGAGTTTTATGAGTCAAAAACCTTATCATGACGTGGATCTATTTGTTTTAGAAAGGGTTTATTTACTTGTATGTGAAATGTTTCATCCCATAATAGATGATATTGAACTTTGGATTAAATATTTATTGGTTAAATGGTTTGATTTATTTGAATTTAATGATAGACCTATCGTTATGTGAAAAATTTAATACCAGTATCAAAAGTTATTGATGCATCACATGATGAAATGTTATTTGGTGATGGTACGTAGATTTCATAAGATTTGTTTTGAATGCGTTACTTGTGAGTTTTGATGACATGGAATTATCAATTCAAGATTTTAACTGTGGCTATTGAAAATTGTCCACACCATTCATTGTGGCCATAACTTGTGTTTTCAAACCATAAATCTCCTCTATTTGTGATTATTACTCCCAGTACACTTTGTACCATATTTTCTAGTCGTTCAATACAACGTATATGGTTTTGTATTCAAATTTTGTGCATTTCATTTTCCTTGTTCGTGTCTTTGCATGACACTCTATAACCAGCTAGGGTTTTGAACCTTTGTCCAATTCTTTTACTTTTTTTCAAGCCTAATCCCTGCTAAAATTGTACTAGGATTTTAGTCATGCCACCTATGATCAAAATGAATCAAGTAGGGAGTGATATCATTGAAACCTATGATGAATATTTGATGGTGGGAATTTATCTAACTCTCTCAAGGTTTCAGTGAGGAAGTAGTTAAATCTTTCACCTCAACCTTTTATGGTAAGAGGGTTGATGAGCACCAGTATTGCAGCAAGAATGATGTAACTCCTAGGCTATCAGCTTTACTTTGTAAACCTAGGTTCATACAAACTTGGAGGTGACAGTGTTGTATACACAAGTAAAAGTGATGGTTTTGCCTTTTGTCACTTGTTCAGATGGCGAGAGACCACTAGGGGTTTTCAAGTCAGACTTCTATGGATTTAGAAGGAGTTTGGTTTCTTGATGAAAGAAAGGGAAATCTACTCTCAGAGAGAGTTGATCTATTGCAATAATGAAAAAGACCAAAATTCAATTCTGAATCACATCATTTCCTAATTAGCTACTAAGAAACTATGCTTTGGAATAATGCTAAATTAACATGAACCAAATGCTACTATCTAACCATGGAAGTTAAAAGCGTCCAACATCACTATTGTGCAAGTAAAGCGACTGAAGTAACTCTATTTTTTTCTTTTTGTTCTTTTCATGCAAAATCAAATATGCAAACTAATCTCTTGTGTTGATGCGGTAGGTGGTTTAGGGATGTTTGAGGATGAATCAAGGGTTTAGGATATGGCTACATGGTGTGGGAGACCCTTGGGGTGACTGTTTTGGACATATTTGGGCACTTCAACCCCAATCACATATGTCGATAAACCAAGGGCTCTTAAACCCCTAAAAGTGTTGTTTCATACCCTAAAGGATCATGGTCAACTGAACACATCATTTCCCAGAAGTTCCACCTAAAAAACTACTCATAACTGGTCAAAACTAACCCATATAGACTGCTCCTTGGTCAAGGTGTGATGCATCTCACCTATTACACATAGGGGGTGCAATGCATACTGAAAATGCCTTCTGTAGGGTGCGATGGGCGAGAGTAGATAAACGGCAGAGATAGTTTGCTAAGTGGAAACCCAGAGAATCTTCTAGAAACTTCTCATATGACACTTGCCTCTCTGAACTCGCCCAGGGATGAGTAAGAGATCATGAAATCTCTAAGTGGAACCAAGAACCATCAGTGAAATGGCACTAATAAAAAACCCAGAAGCTGACTAACCCCCTTGCAAATATCTATATATGGATCCCTCATCATGGAGATCGAGAGGCTGAAATTTTGTAATTTGTAAGGAAGTGTTGTTGGTTTCTCTTTGAGACATTGTATTGTTTGGTGATCTTGCTTTTCATGAGGTGAAGAGGGCTTTCATGCTAGGAGGATGATGTTGTATCAAACAGCTCAGTTGTAATCCTCTATTCTACTTCTACTATCAATAAAGTTATTTGAGTTTTCCTCCATATACTTGTGTATTTGTGAATCTTGTATTTGTGAATGCAATTGTATAGTTAATGTACTTCTGATTCTGCATTGTTTCTGGTATCATAGATCTCTATGCTCTGATGGTGTTTTGTTGCTTTACCTCCAAAGGTGTTCTTTGAAGCGGGACAAGTGAGAAAGGACCGGCAAGATTCATTAAAGGAGAGAGGAAACAAGCAAGGAGCCAAGTGAAAGATTAAGGTTGGTGCTCTCTGCTTCTCTCTTATCTATCATCCATAAAGGAAAACACAAGTTACTTTGAATTGTTTGTTTCTAAGATATCTACCCGTCTTAGTGGGACTAGCAGATCAAATAGACACTAGTTTTCCTAGAAACAAAATGGTGACTCCACTGGGGAGCCAATAGTTTGTTTTTTTGTTACTTTTGTTTACTTTATAAACTACAGATGGTGCCTGAAGTTAAGCCAACTAGCCTTCGAATTTCTTTTTCTATGCAACTGCAAAGTAGATCAACGCTGCTTCAGTCAATCTCTGGGTTGGTTTATGAAATGAACATCTAACTTGCAAACATCCTAAGTGCCCTGGTGGTAGCTCACTAACCTCATAAGATCATGCCCCTATACCTTGTGTTTACTGTCCATCATAGCTCAACCTAAATCACTAAACTTAGCTACAAATTTTGAGCAAAAACCAAGCTCATTTTCGTTCCGTGGTCCATCGAACTGTCTCTCATTGGCAGTTTGGATGCATCAAACCTACCATGTGCTGTAGGTGAGATGCATCCTTGTTTCCCTTAAGAATAGGTGTGATGACTAAATGACACTATTTCCATCTCTAGAATTTTGTTTTTTCTTCATTATTTTCAGCTTTATTCAGTAGTTTTGCTGCTTATGATCAGTATATCATTATTGAAGCCTTCTTCCTTTACATTATTTAGCCTCCATTGATTAGGAATTGTGAATGTTTTTAATGTATTTTTCATCATTTACATACCTCCTTTCTCAAGAGTAGCTTAATCGAACTGTTGCATTTTGATTCAAAAGTGTCGTAACTATCATTTTGAATCAAGAAGAAGAGTGTCGTAAAGTCTTCCTCTTTTAGATAGTCGATTGTACTTTTTCCATTGTATTTGATTTCAATTGCCAATATTTGAAGTGTCGAAAACAATTTTCCATTCAAAGACAAAAGTGTCATTTTAGTCTTCCTTTCATTTTGAAAAGAAATTGTTGAAATGTCGCTTTGAAGAAAGTAATTCAGATTTGTACTTAGTTTTCCTTTTTGGCATTCACACATTAAGAAAGCAGAAAAACAAATACATGCATGTGCATTTGCATTTAGATTGCATACGGAAAATGATTTAGGAAATGTGAATTTAGTATGTGCTCTTTTCTCTCTGTTGAAAGAATCATACTTTTCTTTCCTTAGTAGCTAGGATTTTCATTGCTAAAAGAAAATAAATGACTGTTTATCATTTTAGATTGCATATTTAGGAATTTTACATCTAAATCATGTGGTGAACCTTGAAAAACAAATTTCTAAGAAAGATCAACTCTAAAATAAACTTCAATGAACATAAAAATGCTTTGGAACCTAATGCACAACATCTATAAGTCTAGGCTAGAGACGTATTCTGGCATCATAAAACCTGGTAACTATCGTTTTCATCGAAGGTTGGGTGATTCATCCTCTTTGATACGACAAGTGCTAGTACAGACTTGTGCTCCTCGTACCATCGAGTATATATTGGGAGACCACAATAGGCTGATGTCCTTTATCCTTAGGAAGTCATGTTTGCTGCCCTATTGATCGCAATGCACTAAACACAACATTCAGGATGATTGACTGCCATATGAAAAGTCCTTGGTAATTTCTCTTTAATTTACCACCAAGGTGTATATTGTAGTTTTTCGATTGGTTTGGTAATCCCTCTGTCTACACTTCCAGAGTAGTCACTTTCGTTCTTTTTCGACTCCCTAAAAGAAAAGGTCCATCTGAGCACTTGTTACTTCAGGCTCATTAAAAATCGAAGGTGACTAGAGTCACCTTTAGCTTTTTCTCGACTCTTAAAAATTGAAAAAGCAAGTTGTGTCAAAGCATCATAAAATTCATTTAATTTGGAATAACATTTTCCCCTTGTAATTTTGAGTTGATCGAGTAATCCGCAATTGTGGAAGAAAGTCAATCAAAACCCCGTCATTCACGAAGACTAAAGAGTCAACCATCTTTGAGTCTAGAAACGAAACCAGTCTAGGCAAAACAGTCTCGTTTAGCTGGGTTGAAATCTCCTGATTTATTTGAAACTTATTTTTCAACATCATCGGAGACTCCAGTTACTCCAATTATTTCTGGTACCCCTGCCTTTACAAAAGAAGTTCTGTAGTTACAAGAGGACATTAAGACTGATCCTAGTATAATGGTAAACACTTCTATCCCTGAACTAGCTCCCACTAGGGCTGATTCAAAAGGTGTCACCCCTCCAGTATCTGTCGCTGCAGAAATTATACCTTCTTTGGCACCATAAATATTTTACGGACCTGACGGTCTACCTCTTCCACTTGGACTGATTTCTATAGAAGAGATTGTAGAGGATCTTCCATCCATTACCCCATTGCATTTTCGTACTGGGATCCACCTATATCCTTTTACTACAAAGGTTAGTTCTTTTAGTCACCCTTCATCACAAGTTCCTATCGAATTGCAAGGAAATCTTTTGGATAGACTAAAATGTATGAACAACATTCAACATCTAGGACTATATCATCTGATACAGGCATAGCGGAGCCTCCTGCTACTAATCTGACAATGTTCACTGGTATACCATTTGTCCCAAGTAGTTCTCAACCGCTAGATGGAGTCCACCCAAGGACTGTTTCGACATCATGGTCTGTTCCTATTTGTTCATCTAGAATCTTATCTGGAATTTCTTATGTTGAGACTCAGCAAATTGATCCCTCACATCAGTATCAATTTGGGCAGTCCAGTATCCAAAGACTAATTTATCCTTTGGACACTGGATTACCGCCATATGGGGGGCAGTATGCTTTTTCATTGTTTCCTCTAGGAGAACAACCATATGACAGTTCACAACAAAATTTGGGTCAAACTAGAATTGCATCCAGTGGTTTGGTACCAATACTGCCTTAACAGCCAAGAATTGTATATTCAATGTAACCAAATCAACCTGTGTCAAACATCCCCACTACACCTACTATTGGGACAGTGTCGCAAGTACAAGCATTGCCTATTGTATTTCAACCTCAAGTCTCTCATGTCGTAATACAATATCCTCTTGTCTCCATGGCTCAATCACAACCTTAGATTAGTGCCTCCTTAACTGGAGTGACTCAGGCTCAAACGGGTACTATCACCCCTCATCTTGGTCAAACATCTAGTATTGGACAATAGAAAATGGTCCAACAACCATGGCTGGTACAATATCAACAACCACAATTCCAGCAAGCTTACTGAGGACCTAAGCAACAAAGCTTTGCAGGTAATGGGCAACCATATGTTCAAAGTGGTTATCAACAATCATTTTATAATGGCTATGCCCATCAACCTTATCAAAGTTATCAGCATCAAATACATTACGCTAGTATGCAAAGACCCACTGCTCAGGCGATCCCATCTTATCCTAGGTACACTTCGCCAAACCTGAATCAACAGTTGCCCTTCGTAGCAACTCTAGAATTACCAGATTTGAACCGGTTAACGAATGATCCAATTGCTTATGCCCCATGGTGGCCTACGATTCCTCATAAACTTCCCTCAGATATTCCTAAATTCAATGGAAATCTGGGTGAAGATCCATCGAATCATGTAGTGACGTTTCATTTGTGGTGTTCATCCAACATCCTCAGTGATGATTCGATTAGGCTTCACCTTTTTCAGCGAATGCTAACTGGTCCGACAGCGAAATGGTACATTGAATTTCCTAGAGCTTCATTCAATAACTTTATCACCCTTGCCACTACCTTTTTAACCCATTTTCAGTTACCCATAATGTACAGAATAGGAATGGAGCTCCTTACCAATTTTAAATAGACAATAGCCACTCACATATCTGATCATATTCATGAGTGGCGACGTCGTCGTCGAATGGTAAAAACATATGTTCCTGATCAACTTCTAGCTAAATGGTTTATTAAGTCGTTATTACCTTCTATTACAGAAGATGTGACCAAGGGGGGAGTTGTCACTAGAAAGCAAGTCATTGATTGTACATAATATCTAGACTTGATCTATACTAAGTCTGGCACAATCTATGACAAAATTCCTGACACTCCTAGTAAGGCCCTTGCAGTTTCTAGTAAAAAGGCAAATGACAAACTTCTTGCCTCGGAGGCTAATTCTATATCATCTGACAAAGGCAAAGAACCGAAGCAACCAGGGGGCAAGAAGAAAGGGAAAAACAAAAAGAAGAAATAGGAAGATTTGACTCATGAGAAACCTTCTGGAAACCCTACTGGGCAAAAGAAATCTAATAAACCATGTTTCATATGTGATGAGGACCATTATACGAGAGATTGTCCACATTGAGCTGAGGTCACAAAGTTTTTGAAGACTTCAAGCACCTCGATGGTATTGACTAATCCGTTTCCAAACCTGGAAACCAATCTGGTTGTTATCAATCATGCTTCCCCATCCCAAGTGCTTATGTTTTCCATTTCAAAACAGCAAAATGATGCTTTGATATCGACGAGGAATAAAGATTATGGGAATCCACAGATGTTGAACAACAAGGCTACATATCAACCAGGTAGTTTGACAACAACTTCGTCTGAAGTTGTGCCACCCATCACTCGTGAACTAACGATAAAGCCGCCAAAGGGAGTAGTACATAAATTGGAATTTAATCCTCGTGCCCAAGCAGCACAGAATTATAATATAGTAGAGGAACTGGCTCAATCGCTATCCGCTATGTCAACACTTGAAGTACTGCAAAATTGCCCCTCCCAAAAGCAAGCTTTATTATCAGCAATAGGTGAGATTGACCCAACAAATTCCAATCTTGTGGCCTTTAATCACAAAGGATATGAACCTCAGTTACTGGCACAACTCACTTTCCTTATATAGGTAAAAGCCCTCAACAAAACTGTTCATCAAATAATCATTGATGAGGGGGCACCTACTTGTATTATGTTAATGAGTTGTTGGAAAGCTTTAGGCTCACCACCCTTGTCGCGATCATCAATGACATTAAAAGCATTTGATGGAGTAACATACACACAGTATGGGATTTTAGGTAACTTGCAAGTTGAACTAGGGGGCAAGACAATAGAAATTGAAGTTGAAGTTATCGATGGAAACCTTGACTACAATATCTTACTGGGAAGGCCCTAGATTTATGCTATGGCTACTGTTGTGTCAACATATTTTAGAAATATTGCATTTCCCTTCCAAGGTAGAATTATAATAGTTGACCAACTAACCTTTTTCCCCAATAGTTCAGAAGCTACGGGAAGCATTTCAATGATCCATGGAAGCTCTCAATCACTTCAAAATGTCAGACTACGCCTCCTAAAAGACCTTGCCTTAATGGGTACTTTTGCCTTCCCGCCTCCGAGTAATCTGGTGAAAGTGGCCATAGTGGAAACCTACAATATGGTATCTTCTACATCACCAAAAATTAAGAACATTTCTGAACATTTTGTTTGTATGGATCATTGCTAGTTATTGCCTCCAAGCCCCATAGAAATTTTATAGCAATCAATTTTCTTGGCTTGGGCGGAAAACCCAAATCAACACTCATCAAGTGTTTGGATAGATAGGTCTCTAGAATATGGCACCTCTTTAGATCCTTGGTCACGTATACATTCTACAGACGAAGGAATCATCCATTCAATGATGATAGGAGAGGCACCATGGGAAGACTACCACCATCATTCCCATCTTCAAGATAGCAACGAAGATTATTCCAGCGACCATGATCATCCTTTAGTTTTTGATTTTTTAACAAATACTGTAAAAATGATGGATTTCTAGCGAAATCTGTCCAATATTGAAGAAACTATCACCATAAATGTCTCGACCAAACCTAATGTTGTAGAGAATATTCATGTTGGCAAATCTTGTTCTTGTTTAGAACTGGAAATATACTCTGCTCTCTGTCCCAAATTTAGAGATGTCTTTGCATGGTCATATGAGGAAATGCCAGGCATTGACTCGAGCATCCTTGAACATGAAATCAAGATGTATCCACATGTCAAACCAGTGATATAGCAACTTCAACAGGTCCACTCGAAGAAAGCCGCTGCCATTAAGGTAGAAGTTGAAAAACGTTTACATGATGGTTTCATTTACCCTTTTCTTCTAACTGATTGGGTATCAAATATTGTTCCTGTCATGAAAAATCAAGGAATGATTAGAGTGTGCGTTGATTATAGGGATGTAAATCAAGCTTGTCCAAAGGACAACTACCCTACACCCTTCATCGATCAGATAATTGATGAATGCGCTAGATGCGGAATCTTTTCATTCGTGGATGGATTTTTCAGATACAATGAAATAAACATCCGCCCATAGGACCAGTCGAAGACTTCATTTATATGTCTGTGGGGCACATTCGTGTACCGTAAACTACCTTTCAGTTTAAAGAACATAGGGGAAAATTTTCAGAGGGAAATGAATTACGTCTTCCATTACATCAAACACATCGTTCAACCATATCTCAACGATCTACCGGCTCATTCACAAAAGCAGACTGATCATTTGCAGCATTTGAGAGGTATATTTCTATGTTGCTGACACTACAAAATACGACTCAATCCACGCAAGTGTTTGTTTTGTGTTGATTCTATTTGTTTACTTGGTTTCGTAGTTTCTAAGGATGGGATTTGACTCGACCCATGTAAGGTTCAGGCAATCATCAACATGCCTCCACCTTCAAATTTGCTTCAGATTCAAAAACTCCAAGGGAAAGCAAACTTTCTAAGGAGGTTCATTCCAAATTACACCAAACTTGCTAAAGGTTATACGCATCTTTTGAAAAAAGAAGTGCCCTTCAACTGAGATTAGGTTGCACAAGCTTCCTTTGATGCTCTAAAGGAATCCCCAATAAAATCATCATTAATGTACGCTCTTGACTATCAAAAAGACTTTAACCTGTATCTAACCGCAGCAGATACAACCATTGCAATGGTTTTAGTACAATAAGACAATGGAATTGAACATCCTATCTATTACTTAAATCGAAACTTAAATGATATAGAAAGCAAGTACTCCTATGTTGAAAAGTTGGCTCTAGTAGCTGTTCAAGTAGCACAGAGATTTCGACACTATATCCTCTTTTGCAAAACTACCATTTTGTCAGATTGCAACCCTATGACTTACATTCTATCACATCAATTACTAGGGGGAAAATATTCAAAATGGATAGCCATTTTGCAAGAGTTTGATCTGGAATTCACAAAATCCAAATCAAAGAAGTCTCTAGTTTTTACGGAGTTACTATGCGACCTCCTATCATTGTCCAACGATTCAACATCTAAAGCATCAATCGAGGTTGAATCTTTGTTTATGATATCATCAAGCGATCCGTGGTATGGAGATATATTGATCTATATTCGAACCCAAACATAAAATTCTAATACCTCCCACTCTAAACAATGACGTACTCAATACCAAATGAAAGACTACATGATCGTCAGTGATACACTCTACCATTGAGCTATAGATACAGTTCTGTGAAGGTGCCTCATGCATGAGGAGGCCAAAAAAGTCCTGAATGATTATCATTCAGGTGCATGTTGGGGCCATCAATCTGGTATGGCACAAAATATCTTACGGGCGGGTTACTTTTGGCCTACTATATTTAAAAATTGCATAATCGCAGTAAGAAGTTTCCATTCTTGTCATATTTTCGACCACAAAACCAGATTACCACCCGCACTGCTACATCCAATAGTTGTTGTTGGGCCATTCACCAAATGGGGCATAGATTTCATGACATGTAACCCCACCTCGGCTAGGGGAATGGGTATATCATAGTCATAGTTGACTATTTTACAAAATGGGTCGAGCGATGCCTACATTAAACAACAACGGCGAAATGGATGCTCTTTTCTTTTTCAATCATGTTGTCTCTAGATTCGGTGTTCCACAGGCAATAGTCACAGATCATGGATCACATTTTTGCAATCACATGATGGTTGAATTAGCTGCCAAATTAGGATTTTCCCATGATAGTTCTACTCCATATTATCTACAAGCTAACGGACAAGTTGAGGCCATCAAAAAAGTCCTAAAGCGCACGCTGCAAATGATGATTGGAGTCCACAAACAGAATTGGCACTTAATCATGTACTCAACTTTATGGGCATATAGAACATCGATGAGAAATGTGGCAAGATTTACACCATTTCAGTTGGTGTATGGCCTGGAAGAGGTCTTACTGATTCAGTGTGAAATTTCATCTCTCAAGCTCGCAGTCGATCTACTTCGTGAATCTTCAGAGGAAAAGGCTCGTTTCTCGGGACTAATCCAATTGGATGAAACCCGTTGTGATGCTGCTTTGCCTAATGAAGCTCATAAGAAATGTGTCAAGGTGTAATTTGACAAAAATGTCAAACCCCGTGTCTTCTCAGAAGGTGACCTGGTCTTTCTTTACGATCAGGACTTCGATAAATTGGGAGCAGGTAAGTTCGAACCATTGTGCATGGGCCCCTACATTGTTAAAAGAGTATTAGAAAAAGGAGCCTATGAGCTAGTAGATTATGATGGGATTCGACTGTCGCAACTCTGGAATGGGTTGTATCTTAAGCATTACTATGCTTGATTAAGTGTAGTAATATCTTTATATGCTTTCGTTACGTTTCCGTTTTCGTCAAGAGTTATCATTTTGGTCGGGTAATCCACTTTGCATTTGTTGCAGATGTCGGACCTGTTGGAATCATTCATTAGATACGCTGATAGAGCTAGTCATAGTATGAAAACCTATCTTCTGCAACCTAGGCCATTTTTTATCCAAGTGGCAAGTTAGTGAGTTTCAGAGGGATATGTATTGGTCGATCAACGAACAACATCGATGAGTACAACGCGTTGATGGAGCTTCTTTCTGATGCCATCGCACATGGCGTACGCCGACTTGTTGTCAGGCTAGATTCACAACTCGTCATCCTACAACTTACTGGCATCTATTATGTTCGGAATCTAGCTATCTATCATATGTTCCTAAGGGACAGGATTTTGGAAAGGTAGTTTGATTCTATTTAATATCAACACATTTCTAGAAACTTAAACACATTAACTGATTCATTAGCAAATTATGTGTTAGATAGACAATTGCAACATTTATAAAGGAAAAAGTATTTCAATTAACATGTGCATCAGGATCACATAACTTAACCGAAATAAAGCTTCGAAAATCAAAAATATATATAGCTGTTTATAGTTTTTACAGAATGTTCTGTGTCCAGGACAAAATCGGTCACACGACCCAAAAACTCAAAAATGCAGAAAAGCACCCTAAACTAATGGTGCTGGTGATAATGGGTCACTACTTACGCGATCATACGTAAGAGCCTAGTCCATCGACTGGGGACGCCGGTGGTATAGCACTGTAATCCCAAAGGTAACTCATCGGTCCTCACATCCTAAATACCAAGGGTGAGATCCTCAATCTAATCCTACAACACTGCAAGGGTCTCTGCTATGTCCAGATCGCAAAGGATAGCCCTCCCTACAACCTCTCCTGCTGGAACGGTCGCTGCTACCCTTGGGTGTGCTGCTGGTCGCACTGGCCCAACATCTGCATACATATGAGTTTGATTAGTCTTGATAAAATTTAAAAAACACAAGAACATTATAAAATCAATAAACAAAGATATGGTTAGATCATTTTACCCAAAACACCCCACTACTCACCAACTGGTAGCACCAAATCTGGGTCGCCTCGGAAATCCATCCCAACATCTGGATACTCGGCGAAGACCATCTCCTAAAGGTCGAACCACTCAAAGAAGGCATTAGAGAACAAAATTTGTGACTGGCTAACATGTTTGGCCGTGAGGTCAACCCATCTCTGCATCCGTGGTTCCCTCAGTGCTGGCAATCCTAGTGAAATGTACTGGGGCTGCATCAATGGAATCCTCTCCAAGGCAAAAGTAGTTAGAATGGAATGATAACCAAAGTTCTTGGATCTTCCATTCTTCACCTTGGAAAGCTGTTCTTTTATAACCAGAAGTACTACCTCACACCAGTTGAATACCTTTGGTTCCAGGCATTCCAAGGCATATTGCATATACGATCTATTAGCCAAATGAAGAGCCGCGCTACTAGCCAATCTAGCAAAGGTGAATAAAATAGTCCTCAAGGACCAGTTAGTGACATCTCAAATACTAATCTTGCCATCCCTGCTCAGCTGAGATCCATCTCTACAAAACTGGTGAATATAATCCCTCACATATTCATCCCCACGGGCAGATCCTGATAGTGAGAGAGGGGCACCACGCCTCGATAACCTAGTCAAAAAGTAGATATCCTCAACTATCAAAGGAATGGATTTGCCTCTAATCTGGAACACCTGGTTCATCGGAACCCATGCATCGAGAAGATATTGCAACAAATTTATTTGTTGCCTCATGTTGGATATGCGGAAGAATTTGAGAAAACCACCGTTTCACAATGCAGTAACCGTACCCGGATCATGTAAGGAAATCATGTCCTCTTCTTCATGCCTGCATTCACACCATGTAACGACCATCTTGATCTGATGAATCTATGAAACACAAACAAAAGATGAATTAGGATCATTATTTGAGCAAAAACAGACAAAAATTTCATGAAAAACACTACACAAACTTTCCCTTCTGTGCCAATCGCACCCTGCCTATGTACAAGGTGAGATGCATACTCACTAGCCAATGGCCAACTCAGTATGCATTGCACTTTTTGATGTAGACTAGGTGCAATGGAGAGTGAACGAAATCTTCAAACCCCTTGGGCCCAAAAGAAAGGGAAAGCTTTCTCTAAATCAGAAAAGGATGAAACACAATTGAAGAGCTTAGGGTTAGCTCCTACCTGGTCTTGACGACATGAAGAATAGTCCACTGAATCCCCCGAAATTAGCTGATGAAATTTGAGGGGGAAAACACCTCCAGAGCTCCAACAATCCTAAATTTGAATGAAATGGTAAAAATGAGAGGTAAAACTGCTTTTATGTTACTATTCACATAATTCAAGTAAGATGTTAGTTTTAAACTCATTTTTCAAGCTTGTATTTACATTTCTAATCAATTTGATGGAGTAATTGAACAGGTTGTGCGACCATCGAAAGAATATAGTGTTAATGGTAAATTGAACAACTCTAACTATTATCAGCGAGCAATGTTTCTGCAAAGTTCAATCTTGTTAAAAAATAAACCTAGCACTGAGCACATGTTGGCACAAGGTTTAAGCTCATTAAAAAACAAACCTACCTTTCAGTAAACAACCTTTGTGATTGCATTGCTATCAGCCTTTTGAGCCTTGGTCATGTTCTTACCATCACCTCCACTCTTTTAGTTGATCATACACCTCCACTTGATTGTTTACCCTTTTGTGGAACAGCTGTGACAAGTGATTCTGTTAGCCACCCTTTTTACACTGTTGTGCTTGAAAAGTTCCAAACTTACCTAGACCCAGTTGTTGTCCAAAAACATCACTCGTTCCTAAAAAACAAGTCTCTTTTAAGCTCTTTTTAGACTCGTAAAATATGAAAAGATTGCCAAGCTACTGGCCTTTCTAGCTCATTAAAGTAAAGGGAAGTGCCATCCCTCTACATTTTAATCTTTTTGGACCTAAGGGATCATTCCACAAAAAGATGGAGTGCTTGTCTTTTTCGGCTCGTTAAAACTATTGAAAAATTATCCCTTTTGTATTATTTTATACTTTTTCGAACTTAAGGGATTATACCACGAAAAAGGACTATTGGAGTTTCCTTTCCATCCCTCTTAAAACTCTCTAAATATGAAAAGGACTGAGTTATATTTTTCATTAAACTCGTTAAAACAATAGCGACAAACTTGTCCATCCAGACAAGACTGAATTTCACTGTTGCTAGGCTTGCTAAATCATAGCTGTCATGCAGAAAGAGTTAATCTTGTGGACAAAACCAACCTCCCTAGAAGCCTAAGACTTTCTAGTGACAAACAAGACAATTAAGAGCAATCCTTCTCTAAACATGCATTTACCATACAAGAAATCAAGTGTTTAGATCCTACCTATAGTCCAACGTTGTTATAGTAGTCCAGCCTCGTCGATCCGGATGAGCTCCTCCTTCACTTCGAAACCTGCATTCACTAACAATCAAACGATTACATAGCACCTGAATATCTTATAAAATAAAACATATTCAACATACAGACCAAGGAGTATATGAAACAACTCATTAATAACAAATTGTTGAGAAGAATGGACTTATTTGTATTAATAGGAAACAAAGAAACCATTACAACCTGAGCCTTGGTGTTGTGCAAGTTCCTCCCAGGGTCCAGCAAG
>APFE030922048.1:53687-82256 GCA_000404065.3 Pinus taeda
ATTAGTCAAGTCAATAATATTTTTCTTTTCATACTCAAATTTGTATACGCTACTTCCATGTGGGTAACCTACGTGTACACGCAACTGTGCTTAAGGAAACAAGCGTATATCCAGCAAACTAATGATTTAGTTAATTCATCATATGTTGATATTTAATCTGTGCATCAATACTTTATTAAACATTAAACAATAACCATATTCAGTTAATAATAGAGTGAACCATCACACGTAACCAACACACATGAACACCAAGATTTAAGGTGGAAACCCAATGTGGGTGAAAACCGCCTACTATTGTCATCTTTGTCTTCCTTTAATTATAATAAAATCTGTTTACAACATTGTACTGGTGCAAACTTATACCAGTACACAGGCTTCTACCTGCAAAAGGCTACAACCTTCTCTCATTCTCCAACCTCTACTGGAAGGGAGCTACAACCCCCTAGCTCTTGTACTAGCCGATATGTTTACTAGTACATAGGCATCAACCTACATAAGACTAGAACCTTCTCTCTTCCTCCAGGGACCTCGTTTCATAAATTTTCAGACTGGATACTCCTAGAACACAACACCATAATTGAAGGCCATGTTTCATCCAATTTTCATACCGGACCCATCAACAACATTTAAGCTCAAATCAATCACCACTGCAATACAACCATCAACTATATCCAGAACACTACATCATTAATCAGAACCAGTTATAACCTCAAAACCATGCATCATAGTGTATACGCAACTTGGAAGAGCCGAACCAGCATGTATATGCAACTCCATCAAAGTGAACCAGTGTATAGATCGGTAAATACTTACTTATAACTTCGTTTCATTTCCCGACATCAGACATACCCATATCATCACATATAAAGGATAATACATGTGTTAGAAACCAGATCTAGTCCATTAGGTCACATAATGATCACTCATTATGATTTTGATCCATTATTATATCTCATCCATCATTACTGAAGAAAATCACAATCAATCAATCTAAACACTATTACCAGAATGCAGTCACCAGAACATAAGGCAAAACCAGGAACTCTACATCAACAACTAGAAGCAACTAAAACATATTTTATAGGGTATACGCTACTTCCATTTGTCAAAGGTATACACACTTTTCCTTCTGTGAAAGTGCGTGTGTACATATACGTGACTTGTATACAATGAACCTGCATGTATACACAGCTTGGTCAATGGTGAACCTGCGTATACCTCTCTTTTTTTATTCTATAATTCTTTATTGTTTACCTGCTATATTGTGATCTTTCATCTGAGTGAGTTTCATTATGAACTGATTCCTTGAGCTGCCCTGCATTTCATCACATCTGTAAACATTATTTTTATGCATTCTGTCACATCTGATATCTCTTGTAGATTCATCTAGTTACCATATACAATTGAATTGTTCTGCTACAAGTGGGTTTTCATCAAGTACAACACATACATCATACTGACAACAACTCATGCTAAATATGATATGGGAAAACATCCCTCATCTTCAAACAAAGTAAATCCAACAGATTTAGTCCTGATAGGTGATAGGTCTATCTCTCATACTCGTCAATTTCTTCTTACTTATGATATTTTCAACATAAATGTACATAATTGCCTTGTTGATTCAGGCGCCTCTTCAAATATTATGCCAAGAACCATATGGACCAAACTGAATATTACACCTCAAAAATATGCACTACACATTGTTCAATTGGACAGAACAAAAGTAGAGGTACTTGGAGAAATAACATCATTTTCAATTAGGCTTTCCTATAATCCAAAAGTTTCACAAATAATCAATATTCTAGTGGTTGACATCCATGAATTTTATGGTTTAAATCTAAGTAGGGATTGGTTTGAAAAATTGCACAAACACTTCGCAACTGACTGGTCTCACATGTGGCTGCCACACAATGGTAAGCCAAATAAAATTAGAGTAGACCGAGCAAAGTTCATGAAATACACGATCACTTATCTTCAAGGAAGCAATGAACCTATTGCTTTCACCAATAATATCATTAGTAATTATTTAGCTGAGTCATTCTTAGGATCTTTCAATGCTTAAAGGTCCCCTCTTCCAAATGATGTTGTAGTATCTGAAATAGAGAATGTTTCACAAAACATTGCTTCAAAGTGTGTTAATATAGTAGATAAAATGGTATATAATTCATTAGTTTGGACTCTATTTTGATGGTTCCAAATCGAAGATGGTGTAGGTGTAGGGTGTATTCTAATCAACCCGCAAGGAGAGAAAACAATGTTAGCCTGTAGACTTGAATTTCAATGCACCAACAATACCACAGAATATGAAGCATTAATTCAAAGGAGGTATAGAGCCATTAGCCTTAATGTCAAATATTTGAAAGTATATGGGGATCATGATATAATTGTTAAACAGGTAAGAAGTACAATTCATTGTTTCTCAACACCTTAAACATTATCAATCTCTTGCCTAGAATCTTACTTCTCATTTCACTGCTTTTAACATTTCTTTAGTTCCCAGATTGCAAAACATAAGTGTTGATTTACTAGCTAATGTGGCATCCAAGCTTATACCTTCTGCAAAATTTAGTCCGGAGAGGTTTTCAATAAACTTAGTTTTTAGGCCATCCATTCCCGATAATGTGAAAAATTAGAGAGTATTTAATAATGATGCGGATATAATCAATTTCCTTACATCAAAAGGGTCTTATGAGGAACAAATCATAGATGAACATGAGCATGATCTACAAATCAACCATAAACAAAATTAAAACCCAATTCCAAGGTCTTTAGTTAAGATGGAAGATCTCTATGATTTAAAGGATAGATTCAAGAAAATTACCAACTCTAAAACTCAGACTTCGACTCTAAGATTTGAAGTGGTAAACCTAGGGTCAACTGAAAAACCTCAAAATGTCAACCTAGGTCTTGGTTTATCATCTGAAGAAAGGATATCATCCATTAAGTTGTTAAAAACCTATAAAGGTGTCTTTGCCTGGGCTTATGCACATCTCGAGACTTATGATACCTCTGTAATTCAACATACCATACCAATGACTTCAAATGAAAAGCCAGTACAACAGAAGCTTAGGAAAATTCACCCAAACCTTGAAGATCAAATCAAATCTAAATTGAAAAAGCTCCTTAAAGCCAAAATAATATTTCCAGTTAGACACTCAAAATGGGTATCAAATATGGTCCCTGCAAGGAAAAATAATGGTGATATTAGTATTTGTATTGATTTTAGAAATATAAATAGAGCTTGTCACTTTCCTATGCCTACTATGGAGCAAATACTGCAATCAGTTGCAGGTTCCGAATTATTGTCTTTCCTAGATGGGTTTTTAGGATACAATCAAATTATTGTACATCCAGATGACAGATTAAAGACAACAATTAGGATCAAGTGGGGAACATACGCTTATCAGAAGATGCCTTTTAGACTCATAAATGCAGGTGCTACATTTCTACGTGCTATGGACATTGTTGTCAAAGATCTAATTAATAAATCAGTTGTTATTTACCTAGATGACATCACAATCTATTCTAAGGATAGAAGCAATCATTTAAATGACCTGAAGCATATTTTTGAAAGATGCAATAAATATGGCATTTCCTTAAATCCAAAAAAATATTATTTTTCTTTACCAAAATACCTACTATTTGGAGGGGATTTACATCAATCCTGATAGAGTCCAAGAATTGAAAAAATTCCTCTCCCGCATAATAAAAATACCATGGGATCGTTCCTAGGACAAATTAATTTTGTAAAAATATTTGTTCCATAGTTTTCACAGATTGTCCTACCCCTTCAAGCAATGATAAGAGAAAACACAGTCTTCAAATGGGGAAAGATGAAAGAGAATCATTTGAGTTGATTAAAAAATCCATTATCAATGCTCCTTCTTTAACAACCCTTGAATTTCTGAAACCTTTTGTGTTATATACTTTTTTATTCGATGCATCATATGCAATGGTTTTAACACATATGAATGAACAAAATTTTGAGCCAACCATCTCTTTTTTTCAACTCTAACTTGCAAGGTATGGAGTTAAATTATTCAGCTGTTGAGAACATGATTCTGCTATTTTCAAAATCTTGAAACATTTCAAACTTTTTCGTCTTAAAACCCATACAAAAATGGTAGTACATTACCTTGCAGTGAGACAATTATTGATACAAAGAGAAGTAGGGGAGAAAAGAGCCAATTGGGTTACTGCGTGTCAAGAGTACGATGTAGAAATCTGGCCAGCTAAAATTTTTAGGGGCTAAGGTTTTTGCAGGATGTTGGCTGGAGCTTCCCACCTATTAGCAGAAGAAGGCAAATGTAATGAAGTGTAGATTTCAAAGGTAAGCCTCAATGATTCACAATCGCAATATGATGATTTGAAATTTTATTTGAAGAATGGATATGCCCCTATGCATCTCAATTATAAATCAAATCGTGATTTAAGGTTGTCAAACCAATATGAATTAATCAATGATGTATTGTTTAGAAAAAAACTATGATTAAGTAATGTTAAGATGCCTAGAAAAACCTAAAGCTGAAAAGGTCATGTAGGAATTACGTGATGGACCAGCTGGAAGACATTTTGGAGGAAATACCACAACTCACAAAATCCTCCATGCAGGTTATTATTGGCCAACACTATTCAAGGATGCGCATGAATATGCAAGAAAGTGTAAAACCTATCAAACTACAGTCAACATTCCCATTGCAATTAGTGAACATCCAACAACCATTCGAACAATGGGGATTAGATATAATTGGTGAGATTGTTCCTAACCTTCCAAGCAACACAAATACATCCTTACAACCACTGATTATTTTACAAAATGTGTAGAAGATATCCATGTAAAGATAGCTAATATAGAAAGCATTACGGACTTCATTGATCAGTACATAGTTACTAGGTTTAGCTTACCCATAGCTTTAATGTTTGACAATGCATCTTATTTCTCTAGAAATACAATGGTAGAATTTTCTTTGAAATTAGGTTTTAAGTTAAATTATTCAGCCAACTATTATCCACAAGGTAATGGACTAGCATAATCGACAAACAGAAACCTCATCAAAATCATCAAAATGACTATTTACCAAAATCATAGGAATTGGCACAAAGCATTGACATTTTCTCTTTGGGCAGACAAAATTACACAGAAGGCCTCCATTGGTTCTTCTCCTTTTTCTTTAGTTTATGGAAAAGAAGTTGTTCTCCCCACAAACATAGCAATTCCATCTCTCGCCCTAGTGTAATTCATCAATGAAAACCCTTCCTCCTCCCTGTAAGCAAGACAATTCTAGATTCTTAAACTAGAGAAAGAACGAGAAAATGCTAAAGCAGCCCACTTCCATCATCAGCAATTAATCAAAGCCCATTTCGATACAACCTCTGCCAGTCATAAAATTTTTGAAGTAGGTGATCTTGTTTTGAAATGGGACAAAACACACGAGGAAAAGGGTAGACATACCAAATTCCAAAGTCTATGGTTTGGCCCTTTCCAACACATTGGTAAAATTGTTCAATCAACATCTCTTTTACAAGACTTATGAGGAAGGACAGATTCATTGCCCGTTTATGGGAAAATTCTCAAAAAATACTTTTATCTAGAAGATAAACTCTTCTGATTTTGTATCATATTCCCTTTAGAATTATTAGGAAAATAAAATTTAAGTAGTATTTACTTTTGGTTTTTCAAAATAAAATATTTGATAATATTTTTTTATTTTTCTCTTGTATAAGTAGGAAAACTTAAAGAAATAATTAGAACATTTGAGTATTAGAGTGAGCCTGATTTCTTTGGAAAAACTTCATCTTGCTGAAATATTTATTCTATGAACAAACTCTTACCTTTACAAAGTATAGATGTGATGTTGTCAGTTAAGAAAAGAATCTTTAACCTAGTAAGGACATTCTGCATATCAATATCTTAAAACTCTATCATTATCATCTAAAACTCTTAAATGAACCAATGTTTCATCCCATCTGATAAAATTTTCCTTTTTTCAGAGTGTAATTCTAAAATATAAAAACCTTAGAAGATAATAAGTCTCACTATCAGCTTGTTTACCATAATCATAGGGAAATAATTAAATTGATATTACCAAAACTGCATACCAAAACAGGGTAATAACCAATGATCTAACCAATCAAAGGAAAAGGGGTCTCATCAAGAGCTAATTTGTTCAGTTTAGTTACAACTAGTGAGTGGCTTGTCATTATTAGGTTACCAAGCCTAAATAATGTCTTTTAAGAAACAAAAAGAAAAAAGAAGGAAAAAAGACAAGATCCAAATGATATTGGAAGCAAGTGAATGTCATTTTGAATTTTGAAAATTGCTTTAGACGGGACAATGAATCATTGTTGTTAAAAACATAACCCTATTGAGGCTATAAATTCCTACTGGAAGCAGAGGCTCTATCTATGATAAATGAGTAAAAAACCAAAAAACTAATTTGTAGAAAGACACCTGCAATTTGTCTTTGAAATCTTAGTATTGACTGGAGAAAACATTTGTACTTTTATCACTGTAAAGGGTAAAGTAGTTGAATAAATAGACTAGGTAAGTGAATATGATTCTAGAGAAATTTTGTTTACTTTAGAACTTATGTAACTATTATTCCTATAGATCTTCTTACTTTGAAAGTTCTAGAAATTTCAGAAAACCAGTCAGAGATTACTGGTTCTCCCAATTGAATCGCCAATTATTGTACTATGAAACAACACCCCCATTTATGTATAATAATAGCTAATGTTAGACATATAAATGGGGACCCTTTAAAAAAAAAAAAAAAATTATTCCTTAGAAAATAAATCCTAACTCTAAAAAATCGCCTTGAAAAAACTCTTAGAACCACCCAATTTTAAGGATCCCCATCGCAAATCGCAAATCACATTTTTCCATGTGATGACCATAAAACACCTTAAGGAAATTGTGATATGCGATCAAACCTCTCACTGCGACATACCGAGAAAAACTCCTTAAGAAATCGCAAATCAAATTTCGCGAAAGTCACAAGTAAAAAGACTTGCCACAATGTCATCTGCCAATGATTTGTGAAATGTTATATTGCGACATTCGTAATCGCATTTCACATCATGAATAGGTAATGCTATATAAAAAAATTTTAAAAGTTGTGATGCGCGAATCAGGCAGCACGTGTGGGAAGTAACTGTGTTTTAAATATAATAATGAATGGTTTGACAGGGTAATTAATATTTAGCGGTCCGAGGAGAGGTAATGATTTAGCAAGTTATGGCTAGTTAATGTTGAATATCTCATTTGAAATCTTCCCATGATTCAAAGTCTTTTCAAAAAGCTTTCAACCTTAATTGCCCAATATTGTCTGCGCTGATATATCTTGTCTATTTCAGGCAAGCTACAAAAGATTCATCGTGGAGGATCATGCAGAAATAGAAAAAACTGAGCATTAGAGTCTGAGCTTACATAAATGTCTCCTATATTCTCTAATATAGTCTGCAACACTAACGGAGGTGCAACAACTTGGGAGGTGATATACAATAGGCTTGAGGATGAGCATCCCAAGATTACTATCACAAGAGAAACAACTGACTCAGTAAAACATTAAGGACTCCAATTCAAGGATGCTACTTGTTCTTTCCTTCATAGAATAGGAGCAAGACCTAAAATCCTCCCATACATTGATATGATCAGGTGGGTGGTGGAAAACCTCACCATTGAAGATAGCCAATTCAAGAATTCTAGAATGGAGCTCATGGGGTCATTCAAATCAAAGGACCTGAAGTAAATGTACCATAAACCTCACTCTCAGGATTTATATGATAAAACATACATGGTCAACTTCATGAAGAAGAATGAAGAAACCCTCAAGATGATTCAGGGCTAGAGAGTATTAGAGAATAAGTTCAAATTTGATAAATTGAGTATGTATCCTATAGCCTCTTTGGCTAATCCCTAAAACTATAAAGCTACTATGTTATGTAGACTATACGGGTTACCTAATAATGCTAATTTTTCAATAGAATGGATCCCTCTGATTGATGCCTATGTTAATTCCCACACCATGAATTGGGCCACCATCCTATCTGATAACCTAACCACTATCAGCACAGAATATCGATAGAAGAGATCCTCCTCTCTAGAGAAACTTCCTCCATTCTATTTTAGTGCCTACATTATGGACGCCATCTGTTTCTGCACTAAATTTCCAATCAAGGGTTGGAAATGGACCTTGCAGGACCCCTACCCTATCCATCTCAACCATAAGCAAATATGGGAATCCCATTATGTGCCCCATTTCTATAAAATATGTCATATCATTATTTTCCCAATGTATCAATTAATCTTCAATAAGAAAGCCCCCAAGTTTTCCCAAGAAGCCGCTATAGATGTTTTGGCTGTCAGTAAATACTTTGTCGAAGAATGATTCACCTACATTAGGTTCTTTGGTAGTATTATAGACCCACATGTCCTCCCTCTGTATGTTTCTAATAAAATGTTAGCAAGAGAAATAGCCCACCAGACCGTGGGAAAAGGCCTCGCCAAAGTTCTCAAAGAAAGAAAGATGTTGCTATGGCTATCTTTTCCTATCAGGTGAAGTTCTTTCTCCTTATCAAATTTTAATCATGCTACAAAGGAATAAGTAAGCCTGGAAGGTCTCAGGCTCCATACTTTTCCCAAAAGGCAGTTTAATCTAGACAAGATAGCATACAACATCACCACTTCGGTAAAGATCAATCCTTATAACCATGAGGCTAATAATTTTTAGGACCTTCTACAATCGGCTCAATCCTTCGAACAAGAATTCGAATGGGCGAGGACAAATCTGAGTCCTGGATATTTGAGAGATTTTAGGAGTTCAGGAGCGAAAGGCTTGAGGTTATGCCACTACATTTGATGAAAATTGAGGACAAGCCTAGTCCTAGTGTGACTGTCAATAGCGAGGCACCCGATTCTCGCAGTCTCATGAAGATATGGGGAAAGCAATGAACACAGAGAAGGCCCAAGAGATTGAGACTACTACATAATCTAGCAGGAAATCAGCCGAAAAGTAGGGTATGAGTACCCCACCCAAAGAAATTGTTTTGGAGATCAAAGGTAGTAGTCTGGAACAGGAGTGGGATCAATTCAATAAGAAATTACAAGAAACTCCCAGGAAGATAGATGCCCAGGAAACTACAGAGTATCAAACTCCTCTACATGTTCATAAGAATACAAACTCTGAACTGATGGACAAGCAAGTGACGAAGTCTCAGCAGACTGAAATCATCCCCACTCTGCCGACATTGGAAATTGTCTTGAAGGTAACTAAAATCCCTGCTCTTGACGTATTCTACAGTCCACTACACAAGGCTATAATAAGGAGATAAAGAAAAAGGAGAAGGATTGAAACACCTGAACTCCTGCCTAGGAATGAGAAAATGGACATAGTTTGGAAGGGCATCCCTTCCAACCCAGCAGAAAACTTGATGAGATTGTCACAGTTTACAAGGGCATATGCAACTGCTACCATGGAAAAGGCTACCGAAATATCTCTTCTGTTGAAAGAAAAAAAAACAAAATATTGCACAGCTCGAGCAACAAATTGAAACAGAAAGGGAAAGTGTAAATAGGAAGGTCATTGGGAAACTGGCCCAATTGAAACAGAGCATGGAGGTACTAAAAGTAAGCCATGAGGCAAACATATTGGCCAAAAATATGCAACTCCAAGACTTGCAGCTAGCTATGGAAAAATATAAGGATATTCCTACTGTCGAGGAATTTATAAGGAGCTTAATTCTCTCTTATTGAAGTAACAAGAACAATTTTGTCAAAAGATGTCACATATCGCTCCTTATCTGATCACTAGTGACTAGCTAAAGAATAAAGTGATTGACCAAAGAGCTTGGTTTACTGATCTAAACACCAAAATCTCAGAGTTTATCGAATGGAAGAAATAGAAGAGGGGAGGAAATCTGATCTCCTAGAGATTCAAGAGACACACAAGGACATTCTTTTCACAGATTGGGACGCAAGGATCAAACAAGCCGAATTAACAATGGCAAGAGCAGCCGGGGTGTCAAAGAATATAGTAAGGGCGGTAAACCATACTTTATTCGCCACTAACTTGGTAAAATAAGGAAACCCGAAAAAACTTGCCGATTTGAATGAATTGCATAACAGGTGGAAGGAAAGGGCAGAAACTCAAAGGGAAGCAATCGCAAAGTTGGAAAAGACCGATTGGGACTCATATTGGCAATACCTCGTCAAAGCACATAGTCAAATCATGACCCTTAACTACACTCTCCACTCAACTCAGTCGATGCTTCCACCTCTCACAGATGTGATTTTCACAGGACAGGTCAGAAAACATTTTGGGGCACCTCCTCAAGTCAAACCAATGGCCGATATATACGATTTGAAGGACAAGCTGGCAGAAAACAAATCATCATCATAGCCTCTTCTCATTAAGCCACTATTTATTTTTGGAGTTAGTTAACTAGTTAGGAGGAAGGTTATTTGAAACCTCCTCAAATTTTTGTATAATCTATTTTTTAACATTAATAGAATAGTATTTATGGAACATGATCATTTCTTTTAAATATCAGACTACTTTCCTTTTGTGATGGAATTGTATCTTGGATATAATTTTGATCTGAAGAAGGAGTTTGATTATGTCATTAGTCAAAATGAGCAGACCTCACTATATGGGCACTTTTATCTTACATGATTATCATGTTTTTATTTAAATAGTGACAACACTTTATTTATGAATTGATATGAGATATGTATTACTATTAAAGCAATTATTGCACTATTGTATATGTGCTGAGATATAATATATATATATAGTATATATATATATATATATATATATATATATATTATATATATATATAATTATTATATATATATATATATATATATATATATATATATTATTATAGGTATATATATTAGATTATGATATATAATCACATATGTGATATAGTTTATACATTTCTTTGACTAACTACTTAGTCAAAGAAATTATCTTTACACGTCATCATCTCTGTTTTATGCGTGATTGATCTTTATTATCACATGTCAAGCAGATATATTTGTAGATCACATGTTATACAGAAATATCTGGGTTTATGTTAGATCAAGTTAGCTAAATAATTGCATGATAGAATAGGTTATTCAAGTTATCATTATTCTATTGCAATCACTCGTAAACCACCCACTCTCATTTTAAAACCCACATTGGGAAACTGATCTCATTATCCCTAGTCATAGCCACCACTTCAAATGGAAAAGGAGTTGTCTTAAGGTCTGGACCAGGTGGTTATCCCCCATGTTGGAGCATCAGAAATATGAGGATTCAACAATAAGATAACTAAATTTGATTTTAATATGTTAATTTAAATTAAATGCTTTCAAATAATTTTTTTCTTTGGATGTTTTAAATGTAATACATATTCAGCCTTATTATGGTTTTCTCTGTAATAAGGCACACTTCATTTTATTTTATTAGTATATTATGTGGAGTTTGGTGGCACACAATGAAAGCTCGAAAGCTTCTTCCACAGTCTCGCACACGACTAATGGTAATTTTCTTATTAATAAATTGTGTTAAGTTTGGAGGTCCACATAATGAAAACTTGAAAATTTACTCTGCACAATACTAGTAGCTATTTTATTATTAATAAATTATGTGAAGTGAAAAGGTCCACATAATGAGACTTGAAAACTTTCTCAACACAATGGACTTCATTTACAGTCCCACACATGCATTTGTGTTTATTTTGAAAATATACGTTACTATTAATATTTTAATGCTTTGAAAATCACACTTTTAGATTTGATATTTTAATGTTTTGAAATAATTCCATATGTAATAATGCTATCTAAATTTCATTTTATTTTTTCACATAAAGTATGCAGGTTATTTTGAATTTTGACATTTTAATGTTGTTAAATAATTAAGAATTTAGAGAGCATAAATGAAATTCTCCATTCGTTCCTTACACAAACTTAGTATTATGAAATTCTTTCCGATCACAAGAAATGAGAGATATTTTTTATTTGCTATGGTTTAAGTTTTTTTTTAGGCGAACAGGTTGGATTTCCTTGTTTTTAATATTTTAATACTTTGAAAATCATGATTTCAAATTTGATATTTTAAAGCCTTGAAATAATTCCAAATGTAATAATGTTTTTAATTGTGATGCAATGTGAATTTTAACTGAAAAATTAATATATAATTAGTTTAAATTTAATTATATATCGACATTAATATATAAGATAATTATATTTAATTTTGATACATTAATTTAAATTTTAATGCTTTCAAATAATGAATATGGTAGTTTGTAATAATGTGTTTTTATTGACGTTTTAATTGTAATTCATTTTAACTTTCTTGGAGTATGGAACACGTGCAATTTGAATTGCCTCATTTATTAGTATTGCTATCTATATGTAATTAGGATAGCTTTACATTTTATTGTTACTAGATTGTGTAGAGGCTTGCACAATGAAAACTTCCTCGACACAATGGTCTTCCTCTGCAGTTCCACATATATGAATTTGTGTTAATTTTGAAAATATATGTTAATATTAATATTTTAATGCTTTTAAATCATATTTTTAGTTTTGATATTTTAATTGTTTGAAATAATGCCATATTGTGTAAAACTGATTTTCAATTTTGATGCAACACGAATTTTAATTAAAAAAGTAATATATAGATTAGTTTTAATTCTAAACATATATTGAAACTAGTGGTTGTTTTATTATTAATATATTATACGGAGTGCAAAGGTTCACACAATGGACTTCCTTTGCAGTCTTACCCATATGCATTTGTGTTAGTTTTGAAAATATAATTTAATATTAATATTATAATGCTTTGAAAATCATGCTTTCATATTTAATATCTTAATGCTTTGAAATAATGTCATACATAATTATGTTTTTTAATTTTATTGCATTGTGAATTTTAATTAAAAAATTAATATATAAATTAGTATAAATTTTAAATATATATTGAAATTAATATATAAGATGATTAGATTTAATTTTGATACATTAATTTAAATTTTAATGCTTTCAAATAATGAATATGGTAGTTTGTAATAATGTATTTTCTTTGATGTTTTAATTGTAATGCATTTTAAGTCTTTTGGAGTTAGAACACATGCAATTTGACTCACCTCATTTATTAGTATGGTTATCTTAGTGCAATTAGGCTAACATCAATTCTTATTATTAATAGCTTTTTGGAGTGCAGATGTATGCAAAATTAAAGCCTCACTTGCTCATGACTTCCCCTTTGTTGTGTTTCCTTCTTGTGATTTTTGTCCTTCTTCTTCAGCGAATGATCTAGATTTATAAATGTATGAAATGAAATACAGATTTTAACAGAACACAAAGATATAGTGAAAGAAGAGAACTCCAATTAATTCATAAGAAGTATTGAAAAAATATTTACATGTAGAATCAAACAAATTAGTTTGGGCGATGGTAGCTTGTATCTGAAAAGATATGTGATGACTACATGCCTTCTGAATAGTGTCACAATGAGGATGAGAGTCCTTTTTACCATAAATAAGAAGTGCAAAAACCCTAACCCTAGGAGACGAAGCGCCAAATTTTTTGGGCCCCGTTGGGGTAAGTTGGACCACCAACTTCTTGAGGTCATAAGTTTGGCATACTATCTCTGTTTAGTTATCATAATACTTTGTTTCAAATATCTCCATGAAGAGGCAAACAAAGAATATGGTAAACACATTTTATCATTTTTTTTATTTCTTCGTTTTCCCTAGAAAATGCCTTTTAGGACCTCAAAATGACTCCGAAGTTTACGACTCGAAAATATACCAAAAATAGAAATTTGTGATAGAATTAAGGAAAATGAAAGGAAACAGTGTTGGGGGTCCAAGTGGAATAGGCAGGTTGCCACCAATATCCACTTAGATTAGTGAACTTTGTTGATGATCACCAACATCGTGTGCCTTCCTTCTAATTATATGAGTCATTTCCCAATCATTTGTTTGAGGGGACGACACTTCTCAAGTCAGGTCGACCCATCATGTCGTGTGATCACGCTCCTTGTTGTTCAGGCACCCTGGCGTGCCCAACACACAATTCCCTATCGAGCACATGAGCACCTCGCCTCGCACACTTGGGGCATGAGAACCCATGTCGTCATGTATGATAAGTCACCACACCAATTTCTTCATTGAATTGACCCTTGTTAGTTCCTCACATCTTGTTGACTATTGTTCATGTCGCTCGATGATGCTCATCACACATCTCACTTAACCCATGCCTGTCATGCCCATATTGGATGCACCCTCCACCCAAATTTCCCATGGCTCTCTTCATGTAGTCATGTCACCTGGCACTTCAACTCGCCCACCTGTTGTTGACTTGTGCACACAATCCGCCTATTGGCTTCTGAGCACACTGCCTTCATGCGAGCATGCTAAGGGTGCTCAATTTTGTGTTGTGCACTCTACATGATGCCCACGGGTCCACTTTGTTCAACCAATCCACCCAACATCCGTCCCATGAATCTAAAGTGTCATGCCTATAATTCACATTCACCACATCGCATGACTTGGGCACGCATAATCTGGTTGATAAAATGCAGAAAGAAATTATTTATTTGACTTTTGCTTAGTCAAATTGAGGAAATTTGAAATTCCATATCAACATAAATCTTTGAGGTAGTTAACTATGGTGGCATGGAACTAGTCACTGAGTTAACTCAGTTAATTTGAGTTAGGGGCATGAAGTTCAGTTATACGTAGTGATTCCTAAATTTTATGAACTTAGGTTGATAATTTCAGTTGTAATCATTTAAAATAGTTCCAACTATTAATAGAACTAGTTAGTGGTCAGTTAAGTAGTGGGGTATCAATCTAAATCAGATCTCATCTAGTTAACTGATTGATAAACTAATAATTATCTCATGCATGTAAAGAATATGAGTTTCCTAGTTGTGGTGAAGTTTTTAATGCAATTTAAAATTAATTATATACTAGATTGAGCGTATAACTATTGTATTGGTCAAGTGATCAACCTAGAGGAATTGCACAATAAAATAGGGGAAAATGCCTAAAGAATATGATCATATTTCCTCAGTAATTGCACAAGGAAATAGGGGCTCAAGCAAAGGTAGGAATTGACCAAGTCTTAGACAAAGTTTCTCAATGGGCAAAGAGATAGGTTATACACTTATAGGTTGTGCTCAGTTGAGCAAAGAAATTGTAATACATATCTATTCATCATATTCATGCAAGTAAGCATTGGAGTTTTTAGAAGATTTATTTCCTTACGAAAAATATTTTTTGCATGTGTGTGATTTCTTCTTACATGTTTATGATTTGTGTTCTCGATTGTGAATTAAATTCCATAGAGTAGTAGAGTAATGTTGAGTCTTTTGTTTTAGTAAATTTCATGAGCAATTTCAAATCTACACATAATTTCTACAGATCGACAAGTCACCAAGGATCATCATGGGCGCCCTTTTGGACATTGTGCCAAATCGGGGTCTTGGAAATCCTTTACTTATATGCATCATTGTTTATTCATTTGTTTGGGCAAGTGATCCTTCACAAGTTGAGTCGACCCACTATGTGGCGTGATGGTATGCCCCTTCATTCAGGTGCCTTGGAGTGCCCATCACGTAACGCCCCATCTAGAGCCTGGGCATCCCACAGTAATGCAGGTGTGGGAACCCAACTTGTTGTGTAGCACATGCTACCTCGTTACTCGGTTCATCAAACTCACCCACGCTTGTTCCACCCATAACACATCTTTCCCAACCAACTCCCATCAGATGTCTCACCCATCCCATGCCTTTTCCTTGCTCCACACATTGTGCTTGAATACTACTCATGTGGCCTGATTCACAACCATCACACGTCTCACCCAACCCGTGCTCATTGTGTATTGTCAGTTCCCTTTTCCTGACTCGCCCTTGGCGCTCGTCACGCGGTCGTGTGAACTAGTGATCCAACTCGCATTCCTATCATAGACTTGTGCAAACAACCGCACCTATAGGCACTTGGGCTTCCTGCCTTCGTGCGGGTGAGCCCAAGGTGCTTGTCTTTGTGATTGAAAACTTTTCCAAAGTCCTGCAAAAGACCAATGGTTATTTTATTATTAATAGATTGAGCCAAGTCTAGAGGTCCACACAATGAAAGCTTGAAAGCTTCCTCCACACAATGGAGTCCCTCCATAGCCCTGCACAGATGCATTTGCATTTATTTTGAAAATATATGTTAATGTTACTATTTTAATACTTTGAAAATCATGCATTTAGATTTGATATTTTAATTCTTTGAAATAATGCCATATGTAATAATGCTTTTTAATTTTGATACAATGTGAATTTTAATTGAAAAATTAATATACATATTAGTTTAAATTTTAAAAATATTTCGATACTAATATATATGATAATTAGATTTAATTTTGATAAATTAATTTAAATTTTAATGCTTTTAGATAATGAATGTCGTAATTTGTAATAATGTGTTTTTATTTTATGTTTTAAATGTAATGCATTTTAACACTTTTGGACTTAGAACATGTTAAATTTGACTCGCCTCATTTATTATTATGATTATCTCTATGTAATTAGGCTAGTTTCATTTTTTATTATTAATAAATTGTGTAGAGTGTGGAGATCCACACAATGAAATCTTGAAAGCTTCCTCTACACAATGTACTTCCTCCGTAGTCCCACACATATGCATTTGTGTTATTTAAAAATATATGTTAATATTAATATTTTAATGCTTTGAAAATCATGCTTTTTGTTTTGATATTTTATTTCTTTGAAATAATGTCACACTGTCTAATAATGTTTTTTTAACTTTGATGCAATGTGAACTTTAATTGAAATTTTAATATATTTTTTAGTTTAAATTTTAAATATATATTGAAATAAATATATGAGCTAATTAGATTTAATTTTGATACGTTAAATTAAATTTTAACTATTTCAAATAATGTTTTTATTTAGATCTCTTAAATGTAATGCCTTTAATGTTTTTGAAGTTAGTACATGTGCAATTTGACCCACCTCATTTATTAATATGAATATCTAGGTGTAATTAGGCATGTCATTTTTTTTTATTAGTAGATTGTGTGGAGTGTGGAGGTCTACACAATCAAAGCTTGAAATATTCCTCCACGGTCCTTCACAAGACCAGTGGTTATTTTATTATTAAAAGATTGTGTGGAGTGCGGAGGTCCACACACTAAAAGCTTGAGATCTTCGTCTACAGTCCCACACATATGCATTTGTGTTAATTTTGATAATATATGTTACTATTAATATTTTAATTCTTTGAAAATCATGCTTTTAGATTCGATGTTTTAATGCTTTGAAATAATGGCATATGTAATAATTCTATTTAAAATTTATTTTATTTTTTAACAAAATGTATGTTATTTATTTTGAATTTTGACATTTCAATGTTGTTAATAATTAAGAATTTAAGGAGCATAAACAAAATTCTTCCTTCGTTGCTTACTTGAACTTAATATAATGAAATTATCTCCAATCACAAGAAGTGAGAAATATCTTTCGACTCACTATGGTTAAAGCTTTTTTTAAAGCAAGAGGGTTAGGATTCATTGTCTTTAATATTTTAATGCTTTGAAATAATCTCATATGTAATAATACTTTTTAATTTTGATGCTACATGACTTTTAATTCATACACACACACACACACACACACACACACATATGTTTGTGTGTGTATTTAAATTTTAAATAAATAAAATAATTATATTTAATTTTGATGCGTTAATTTAAATTTTAATGCTTTCAAATAATGAATGTGGTAGCTTGTAATAATGTGTTTTTCTTTGATGTTTTGATTGTAATGTGTTTTAACTCTTTTGATGTCAAGACACATGGAATTTCACTCACCATATTTATTATTATGGTTATCTTTATGTGATTAGGCTAGTTTCATTTTTTATTACTAATAGATTGAGTGGATTACGGAGGCCCACAGAATGAAAGCTTAACAACTTTTCTTCCACAAACTGAGCTTCCTTCGTAGTCCAGGACATATGAATTTGTGTTAATTTTGAAAATGCATGTTAATATTAATATTTTAAAGCTTTGGATTCATGCTTTTAGTTTTGATATTTAAATGCTTCCAAATAATGCATATTGTGTAATAATGCTTTTTAATTTTGATGCAAAGTTTATTTTTATTTGAAAAATTAATATATAGATTAGTTTAAATTTTAAATATCTATCGAAACTAATGGTTATTTTATATTAATAGATTGTTTGGAATGCGAGGATCGACACAATGAAATCTTGAAATCTTCCTCCACACAATGGATTTCCTCCACATTCCTGCACATATGCATTTTTGTTAATTTTGAAAATATACATTATTATTAAAATTTTAGTTGTAACAACCATGGTCAAAATTCCATGTAATAAAGTTAATAAAGAAAAATAATAACCACAATTATGGGACACTTATTCCAAGCTTAATGATGGGAAAAACATCTTAGTGTGGGTGCTCATTTGGTTTATTATGGCTAAGGAAATTGGCAAAGGCAATGGAAAAGACTTCGGAAATGCATGAGGCATTAATTCACATTTTATTTGTGAAAATAATGGAAATTAAGAGAAAAGGAAGGTGAAAGGTCACAGGTTGCATGAGAGGAGAAAAGCGAAAAATGAAAAAAATAGAACCCTCATTAATAAAAAGGCTTCTAAGGATTAGTTGGTACCCTTTCGTCAGTTTAGTTTTGGAACTCTCTCTCTATTCTCTCTCACACACTCTTGGACACTTATAGTTTTCTGGGAGCACTTCAACATTGCATAAAGAAGAGAAAATAAGGCAAAATGAAGCAAATATCAAGCAAGGAAGAGCAAGTTCAAGCAACTATAGCGGGATTATTTGCAGGTATCGATTTGCATGTATGATTTCCTTGCTAGATTTAGAATGCATGGTTATGCATGTGTGTTCTTGGTTATCTCGCTGTCATGGGCATGGGTTTTTCCATGTGTGGCAATGTTTTTCAGTCTATCCTTGCCATTTCTAGATAGCCATGGTTTTGGTTGAGCATAATTGTCGCATGGATTCGAAACTTAGTGAGGTGGATCTATGAAAAAAAGAACACATGGCCTAGTGATCCCTGAACCAGATTGTGGATTGTGGTAAAGCCTTGGCCTAGTAACCCCTGAACCAGATTGTGGGTTGTGTTAAATATATATTTTTGGTTGCCTTGATGGGCTTAGGAATCCTTCACTGGAGAATGATGAGATATACGGTAAATCCTAGAGGTGGGTGCCCTCAATCAGGCCTAGGAATCCTTGGCTAGTGAATGGTAGGATATACGGTAAAGCCTGGAGGGTGGAGTCTCGGTTATGGCCTAGTCATCCCTAAATCAGACTATGGATTGTGGTAAATCCTAGAGATTAGGAGACAATAAAATTCCTCATGGTGTAGGTGGATAAATCTGGTGGCATCCATGCTTGTTTAAGGCCTAGTGATCGAATGAGTAATACAACAAATCCTAGTTCTATTGATGAGGGTGGGGTGGTTTAGCCTCGACAAGCCCTGGTTGATTTTCGGTTATGAGTCTCAGATTCATGCTTTGAATATGGCATAGGGGTGATTGGATGAAAGAAATATTTGGTTCAACCAATCTATGGTTGGGTGGTTCGTGGAAGTCCCAAACCTAGTTGGCTTTTGCATTCATTAATAAGAATCCCTTATCATTAGTATTTATTGTATAAATGTACTAGTTTATATGTGGATTCTAGTTATATCCTTATTATTTTTGTTGTTTATATACAGGCTATGAGTATGTTTTATGATAGTGGTTATGTATGGATTTCATCATGTTTTGATTTGTAAATGAAATAATAATGAATATGTTACCTAATAGATGATAATGTAGCTAATATAATAAGGCATCAATGCTTCTTAGCGATTCTCAAATAAGTATGAGACCCCTATGCTCAACTCTGTTGTTATGACCTGTAGAATGCATATTTGTGACATATTTGATGAAATGTTTGTCATGGATTGTAGGGGTCCATTCAAGTATTTGTTCAAGTACTTTCAATAGTATCATTGTTCTAATCTTATATTTCATTTATGGAAGTTTCATGAAGTTCCAGGCAGTGGCCTGAGTCATAGCCTTGAAAAAGTGGCACAAATCCGAGGTAACTGACTCTGAACTAGCTAGAAACGATCCTAGTCACATGCATGACCTTGATGTGAGAGTGAATGGAGGGTCCCAGTCACATGAATTCCCATGTCATGGGAGCAAATGAGGATCTAGGTCAGTAAAATGTTAATTTTCCTCAAGGGTTGGTCACCTGGAAAGGTTGGTTGGCTTATGGAGGTTTTGTACCATGTGTAGAAGGTCAGGTTGGTTGTGTTGTTAGTTCCACTTCGTTAGCTATACATGAGGAGTTAAATTAGATCATAGTAGCCTCTCGTCACATGTTTACCCCAGTGGATTGGTTAACTTGGGTAAATGTGGGTGGAGGGTGTGACATTAATGCTTTGAAAATCATCCTTTCATATTTGATATCTTAATGCTTTGAAATAATGTCATATGTAATAATTATTTTTAATTTTGATGCAATGAGAATTTTAATTGAAAAAAAATAACATATGGATTAGTTTATATGTTAAACAATATGTCAAAATTAATATATAAGATAATTAGATTTAATTTTGATATGTTAATTTAAAATTTTATGCTTTCAAATAATGAATGTGGTAGTTTGTAATAATGTGTTTTTCTCTGATGTTTTAATTGTAATTCATTTTAACTCTTTTGGAGTTAAAATACGTGCAATATGATTCGACTCATTTAAAACTATGGTTATCTTTATGTAATTAGGATAGCTTCATTTTTTATTATGAATAGATTGTGTGGAGTGGAGAGGTCCACACAATAAAAGTCTCACTTGCCTGCGACTTCCCCTTTGTTATGTTTCCTTCTTGTGACGTACACCCTATTGATGAGCCTAGGTATTGCAGCAAGAATGCCGCAACTCCCAAGGCTACCAGCTTTACTTATCAACCTAGGGTTCGTATAAACTTGGAGGTGACTGTGCTATATACACAAGTAGAAGTGAAGGTACTTCCTGTTGTCACTGCTTATCTAGCAAGAGATCCCAGGGGTTCCAAGCTAGACTTATATAGGTTTAGAAGAGGCTTGATTTTGATGGAAGGATAGTAAACCTAGTTTAGGGGAGAGCTAATCTACTACAGAAATGAAGAAAGGAACATTCAATGTTGAACTCATACCAAACCCTAGCTAACCAATTAAACAACTATGCGAAGGTGCAAGCAAATGAGACCAAGCCAAGTATGTGTTTGAGCGGAGAAAGAAATTGGAGGTCAATTGGTGAAAAGAGGACGTGAAGGAGAAACAATGCATAAGGACCATTGGATCAGGTGCGTGAGAGGTAAATGAATGCCTGAGATCATATCGTAGGAGGGTACGTAGGTAGCTGGGCGAACATGGCTAACTAAAAAGATGGACAGTTGTGATTGTATCATGGAGGATTTGAGTGAATAGATGAATGGATAGGGACAATCGTATATGACATACAGGATTAATCGATGGATGGATAGTGTAGATCAACTAAGCCAGTTGACGATCAGGTGAAGCGACAACCGTCAGATCAAGCAGGGCAGATTGACAGTGGGGATTGGGGTGCGAAAAGAAAACGTGCGGAAATGACGAGCGGGTTTGGAGGGCGGTAAGCGAAATATCGCGTGCCCTTAATGTTGTAAATTGTTTTCCATAATTTTGCGCGATTAGGCTCCCTAACAGACAGTAGTATGGGGAAAACGTCCATATCACATTCCCTCAACCCAATAACAATCGAAAGAAAATCCATACGATATCACGCGATGACCATCAGATCTAGCAAGCTAAATCTACAACAGGGATGTGGCCAAGTAGGTTAGTGAGCAGGTGCACAACAACTATCAGATCTGACAAGGTAGATCGACGGTGGGGATTTAAACGGCAGAAAATCAAATGTGAAGAGTGGATTGGGCCGCGATAGGTTGGTTTTGCGTGTGAAAGGTGATCAATAGTTAGAAAACGTTTGAATGTGAATTAACAGCTCTCCCTGAGTGTTTCAGGCTGAAGGAGGATGATAGTATGAGTGAGGTAATTAACCACGTGACTGCATTAAACAACAAACCCTTTGTGAAACCAAAACCTTGTGTTTTTGGGGTTGCTGCGAGCTTTCTTCCTCACATCATGGTCCCAGATGGAGGAGCTGAGGCCAAGACACCTGTGAGCAACCTTGTGGATCTTTGCTTCGCTATCAAGCTAATTTAAAGCATAAATGAAGAAAACTGAAACACAACTAATTTTCTCTGCATTACTATAATGAAACTGTAACTATTCAAGCAAATGAATGAAAAACAGGGAACTACTTCAGTCAATGAGCATGAAAGCCATGAATATGTGCTGAATCACTGTAATGAACATACATTTATTTAACTCGATGAATAATCAAACCATGCATCTATGCTAGTGTTGTAATGGAAATGAACTACTTGAGTAAATGAACAAAAAGCAAGATTCTATGATAGAATACAATACAAGAAAGAGGAGATTTGGCTGCTAGGGTCGGGCCATAACCAAGAGCTTCAGCCCTCTAAGTTAACTCAATGCTGGCTGAAATAAAAAATCATCTTCATTATCAAAGAACATTGTATTACATCAAATTTTTACAAATCAAAAGGTCTGAATACTTGCTAACTAACTAACTTACTATTGGTTAACTAAAAAAACTGAGGTCTTAAGCCTCTCTATTTATACATATGAAGTCTCAATGACTTCCCTCAAAATCGAGGAGGTACAACTCCCAACTTAATGGTAACTTGTCCTTTCACTTTCACTAGCTCGGTTGCCTTCTAGTAGGGAGGCTGCTTGTCCTTCCACTTTCTTGGTTGTCTTCTAGTACTCCTAATTTGGCTATTTGTACTTTTAGCTGATGGAGGGATATTTGAATGGATGCGCAGTAAATGAGGAATTTACCTCCTATATTTCCTCTCCCTTGTCCCATCTGAGTTTTTACCAAGGTCCTTTACCATAGTTCCTTGCTTTTACCTTTTATCCATGCATTTCCTTTGCTTTTATCCTTTATTTCTGCAATACATGCACATAAGACACGAAAGCAAAATATCCCACTCTAACTCAACCCATAAGCAAAATATAATCGAAAGTATGCATTAAGTTGTGAGAATAGTTGGTTTGGCTAAGCTAGGAGGTAAATGAAGGCCAATTAAAGCCCATATAGTTATTCAATGATGAGACTCATCAACACCCCCTACTAAAAGTGTTGCTCATCCTCTGAGAAACTCTGTGGCTCTGGTAGCCTCTTTTTCATCTCATTCTTTCGTTGTGGTCTTTCTTCTTGTTTATAGCAGCCCGCTTTCCTTTCTTTTTCTTCCCACTGGTATTATCTGATCTTCAAGCTATGTGGTATTGTTTTATCTCTTTTAGCAGGCATGTATATTATCATTTCGTATCAACCTAAACATATCCTGAAAATGTGTAGTTTCTTGCCCTTGGGTAGCAAGATATCTGAGTGTCAGCTGAGGATCATTTGAAATTAAATTATGGAAGCTGATTAAGGCCATGGGATTTTGATTGTTCGACTGCTTCTCTATCCCTGAAGCCACTTAGCTCTTTTTGTTTCTTGTTACTTGTTCTTCTTTGTTACAATGCCTTCTTCCTTTTCTATTTTAGCATCATGTTCCTTTGTATTAGTGTCTTTTTTATCCATCTCATCCCCATCTAGCTCTGTATCTGTTGTTTCTTGTTTTGTCTCCTCATTACTGACAGAAGGACTAACACCATAGATGAAGGTTTTGATGTCATCCTCTGCGGGTAAGTCGTTTAAGTTTGTCCATGTTATAGGGATCCTGAGGTTTTGGAGGGCATAGCCTTTTTGGGAAAATGATCACCTCTTTACTTACAAACCAACTACCTCTTAACCTTTACAACTTTTGATCACATGATGTAGATGAGTGAGTGAGTAGGATACTTACCTGTGGCCTTGATGTTGCACTGAAAGTGTCAAGGATCAGAGGTGCTGCCGATGGTCATTCTTCTTCCTCCTTTGTTGTTTGTTGATGGTTTCTTGACTGCAGATCGGATGCTGCTACTGCTGTGTAGCTCTTTCTTCCTCCTCTACTATCTACTAATGGTGTATGTGACTGCAGATCAGATGTTGATGCATGTATAGAGGAAGTAGGAGTGTATGTGAAGGCAAGGATGATGGTAATGGATGTGGTGATGTTGTGGAAAACACAATATTCTCCTTAATTAAAGTAGTGAAGTGAAAAACAATGGAATTTATGGAGGGATGCATGGTAAGGAGTGGGGGAGATGAACATATGTGAGGCAGGGCCCCCTTTGGATCTTCTCTTTGATCCTTGATTGTCTTTCTCATCCTCCTGCAAGCAGCAATTATTGTTTTTCTTTTTCTTTTATTATTATATATATTTTTTTTAAACACATAGGCTGCCTGAAAGAGGTTTTCACCCTACGTATCTACCCTGGGTGCCTCAAGGAAGGTTTTCACCTAGGGATCTTCTTTTTCTTTCCCATTTTCTCATCCTTGGGCTGTCTCATGGAGGTTTTCAACCCAAAGATGGGACTCAAGCACCTCATGGAGGTTTTCACCTGAATCTTTGTTCTGTGTTTCTCTTTCTTTTTCAGTGACCTGATGAGGGAGGAGCTAAAATTTGCTCCACCATCATCACTGTCTTATTGATGTTGTCAATGAACTATTGTTTATATGAATTCCTCTTGTATAATTTCAATCTGTGTCCATTAACTAGAAATGGAATGGCTTCTTCATCTATAGTCCTGATTAGCACTAAACCATTGTCATGGCATCTTTCCACCACATATGGTCTGAGCCATCTTGTTCTTAGCTTTCCCTTGAAGTCCTTGTACCTTGAATCATATAATAATGCCAAGTCTCCTTCTTGAAATAGCTTCTCCTTGATATGCTTGTCATGCCAAATCTTTATTTGGAGCTGAATTATCTCTGTATGGAGGAGGGCCTGCATTCTGAATTCATTTAGGCCATTCAAATGGAACAACCTTTCTTTTTTTGCATGTTTGAGATCTAAATCTAGTTGGGTTTCCATCCTCAATTTGTTATATTCAAATTCAATGGACAACAAAGCTTTTTTTCATATACTAGCTCATAGGGTGTGAATCCATTGGTGGTCTTCCACGCTGTATTATAGGCCCAACTGGCCTCAACTAGTCTCTCATCCCAGTCCTTTATACTGCTGTTCGCTACCTTGGTAAAAATGTTCTCCAGTGCTTTGTTGGTCACCTCCACTTGCCCATTATCTTGTGGATGACAAGGAGTGGAGGTCCTATGTTTGATCTTGTGATTCTTGAGCAATTATTCAATCATACTGGAGGTGAATTGGCAGCCTTGGTCTGTGACTAGCTCTATAGGGTACCCAAATTTGTAGAATATGTTCTTTCTTAGGAACTCGGCCACCTTTTCTTCTATTTCTGCCTTGATTTCTTTGGTTTCTGCCCACTTAGTCAAGTAATCGGTGCACACAATGATGTGTTGTTTTTGCTTGGAAGGAGGGTTGATAGGCCCAATGAAGTAAATGTCCCACTTTTCAATTGGCTCGAAAGTCACTTGAGGCTGCAGGGGAATTTTATCCCTTGGAGTAGGCTTTCCCATCCTCTGGCACCGATCACACTGACTAACATACTTCTTCGCATCTTCATGAAGAGTAGGCCAATAATAGCATGCTTGCAACACCTTGAATGTCGTCCTTTTTGCTGCAATGTGACCTATACAAGGTCCATCATGACAAGTCAGAAGGATTTCAAAGACCTCCTCTTCCTTTACACATCTTCTCAATATTTGATTTGGACCAAGTTTGAACAGATTGCCCCCAATACAAGTGAAGGTGTCACTCTTCCTGATTATCTTGCTCTTCTCTCTGGAGGGCAGTTTTGGTGGGAACTGTGCTGACACCAGATAATTTTCTATATTAGCAAACCATGGGGAGAGCACTGAAATAGAAAACAAATTCTCATCTGGGAACTGATCATCCATTATTCCTTCTTCGCCTGCAGGCAGATTCATTCTACACAAAAATTCAACAACAACATTTTCTTTACCAGTCCTATCAACAATAGTTAAATCAAACTACTGCAATAAGAGTAACCATCTTATGATTCTAGCATTTACATCTTGTTTGTTAATTAAATATTTAACTACAACATGATCAGTATGCACAAATGTATGATATCCTGTAATGTAATGCCTAAACTTGTTCAATGAGTGCACAACAACTAGGAGTTCTTTTTCTATCACAGTATAGTTTAGTTCAGCCTTTGACAGGTTTTTACTGATAAAATATATGGCATCAGGCAATTTCTCTTCTACCTATCCTAAGGATACTCCTATGGCTTTATGTGAGACATCACCATGAATGTGAAAAGGGAGGGCCCTGTTTGGGCCTCTAAGCATTGGTGTAGTGGTTACCTTACCCTTTAAAATGTCCAAGGCCTCTTGACAGCTCTTTGACTATATAAATTCAGAATCTTTGGCCAATAAACCAAACAAAGGAGAGGCTAGCTTGCTAAAGTCTTTTACGAATATTTTGTGATATCCAACTAGCCCTAAGAAACTCTTAACATCTTTTTGCTTTTGTGGAGGTGGGACCCTTTGGATGATGGCTACCTTGTTTGGGTCTACCTACAATCCTTGCTGAGATATGGAATGACCTAGCACAGTCCCTTCAGTGATTAAGAATTCACATTTTTCTGGACTGAAGGATAGGTTCATATCAATGCATTCGTGTAATACTTTGCCTAAGTTAGTTAGGGCCTCATGGAAATCACATGCATAAGGTGTAAAATCATCCATGTATTTCCCCACAGCGTCATGAACTAATTCAACAAAAATACTTAGGACTACTCTCTAGAAAGTGGCAGGAGCATTACACAAGCTGAAAGGAAGGACTCTATAGGCAAAAGTAACCCATGGACAAGTGAAAGTGGTCTTATCCTTGTCTTCTAGGTAGATTTGGATTTGGTTGTACCCACTCAATCCATCTATGAAAGAAAACAACTTCTTCCCTACCACGCCATCTAGCACTTCGTCAATGAAGGGTAAGGGAAAGTGATCCTTCTTTGTGGCCTTGTTCAATTCCCTATAATCGACACAAATCCTCTACTTCCCATTTTTCTTCGGCACTAACACTAAAGGAGACACCCACTCACGTCAGAGATAGGGTAAATGAACCCTGCATCTAACAGTTTCTACAGTTCTTCTTTGACTATGTCTTTGAGGGTTGGATTCATTCTCCTTTGTCGTTTCCTGACTAGCTTGCAACTTTCCTTGATGTATATGTGGTGAGTACACACCGAAGGGTGTACTCCCTTCATTTCCTTGTAATTCCAAGCAAAGGCTTCTAGGTTCTCCCTCAACAAGTTGCATAGATGTTCCTCCTTCGAAGTAGAGAGAGACGAATTAATATTCAAGGTTTTCTCTGGCGCAAATTCTATGGTTTTAACTCAGAGTGGGTTGGAATCAGCCAAGAATAAGTCAATTTTATGATTGTTCAGTGTTTATTTTACTTCTTATTCTAGGGGTAATGAACTAGGAGCTGGACTCAAGAGCAGGTGTTCAATTAAATTGTCCTCATCCTATTGTCCTCCTCCTATGATGGCTTCAAGCATACAGTTCGGCAGAATAAAGATCATCTTCTTCCTCCTCCAACCATAAAGGTAAGTCCTGTTCTAGGGAGGGTTGAGCAAGAAGGTATTGGAATAATTGTTTGGACATATGCCCATTCTTAATGGTCATATTCCTAGATCTGTAGCTAATGTAGGCATAATTTGTGTCCAACCATGGCCTCCTGTCACGCGAAATGAGTCGATCTTGTGGACAAGATAGACCTTCCTAGAATCTAAAGAAGACCTATTGACAAGCAAACCAACCAGACACTATCTTTCTCTAAATGTGTTTTTATAAATAATGGCAAACAAGTGTGTTTAAGGCCTACCTTATATCCAACGCAAGTTTGGGGATGCCCTCGCTTCTTTGATTCAAATGAATTCCTTTGTCGCGAACCTAAAAACACAAACAAGGCAAACGGTTAAATAGCACCTGAAAAACCAATATTATAAAACATATTTAACATGAAAGTCAAGGAGTCCATGAAACAAATAACATAAGATACTTGTTGAGAAAAATGAGTTTGATTGTATTAATTCAAAAGAAGAGGAACTTTACAACCTTTGCCTTGACGCTGTACAAGCTCCTCCCAGGGTCCAACAAGAAGTCTCCTCTACTTTGACAAGCTTCAATCACTCCCCAATGAAGCCAAAAAGGTATGTGATCTCTCCTCTTAAGCTCAAATAGGAAGTCTTGATTTCACTAGCATTTACCCTCAAAAGTTCAGCTTCTTAACCTCTCTGGCCATTGACCCAATGCCTCAATTTATAGTGCAATGGAGATCAGTTACCAGCTCCTCCTTCAAAGGGATAGAATCCTCCTTCAAAGGGATAGCTCCTCTCAACAAGGAATTAGTTCCT
>APFE030922048.1:84022-131209 GCA_000404065.3 Pinus taeda
CACACTTGGGGCATGAGAACCCATGTCGTCATGTATGATAAGTCACCACACCAATTTCTTCATTGAATTGACCCTTGTTAGTTCCTCACATCTTGTTGACTATTGTTCATGTCGCTCGATGATGCTCATCACACATCTCACTTAACCCATGCCTGTCATGCCCATATTGGATGCACCCTCCACCCAAATTTCCCATGGCTCTCTTCATGTAGTCATGTCACCTGGCACTTCAACTCGCCCACCTGTTGTTGACTTGTGCACACAATCCGCCTATTGGCTTCTGAGCACACTGCCTTCATGCGAGCATGCTAAGGGTGCTCAATTTTGTGTTGTGCACTCTACATGATGCCCACGGGTCCACTTTGTTCAACCAATCCACCCAACATCCGTCCCATGAATCTAAAGTGTCATGCCTATAATTCACATTCACCACATCGCATGACTTGGGCACGCATAATCTGGTTGATAAAATGCAGAAAGAAATTATTTATTTGACTTTTGCTTAGTCAAATTGAGGAAATTTGAAATTCCATATCAACATAAATCTTTGAGGTAGTTAACTATGGTGGCATGGAACTAGTCACTGAGTTAACTCAGTTAATTTGAGTTAGGGGCATGAAGTTCAGTTATACGTAGTGATTCCTAAATTTTATGAACTTAGGTTGATAATTTCAGTTGTAATCATTTAAAATAGTTCCAACTATTAATAGAACTAGTTAGTGGTCAGTTAAGTAGTGGGGTATCAATCTAAATCAGATCTCATCTAGTTAACTGATTGATAAACTAATAATTATCTCATGCATGTAAAGAATATGAGTTTCCTAGTTGTGGTGAAGTTTTTAATGCAATTTAAAATTAATTATATACTAGATTGAGCGTATAACTATTGTATTGGTCAAGTGATCAACCTAGAGGAATTGCACAATAAAATAGGGGAAAATGCCTAAAGAATATGATCATATTTCCTCAGTAATTGCACAAGGAAATAGGGGCTCAAGCAAAGGTAGGAATTGACCAAGTCTTAGACAAAGTTTCTCAATGGGCAAAGAGATAGGTTATACACTTATAGGTTGTGCTCAGTTGAGCAAAGAAATTGTAATACATATCTATTCATCATATTCATGCAAGTAAGCATTGGAGTTTTTAGAAGATTTATTTCCTTACGAAAAATATTTTTTGCATGTGTGTGATTTCTTCTTACATGTTTATGATTTGTGTTCTCGATTGTGAATTAAATTCCATAGAGTAGTAGAGTAATGTTGAGTCTTTTGTTTTAGTAAATTTCATGAGCAATTTCAAATCTACACATAATTTCTACAGATCGACAAGTCACCAAGGATCATCATGGGCGCCCTTTTGGACATTGTGCCAAATCGGGGTCTTGGAAATCCTTTACTTATATGCATCATTGTTTATTCATTTGTTTGGGCAAGTGATCCTTCACAAGTTGAGTCGACCCACTATGTGGCGTGATGGTATGCCCCTTCATTCAGGTGCCTTGGAGTGCCCATCACGTAACGCCCCATCTAGAGCCTGGGCATCCCACAGTAATGCAGGTGTGGGAACCCAACTTGTTGTGTAGCACATGCTACCTCGTTACTCGGTTCATCAAACTCACCCACGCTTGTTCCACCCATAACACATCTTTCCCAACCAACTCCCATCAGATGTCTCACCCATCCCATGCCTTTTCCTTGCTCCACACATTGTGCTTGAATACTACTCATGTGGCCTGATTCACAACCATCACACGTCTCACCCAACCCGTGCTCATTGTGTATTGTCAGTTCCCTTTTCCTGACTCGCCCTTGGCGCTCGTCACGCGGTCGTGTGAACTAGTGATCCAACTCGCATTCCTATCATAGACTTGTGCAAACAACCGCACCTATAGGCACTTGGGCTTCCTGCCTTCGTGCGGGTGAGCCCAAGGTGCTTGTCTTTGTGATTGAAAACTTTTCCAAAGTCCTGCAAAAGACCAATGGTTATTTTATTATTAATAGATTGAGCCAAGTCTAGAGGTCCACACAATGAAAGCTTGAAAGCTTCCTCCACACAATGGAGTCCCTCCATAGCCCTGCACAGATGCATTTGCATTTATTTTGAAAATATATGTTAATGTTACTATTTTAATACTTTGAAAATCATGCATTTAGATTTGATATTTTAATTCTTTGAAATAATGCCATATGTAATAATGCTTTTTAATTTTGATACAATGTGAATTTTAATTGAAAAATTAATATACATATTAGTTTAAATTTTAAAAATATTTCGATACTAATATATATGATAATTAGATTTAATTTTGATAAATTAATTTAAATTTTAATGCTTTTAGATAATGAATGTCGTAATTTGTAATAATGTGTTTTTATTTTATGTTTTAAATGTAATGCATTTTAACACTTTTGGACTTAGAACATGTTAAATTTGACTCGCCTCATTTATTATTATGATTATCTCTATGTAATTAGGCTAGTTTCATTTTTTATTATTAATAAATTGTGTAGAGTGTGGAGATCCACACAATGAAATCTTGAAAGCTTCCTCTACACAATGTACTTCCTCCGCAGTCCCACACATATGCATTTGTGTTATTTAAAAGTATATGTTAATATTAATATTTTAATGCTTTGAAAATCATTCTTTTTGTTTTGATATTTTATTTCTTTGAAATAATGTCACACTGTCTTATAATGTTTTTTTAACTTTGATGCAATGTGAACTTTAATTGAAATTTTAATATATTTTTTAGTTTAAATTTTAAATATATATTGGAATAAATATATGAGCTAATTAGATTTAATTTTGATACGTTAAATTAAATTTTAACTATTTCAAATAATGTTTTTATTTAGATCTCTTAAATGTAATGCCTTTAATGTTTTTGAAGTTAGTACATGTGCAATTTGACCCACCTCATTTATTAATATGAATATCTAGGTGTAATTAGGCATGTCATTTTTTTTTATTAGTAGATTGTGTGGAGTGTGGAGGTCTACACAATCAAAGCTTGAAATATTCCTCCACGGTCCTTCACAAGACCAGTGGTTATTTTATTATTAAAAGATTGTGTGGAGTGCGGAGGTCCACACACTAAAAGCTTGAGATCTTCGTCTACAGTCCCACACATATGCATTTGTGTTAATTTTGATAATATATGTTACTATTAATATTTTAATTCTTTGAAAATCATGCTTTTAGATTCGATGTTTTAATGCTTTGAAATAATGGCATATGTAATAATTCTATTTAAAATTTATTTTATTTTTTAACAAAATGTATGTTATTTATTTTGAATTTTGACATTTCAATGTTGTTAATAATTAAGAATTTAAGGAGCATAAACAAAATTCTTCCTTCGTTGCTTACTTGAACTTAATATAATGAAATTATCTCCAATCACAAGAAGTGAGAAATATCTTTCGACTCACTATGGTTAAAGCTTTTTTTAAAGCAAGAGGGTTAGGATTCATTGTCTTTAATATTTTAATGCTTTGAAATAATCTCATATGTAATAATACTTTTTAATTTTGATGCTACATGACTTTTAATTCATACACACACACACACACACACACACACACATATGTTTGTGTGTGTATTTAAATTTTAAATAAATAAAATAATTATATTTAATTTTGATGCGTTAATTTAAATTTTAATGCTTTCAAATAATGAATGTGGTAGCTTGTAATAATGTGTTTTTCTTTGATGTTTTGATTGTAATGTGTTTTAACTCTTTTGATGTCAAGACACATGGAATTTCACTCACCATATTTATTATTATGGTTATCTTTATGTGATTAGGCTAGTTTCATTTTTTATTACTAATAGATTGAGTGGATTACGGAGGCCCACAGAATGAAAGCTTAACAACTTTTCTTCCACAAACTGAGCTTCCTTCGTAGTCCAGGACATATGAATTTGTGTTAATTTTGAAAATGCATGTTAATATTAATATTTTAAAGCTTTGGATTCATGCTTTTAGTTTTGATATTTAAATGCTTCCAAATAATGCATATTGTGTAATAATGCTTTTTAATTTTGATGCAAAGTTTATTTTTATTTGAAAAATTAATATATAGATTAGTTTAAATTTTAAATATCTATCGAAACTAATGGTTATTTTATATTAATAGATTGTTTGGAATGCGAGGATCGACACAATGAAATCTTGAAATCTTCCTCCACACAATGGATTTCCTCCACATTCCTGCACATATGCATTTTTGTTAATTTTGAAAATATACATTATTATTAAAATTTTAGTTGTAACAACCATGGTCAAAATTCCATGTAATAAAGTTAATAAAGAAAAATAATAACCACAATTATGGGACACTTATTCCAAGCTTAATGATGGGAAAAACATCTTAGTGTGGGTGCTCATTTGGTTTATTATGGCTAAGGAAATTGGCAAAGGCAATGGAAAAGACTTCGGAAATGCATGAGGCATTAATTCACATTTTATTTGTGAAAATAATGGAAATTAAGAGAAAAGGAAGGTGAAAGGTCACAGGTTGCATGAGAGGAGAAAAGCGAAAAATGAAAAAAATAGAGCCCTCATTAATAAAAAGGCTTCTAAGGATCAGTTGGTACCCTTTTGTCAGTTTAGTTTTGGAACTCTCTCTATTCTCTCTCACACACTCTTGGACACTTATAGTTTTCTGGGAGCACTTCAACATTGCATAAAGAAGAGAAAATAAGGCAAAATGAAGCAAATATCAAGCAAGGAAGAGCAAGTTCAAGCAACTATAGCGGGATTATTTGCAGGTATCGATTTGCATGTATGATTTCCTTGCTAGATTTAGAATGCATGGTTATGCATGCGTGTTCTTGGTTATCTCGCTGTCATGGGCACGGGTTTTTCCATGTGTGGCAATGTTTTTCAATTTGTCCTTGCCATTTCTAGATAGCCATGGTTTTGGTTGAGCATAATTGTCGCATGGATTCGAAACTTAGTGAGGTGGATCTATGAAAAAAGAACACATGGCCTAGTGATCCCTGAACCAGATTGTGGATTGTGGTAAAGCCTTGGCCTAGTAACCCCTGAACCAGATTGTGGGTTGTGTTAAATATATATTTTTGGTTGCCTTGATGGGCTTAGGAATCCTTCACTGGAGAATGATGAGATATACGGTAAATCCTAGAGGTGGGCACCCTCAATCAGGCCTAGGAATCCTTGGCTAGTGAATGGTAGGATATACGGTAAAGCCTAGAGGGTGGAGTCTCGGTTATGGCCTAGTCATCCGTAAATCAGACTAGGATTGTGGTAAATCCTAGAGATTAGGAGACAATAAAATTCCTCATGGTGTAGGTGGATAAATCTAGTGGCATCCATGCTTGTTTAAGGCCTAGTGATCGGATGAGTAATACAGCAAATCCTAGTTCTATTGATGAGGGTGGGGTGGTTTAGCCTCGGCAAGCCCTGGTTGATTTTCGGTTATGAGTCTCACATTCATGCTTCGAATATGGCATAGGGGTGATTGGATGAAAGAAAGATTTGGTTCAACCAATCTATGGTTGGGTGGTTCGTGGAAGTCCCAAACCTAGTTGGCTTTTGCATTCATTAATAAGAATCCCTTATCATTAGTATTTATTGTATAAATGTACTAGTTTATATGTGGATTCTAGTTGTATCCTTATTATTTTTGTTGTTTATATACAGGCTATGAGTATGTTTTATGATAGTGGTTATGTATGGATTTCATCATGTTTTGATTTGTAAATGAAATAATAATGAATATGTTGCCTAATAGATGATAATGTAGCTAATATAATAAGGCATCAATGCTTCTTAGCGATTCTCAAATAAGTATGAGACCCCTATGCTCAACTCTGTTGTTATGACCTATAGAATGCATATTTGTGACATGTTTGATGAAATGTTCGTCATGGCTTGTAGGGGTCCATTAAAGTATTTGTTCAAGTACTTTCAATAGTATCATTGTTCTAATGTTATATTTCATTTATGGAAGTTTCATGAAGCTCCAGGCAGTGGCCTAAGTCATAGCCTTGAAAAAGTGGCACAAATCCGAGGTAACTGACTCTGAACTAGCTAGAAAAGATCCTAGTCACATGCATGACCTTGATGTGAGAGTGAATGGAGGGTCCCAGTTACATGAATTCCCATGTCATGGGAGAAAATGAGGCTCTATGTCAGTAAAATGTTAATTTGCCTCAAGGGTTGGTCACCTGGAAAGGTTGGTTGGCTTCTGGAGGTTTTGTACCATGTGTAGAAGGTCAGGTTGGTTGTGTTGTTAGTTCCACTTCGTTAGCTATACATGGGGAGTTAAATTAGATCATAGTAGCCTCTCGTCACATGTTTACCCCAGTGGATTGGTTAACTTGGGTAAATGTGGGTGGAGGGTGTGACATTAATGCTTTGAAAATCATCCTTTCATATTTGATATCTTAATGCTTTGAAATAATGTCATATGTAATAATTATTTTTAATTTTGATGCAATGAGAATTTTAATTGAAAAAAAATAACATATGGATTAGTTTATATGTTAAACAATATGTCAAAATTAATATATAAGATAATTAGATTTAATTTTGATATGTTAATTTAAAATTTTATGCTTTCAAATAATGAATGTGGTAGTTTGTAATAATGTGTTTTTCTCTGATGTTTTAATTGTAATGCATTTTAACTCTTTTGGAGTTAGAATACGTGCAATATGATTCGACTCATTTAAAACTATGGTTATCTTTATGTAATTAGGATAGCTTCATTTTTTATTATGAATAGATTGTGTGGAGTGGAGAGGTCCACACAATAAAAGTCTCACTTGCCTGTGACTTCCCCTTTGTTATGTTTCCTTCTTGTGACGTAAACCCTATTGATGAGACTAGGTATTGCAGCAAGAATGCCGCAACTCCCAGGGCTACCAGCTTTACTTATCAACCCGAGGTTCGTATAAACTTGGAGGTGACTGTGCTATATACACAAGTAGAAGTGAAGGTACTTCCTGTTGTCACTGCTTATCTAGCAAGAGACCCCAGGGGTTCCAAGCTAGACTTATATAGGTTTAGAAGAGGCTTGATTTTGATGGAAGGATAGTAAACCTAGTTTAGGGGAGAGCTAATCTACTACAAAAATGAAGAAAGGAACATGCAATGCTAAACTCATACCAGACCCTAGCTAACCAATTAAACAACTATACTAAGGTGCAAGCAAATGAGACCAAGCCAAGTATGTGTTTGAGTGGAGAAAGAAATTGGACGTCAATTGGTGAAAAGAGGATGTGAAGGAGAAACAATGCATAAGGACCATTGGATCAGGTGGGTGAGAGGTAAATGAATGCCTGAGATCAGATCGTAGGAGGGTACGTAGGTAGTTGTGTGAACATGGCTAACTAACAAGATGGACAGCTGTGATTGTATCATGGAGGATTTGAGTGAATAGATGAATGGATAGGGACAATCATATATGACATACAGGATTAATTGACGGATGGATAGTGTAGATCAACTAAGCCAGTTGGTGATCAGGTGAAGTGACAACCATCAGATCAAGCAGGGCAGATTGACAGTGGGGATTGGGGTGCGAAAAGAAAATGTGCGGAAATGACGAGCAGGTTTGGAGGGCGGTAAGCGAAATATCGCGTGCCCGTAATGTTGTAAATTGTTTTCCATTATTTTGCGCGATTAGGCTCCCTGACAGACAATAGTATGGGGAAAACGTCCATATCACGTTCCCTCAACCCAATAACAATTGAAAGAAAATCCACGTGATATCACGCAATGACCATCAGATCTAGCAAGCTAAATCTACAACAAGGATGTGGCCAAGTAGGTTAGTGAGCAGGTGCACAAAAACTATCAGATCTGATAAGGTAGATCGACGGTGGGGATTTAAATGGCAGAAAGTCAAATGTGAAGAGTGGATTGGGCCGCGATAGGTTGGTTTTGCGTGTGAAAGGTGATCAATAGTTAGAAAATGTTTGAATGTGAATTAACAGCTCTCCCTGAGTGTTTCAGGCTAAAGGAGGATGATAGTATGAGTGAGGTAATTAACCACGTGACTGCATTAAACAACAAACCCTTTATGAAACCAAAACCCTGTGTTTTTGGGGTTGCTGCAAGCTTTCTTCCTCACATCATGGTCCCAGATGGAGGAGCTGAGGCCGAGACACCTGTGAGCAACCTTGTGGATCTTTGCTTCGCTATCAAGCTAATTGAAAGCATAAATGAAGAAAACTGAAACACAACTAATTTGCTCTGCATTACTATAATGAAACTGTAACTATTCAAGCAAATGAATGAAAAACGGGGAACTACTTCAGTCAATGAGCATGAAAGCCATGAATATGTGCTAAATCACTGTAATGAACATACATTTATTTAACTCAATGAACAATCAAACCATGCATCTATGCTAGTGTTGTAATGGAAATGAACTACTTGAGTAAATGAACAGAAAGCAAGATTCTATGCTAGAATACAATACAAGAAAGAGGAGATTTGGCTGCTAGGGTCGGGCCATAACCCAAGAGCTTCAGCCCTCTAAGTTAACTCAATGCTGGCTGAAATAAAAAATCATCTTCATTATCAAAGAACATTGTATTACATCAATTTGTTACAAATCAAAAGGTCTGAATACTTGCTAACTGACTAACTTACTATTGGTTAACTAAAAGAACTGAGGTCTTAAGCCTCTCTATTTATACATATGAAGTCTCAATGACTTCCCTCAAAATCGGGGAGGTACAACTCCCAACTTAATGGTAACTTGTCCTTTCACTTTCACTAGCTCGGCTGCCTTCTAGTAGGGAGACTGCTTGTCATTCCACTTTCTTGGTTGTCTTTTAGTACTCCTAATTTGGCTATTTGTACTTTTAGATGATGGAGGGATATTTGAATGGATGCGCAGTAAATGAGGAATTTACCTCCTATATTTCCTCTCCCTTGTCCCATCTGAGTTTTTACCAAGGTCCTTTACCATAGTTCCTTGCTTTTACCTTTTATCCATGCATTTCCTTTGCTTTTATCCTTTATTTCTGTAATACATGCACATAAGACCCAAAAGCAAAATATCCCACTCTAACTCAACCCATAAGCAAAATATAATCGAAAGAATGCATTAAGTTGTGAGAATAGTTGGTTTGGCTAAGCTAGGAGGTAAATGAAAGCCAATTAAAGCCCATATAGTTATTCAATGATGAGACTCATCAACACCCCCTACTGAAAGTGTTGCTCATCCTCTGAGAAACTCAGTGGCTCTGGTAGCCTCTTTTTCATCTCATTCTTTCATTGTGGTCTTTTCTTCTTGTTTATAGCAGCCCGCTTTCCTTTCTTTTTCTTCCCACTGATATTATCTGATCTTCAAGCTATGTGGTAGTGTTTTATCTCTTTTAGCAGGCATGTATATTATCATTTCGTATCAACCTAAACATATCCTGAAAATGTGTAGTTGCTTGCCCTTGGGTAGCAAGATATCTGAGTGTCAGCTGAGGATCATTTGAAATTAAATTATGGAAGCTGATTAAGGCCATGGGATTTTGATTTTTCGACTGCTTCTCTATCCCTGAAGCCACTTAGCTCTTTTTGTTTCTTGTTACTTGTTCTTCTTTGTTGCAATGCCTTCTTCCTTTTCTATTTCAGCATCATGTTCCTTTGTATTAATGTCTTTTTTATCCATCTCATCCCCATCTAGCTCTGTATCTATTGTTTCTTGTTTTGTCTCCTCATTAATGATAGAAGGACTAACACCATAGATGAAGGTTTTGATGTCATCCTCTGCGGGAAAGTCGTTGAAGGCTGTCCATCTTATAGGGATCCTGAGGTTTTGGAGGGCATAGCCTTTTTGGAAAAATGATCACCTCTTTACTTAGAAACCAACTACCTCTTAACCTTTACAACTTTTGATCACATGATGTAGATGAGTGAGTGAGTAGGATACTTACTTGTGGCCTTGATGTTGCACTGAAAGTGTCAAGGATCAGAGGTGCTACCGATGGTCATTCTTCTTCCTCCTTTGTTGTTTGTTGATGGTTTCTTGACTGCAAATCGGATGCTGCTACTGCTGTGTAGCACTTTCTTCCTCCTCTACTATCTACTAATGGTGTATGTGACTACAGATCAGATGTTGATGCATGTATAGAGGAAGTAGGAGTGTATGTGAAGGCAAGGATGATGGTAATGGACGTGGTGATGTTGTGGAAAACACAATATTCTCCTTAATTAAAGTAGTGAAGTGAAAAACAATGGAATTTATGGAGGGATGCATGGTAAGAAGTGGGGGAGATGAACATATGTGAGGCAGGGCCCCCTTTGGATCTTCTCTTTGCTCCTTGATTGTCTTTCTCATCCTCCTGCAAGCAGCAATTATTATTTTTCTTTTTCTTTTATTATTATAATTATTTTTTTTAAAACACATAGGCTGCCTCAAAGAGGTTTTCACCCTATGTATCTACCCTGGGTGCCTCAAGGAAGGTTTTCACCTAGGGATCTTCTTTTTCTTTCCCATTTTCTCATCCTTGGGCTGTCTCATGGAGGTTTTCAACCCAAATATGGGACTCAAGCACCTCATGGAGGTTTTCACCTAAATCTTTATTCTGTTTTTCTCTTTCTTTTTCAGTGACCTGATGAGGGAGGAGCTAAAATTTGCTCCACCATCATCACTGTCTTATTGATGTTGTCAATGAACTATTGTTTATATGAATGCCTCTTGTATAATTTCAATCTGTGTCCATTAACTAGAAATGGAATGGCTTCTTCATCTATAGTCCTGATTAGCACTGAACCATTGCCATGGCATCTTTCCACCACATATGGTCCGAGCCATCTTGTTCTTAGCTTTCCCTTGAAGTCCTTGTACCTTGAATCATATAATAATGCCCAGTCTCCTTCTTGAAATAGCTTCTCCTTGATATGCTTGTCATGCCAAATCTTTATTTGGAGCTTAATTATCTCTGTATGGAGGAGGGCCTGCATTCTGAATTCATTTAGGCCATTCAAATGGAACAACCTTTCTTTTTTTGCATGTTTGAGATATAAATCAAGTTGGATTTCCATCCTCAATTTGTTATATTCAAATTAAATGGACAACAAAGCCTTCTTTTCATATACTAGCTCATAGGGTGTGAATCCAGTGGTTGTCTTCCACGTTGTATTATAGGCCCAAGTGGCCTCAACTAGTCTCTCATCCCAGTCCTTTATACTGTTGTTCGCTACCTTGGTCAGGATGTTCTCCAGTGCTTTGTTGGTCACCTCCACTTTCCCATTATCTTGTGGATGACAAGGAGTGGAGGTCCTATGTTTGATCTTGTGATTCTTGAGCAATTATTCAATCATACTAGAGGTGAATTGGCAGCCTTGGTCTGTGACTAGCTCTATAGGGTACCCAAATTTGTAGAATATGTTCTTCCTTAGGAACTCAACCACCTTTTCTTCTGTTTCTGCCTTGATTTCTTTGGTTTCTGCCCACTTAGTCAAGTAATTGGTGCACACAATGATGTGTTGTTTTTGCTTGGAAGGAGGGTTGATAGGCCCAATGAAGTCAATGTCCCACTTTTCAAATGGCTCGAAAATCACTTGAGGCTGCAGGGGAATTTTATCCCTTGGAGTAGGCTTTCCCATCCTCTGGCACCGATCACACTAACTAACATACTTCTTTGCATCTTGATGAAGAGTAGGCCAATAATAGCATGCTTGCAACACCTTGAATGTCGTCCTTTTTGCTACAATGTGACCTCTACAAGGTCCATCATGACAAGTCAGAAGGATGTCAAAGACCTCTTCTTCCCTTACACATCTTCTCAATATTTGATTTGGACCAAGTTTGAACAGATTGCCCTCAATACAAGTGAAGGTGTCACTCTTCCTGATTATCTTGCTCTTCTCTCTGGAGGGCAGTTTTGGTGGGAACTGTGCTGACACCAGATAATTTGCTATATTAGCAAACCATGGGGAGAGCACTGAAATAGAAAACAAATTCTCATCTGGGAACTGATCATCCATTATTCCTTCTTCGCCTGCAGGCAGATTCATTCTAGACAAAAATTCAACAACAACATTTTCTTTATCAGGCCTATCAACAATAGTTAAATCAAACTACTGCAATAAGAGTAACCATCTTATGATTCTAGCATTTACATCTTGTTTGTTCATTAAATATTTAACTACAACATGATTAGAATGCACAAATGTATGATATCCTATAATGTAATTCCTAAACTTGTTCAATGAGTGCACAATAGCTAGGAGTTCTTTTTCTGTCACAGTATAGTTTAGTTCAGCCTTTGACAATTTTTTACTGATAAAATAGATGGCATCAGGCAATTTCTCTTCTACCTGTCCTAAGGATACTCCTATGGCTTTATGTGAGACATCACCATGAATGTGAAAAGGGAGGGCCCTGTTTGGGCCTCTAAGCATTGGTGCAGTGGTTACCTTACCCTTTAAAATGTCCAAGGCCTCTTGATAGCTCTTTGACTATATAAATTCAGAATCTTTGGCCAATAAACCAAACAAAGAAGAGGCTAGCTTGCTAAAGTCTTTTATGAATCTTTTGTGATATCCAACTAGTCCTAAGAAACTCTTAACATCTTTTTGCTTTTGTGGAGGTGGGACCCTTTGGATGATGGCTACCTTGTTTGGGTCTACCTGCAATCCTTGCTGAGATATGGAATGACCTAGCACAGTCCCTTTAGTGATTAAGAATTCACATTTTTCTGGACTGAAGGACAGGTTCATCTCAATGCATTTGTGTAATACTTTGCCTAAGTTAGTCAGGGCCTCTTGGAAATCACATGCACAAGGTGTAAAATCATCCATGTATTTCCCCACAGCGTCATGAACTAATTCAACAAAAATACTTAGGACTACTCTCTAGAAAGTGGCAGGAGCATTGCACAAGCTGAAAGGAAGGACTCTATAGGCAAAAGTAACCCATGGACAAGCGAAAGTGGTCTTATCCTGGTCTTCTAGGTAGATTTGGATTTGGTTGTACCCACTGAATCCATCTATGAAAGAAAAGAACTTCTTCCCTACCACGCCATCTAGCACTTGGTCAATGAAGGGTAAGGGAAAGTGATCCTTCTTTGTGGCCTTGTTCAATTCCCTATAATCAACACAAATCCTCCACTTCCCATTTTTCTTGGGCACTAACACTAAAGGAGACACCCACTCACGTCAAAGATAGGGTAAATGAACCCTGCATCTAACAGTTTCTGCAGTTCTTCTTTGACTATGTCTTTGAGGGCTGGATTCATTCTCCTTTGTCGTTTCCTGGCTAGCTTGCAACTTTCCTTGATGTATATGTGGTGAGTACACACCGAGGGGTGTACTCCCTTCATTTCCTTGTAATTCCAAGCAAAGGCTTCTAGGTTCTCCCTCAACAAGTTGCATAAATGTTCCTCCTTCGAAGTAGAGAGAGACGAATTAATATTCAAGGTTTTCTCTGGCATAAATTCTATGGTTTTAACTCAGAGTGGGTTGGAATCAGCCAAGAATAAGTCAATTTGATGATTTTTCAGTGTTTATTTTACTTCTTATTCTAGGGGTAATGAACTAGGAGTTGGACTCAAGAGCAGGTGTTCAATTAAATTGTCCTCATCCTATTTTCCTCCTCCTATGATGGCTTCAAGCATACATTTCGGCAGAATAAAGATCATCTTCTTCTTCCTCCAACCATAAAGGTAAGTCCTATTCTAGGGAGGGTTGAGCAAGAAGGTATCTGAATAATTGTTTGGACATATGCCCATTCTTAATGGTCATATTCCTAGATCTGTAGCTAATGTAGGCATAATTTGTGTCCAACCATGGCCTCCCAAGGATGAGAGGGTAACAGATAAGCTTAGACTTAGGCTAGAGAACTAGGAAATTTGCAGGGTACTCCCAGGAATCAATGGAGACCATCACATCCTCCACAATTCCCTTAGGGGTGACTGTGGAATGGTCTGCAAGTTGTAGCGTTGTTGTGGTCTTCCTTAATGACCCTTGGAGGTTAAGCTTGAGCATGGTGTCCTTTTTCATCACATTAATGACAGCCCTAAGATCAATCAGAGTGTGAGGGACAATGGTGCAATTGAAGCGGGCATCAATTACTGGGCTTCTAGGGTCTAAGTATTTTGGACATATTTCTTGCCCCAACATTAAGTCAGATAACTGCCAATGACATTAATGGTAGGGGCATCCCTTTTTCTTCTTCCTGGATGCTTAAAGCAGTTCTCCTTAATCAATTTATTGTAAATAGGCACATCTTTGATTGCCTGGAAGAGGGGGAACTTTACACATAGATTCTGCAATTCTCCCAGAAGTTCAGTTTCTTCTGGGGTAGGCTAGTGTTGAGCTATGGGAAAGGTATGAATTTGGCATCTATTTCCTTATATTTATCCTTAATCATATCTCCTTTATATTATAAAATGGTCTTATATCAAATAATTATAGCGAAAACTAGGGAGTTATTGATTATTTCCATTTAGTTAATTATTGACTTTTCTCATGTTGGAAAGAGAAGAAATGGAAAATTACCATTCCAGAGGAAAAGACAAAACAGAGTAACTGATGTCCCTTCACTAGGAAACTGTATCCAGCCAAGTAGGTCAAGATTGGAGTAGGAGTTAAGGATAAGAATGGAAAATATCACAACATCAGCGGCAAAAGACAAAGAGTTCACTGGAGTTAGAAGATTGAGCGAATCCATCAGGATATCTTGATCCTAAGGGATCGTTGTTTCAAAGTCTATCTGTTATTCCTGTTTTATCCACCTGGCCATTATAAAAGGGATAGTGCTTGTAAAGATTTAGAAGAATCATGCATCATCATTATTCAAAACTTATTGTTGTATTTTCACTTTGATCATCGACTCTTGTTGATTAAAACAGAGTACGATTGGCTGTAACCATTTTTGCATATGATTAATACATAATCTGGTTGTTGTTCCTTCTTCTATACTGAAGCAGTCCAACGGTGCTTCACTAGCAGCTAAGGTCCCGGCCCTGGTGGATCCACTTGCTATTTTGTACCATTCCTTTATGTTTGCAGTTGTGTGATGGTTTGTTTTTATCTTCATTTATTGGAATCACAGTACTTTATTGTTCCTTGTTTCGAGAATTTATGAATTGTTTCATTATCTATGTTGTAACTGAATTGCATTGCCATTCCTTCTCATCATAATAAGATTGTTATTCTCTGCACCTATATTGTTATGTTGTTAATTTCAATTACAAAGCTTCAGTGTTCATTCGAGTAAATTGACTTTGTTGTTCATTACAGTTTCATAAGTTTCGTTGTTCATTTCTACTAAATAGCATTGCTGCTCATTTCCTTTCTACAAGTATTTGGTTTTACCTTTCAACATTGTTAGAGTTAGCATAGTTATCCCATTTCTATCAGCATCATTATTGATCTAATTCATTGTCATTTGGTGTGGAGTGTGAGATCAACAACTGTAAAGGACATTGGCTATTACTGTCAGACTTCTCAGATTGAGGATCTTATTTATGTTTGATTTCATTTACATCAGTTAAAAGAGGAAGGATTTATTGCTACTGTATCCTTAACTAATAATTGTTGTTAATTTCCTAAGTGAATGATTTAGTTTCAGAGCATTGAGTTTCTTCTAAGTGCAAGTAGGTTTTATCTCAAGCATCTGTTTATTCTTGTATTTGAAAGCATTTTACTACAAATTAGAAAAATTACTCTTGGATAAAATTGTCGCCACATACTTTGTACACTCTTGAAATAGAAAATCTTACCTAGATTGATAATTAATGTAGGATAAATAGGATTTAAAAAGACACCTTTTATACCTCAAAATTTTGGTGTCGTTGCTAGGGAGAGTGTAGCCATTTTTTCTTTTAAAGAGTAGTGTGCATCTGATGAGTGCCTGCTAGGAGATAATTGGGTATTAAAAACAGAAGGTAAGAACCTGCATATGGAGCATGTAAAAGCCCTCCTCCCTTGCCCGCTTTCTAGCAGAATTGTTATTTTTTTGGTAAAAATAAAAATTTGAGTTATGTGTATGACTAAGAAGAAGAAACTTCAAAACAATCCAAAACCTCTACCCAAACCTAACAAAGCTAAGGGACCAGTGACCCTTGGTCGATCAACCTTCCTAGACGATATCATTAAGCAAGTCAAATCTCAACCATCAGTGGGCCCTGGAAAAGTTGCTTCTAGACAACCTATTGGCTCCCTTTGGGCCACGACTTACCATCTATATCCTTTGCTTAGGTGCACAGCAAAACAGAAGAGACTCAGCAAGATTTTCAAGAAATTGAGAATTCTTGCCCAATTTCTTTACAAGAAGGGAATTTTAGTAATCTCCACAAAGGAGGAGGAGAAACAGGGGAAACAGAAGAGCCAAGATCCCCTCTCAAAATAGTCTAAACAATCGGCAACCCAGATAAGGGGAGTGCTATCAAGATCATCCAAAACAAAGCAGAAGAACCTGAAGATCTGAGATCCCCCCAGATAGTAGTTCAACAAGGAACACTCATTATCCCAGACCAAGGAAGTGTTGTTAAGCTCATTCCTACTCCTTCTAGTCAGCCTAGGAATAACTCCCTAGAAAACCCAGAAGGGTATTGGCACATATTTGATCAAATGGCCCAGAACTAGCAAACACCTCACCTCCACATTGCAACATCCCATCGTGGACACTGTAGTTAATGCACCTATGAAGGCCATTCCTCTCTAGAATATTCCTATATTCCATGGCCTAACATCAGCGGATCCAGATGCATTTCTGTTTGAGTTCAATGTATTATGTTGGGGTTATGACTATACCACCGATCCCCAAAAACTAAAATTATTTCCCTTCACATTAAAAGGAGAAGCTTTACGATGGTTTATGGGGTTAGGTGGAGGTGTTATAAATGACTGGCATCAGATGAAGACTACGTTTCTAAAGAAATATTAGGATTATTGTAGGTCCAAAGAATTAAAGGATGAAATATTTCAAATGACAGCAAGACCTAGTGAAACATTAGAAGAATATGTAGAACGCTTTCAATACAATCTCTAGAGATCTCCTTATGCATCTTTACCCTTGCCTAACAATGTGTTAAAACTACATTAATTAAGGGGATGAAACAACAATGGGTTGAAACATTAAACATTATAGGTAAAGGTGACATATATCAGGAAAATTTTGTTGACATCATTCATTTGTGTATCAGGATTTCAAGAGGCAGTGCGAGACTGAAGCTAGCAGATCATGACATGATCACAAGGGATAACAAGATCTCCGGTGGATTTATAACCCGCGCAGAAATCAGCAATCTACTAGAAGATTTCAAAACTGATATTCTAGGGACTCTGACAACGCAGCTCCACATTATGCAAGCTAAACAAAAGCACACAAAAGCATAACAAAATTTGGTGATATTATGCCCTAGATGCAAAAAGAAACATAGCCACAAAGAGTGCCCGTTGGATATAGTCCAAGTCTGCGCCATCTGCACGAAAGATCACTCCACAAAATGTTGCCCCTCACTCCCAGGATTGAAAGCAGTCTACAAAGAAGTAGAAAAAGAAATAGAACTGGTTTACCTCCTAAATCAGCGCTGCCAATGGCAGCTACGACAAACAGGTATGCCCAGATCCATCCTCTTCTTTTTAGTCTCCTCAGTATAATTCTCAGCAATATAACGGAATGTGTAAAAATTAGCCACCTTTTCCCAGCTGGTCACAACAACCATTCCCCATATCACCATGGCAAAATCAAAAAAATCAAACCAATTGTCCAAAATTTCCTTACTGTCCACCATTTTAGCAAAATAATGCATATTCAACACAATGGTCACCCTCCACCTCGCAGAGTCAAACCTGGCAGTCAAACTGGAAAAGACCTATGAATCAGCAAGTTGGAACAATTCCTCTCCCTCAACCTACATTGCCAGTACCATATACATTGCAACAAAATCCCTAGACCAACTTAAGACTGCAACTCCTAGCCCAACCCAACCCGAACCCCAACAATAGACCGGTTCAATCTATACGAATAATCGAAGGACCAGAACTATAAACCAAGTTAAGGGAGTGCAACGACCTTCAATTAAGATCTGGACACATAATAGAATCAAAGGGAGATAAAAATGTTCAAACTGAAAATTTGTTACCTTTAGAACAAACACCACAAGAAGAGAATTTGGTTAGACAAAAGACTCAAGAACAAGCAACCACCCCTTCTACACCTTTCCCAGAACGATTGATCATACCTTGCCCAATAGAGCATCCTGATTTTGATCTTCTGGGAGAACTGAAAATTTTTTGTATAAAAATTCCACTCCTCCAGGCTATCCAAGACATCCCAATTTACGCAAAAACCATCAAAGAATTATGTATAAAAAATCCAAAGAGGAAAATAACAACTAATCCAATTGTCCAAGTAGTCGATACCCTATCTGAATTACTATCAGGAAGAGAAGCACCTGTAAACTATGAGGACCTAGGGAATCCTATAGTCATAGTGCAAATAAATGGATGTTCCTTCCCAAATACCTTAGGTTATTTAGGAGTTGCAATCAATATTCTAACAACCACCACTTTTCAAAAGCTTGGCATTACATCATTAGACCCAACCACAACCTTATTGGAGTTGGCTGACCGATCGGTCGTTAGACCAGAAGGCACATTACATGATGTAATGGTATCTGTAAACTCCTGGGAGTACCCTGGAGACTTCCTCATCATCAATCCTAAAAACCGACTAGATGGACATCCCTTAATTTTAGGTAGACTTTGGCTGGCAACTGTTGATGCTTACATTCACTGTCGACAAGGCAGCATGACTATAGCACAAGGGAGTAATGTCAAGAATTTAGCCTTATACCCTCCAGCCCAGCCAAGCTTAACAATAATCAAAACAAAAAAACAAGTTGTATCATACCTGACTAAAAACATTAGATCACCATTAACCATAGAAGGTGCCCTCGAATTTAAATACCAAACACAGGACGACATCGTTAACAGGTTCATTAGCCAACCAGAAAACATATCCCATCTACCATGTCACATGATCGAGGCAACATTTGATAATGAAGTAGAAGAAGATCCCCTAAAAGACACTCATTATCAATCAATACCTACCACCTCTGTTTACAACAAAAAAACTATAGAAATCGAGCCAAGAAAAACTTTGAACATTAACAAAAACCTAACTGTTGAACAAGAAGAAAAGCTGGTCCAACTACTGAGAAAATATAAGGAAGCTTTTGCATGGGATTACCCGGACATGAAAGGAATTGATCCCTAGTTGTGTACGCACCACATCTATACAGAAAAGGATGCTAGACCCATTCGCCAACCCCAACAGAGATTAAACCCTCATCTTAAGGATATTATGAAAGTTGAATTACAAAAACTTTTAGATGTAAACTTCATTTACCCAATATCTGACAGCAAGAGGGTCTCTCCACTAGTAGTGGTGCCAAAGAAGAATGGAAAGTGGCAGATATGTGTAAACTATAGAGAATTGAACAAAGCAACCTAGAAAGACCACTTCCCCCTTCCATTCATTGATCAGGTATTAGACACATTAGTAGGAAAGAAATTATTTTCTTTCCTAGATGGCTTCAGTGGATAGAATCAGATTTCGATTGCCCCTGAAGATCAGGATAAAACTACTTTTACCTGTCCTTGGGGAACATTTTCTTACAGGGTCTTACACTTTGGGCTATGCAATGCCCCTACCACATTTCATAGGGTTGTACTCAGCATTTTTTTCAGATTTAATAAATGAAGGGCTCGAAGTATATATGGATGACTTCACACCTTATGGGGATGATTTTGAGCCAGCATTACAAACATTAGAAAAAGTGGTGCAAATATGCATTGCCACCAGGGTCTGTTTGAGCTATGAAAAGTGTCATATGATGATGATCGAGGGACTCATCTTAGGTCATTATATCTCAGCAGCTGGAATACAGGTAGATTTGGCTAAAAGTTAGATAATTTTGTTAATACCTACTCCTACCACACAAACAGAGGTATGCAGTTTTCTAGGATTTTCTGGTTATTATAGAAGATTTATAAAGCATTTTTCTCAAATTGTTGCACCTTTATATGCACTAACAGGGAATATTGATTTTATTTGGACAGATAAGTGTGATCATGCTTTTGAGGATCTAAAAAAGCTGGTGTCAACGACCCGAGTGCCAAGGGGCCCAAATTGGGATTTGCCATTCCAAATTTGATCTGATGCTTCAGACACAACAATTGGAGTAGTTCTTGGGCAGGAAGAAGATAAAAAGGCATATGCAATTTACTATATCAGCAAAAATATATCTCCTATTGAATTAAACTATACTGTGACTGAATTTTTTTTTAGCTATAATATATGATGTAAATAAATTTAGACATTATATAACTAGGTATCCTATAGTTTTATATACAGATCACTCTGCCATAAAATATTTAGCAAATAAACCTGTTACAAATGGAAGAGTGGAAAGATGGTTGCTTCTCTTGCAGGAATTTGATATCACCACTAAGGATCGACCTGGAAAAGAGAATCTTGTAGCTGATTTTCTCTCACGAATGCAAAATCCAGCGGATGCAACAATAATCGAAGATCAATTTCCGAATGAACATTTGTTTGTTGTTACTGTAAGAACACCATGGTATTCCAACGTTGCAAATTACTTAGCAGTAGGCAGATTACCCAACCATCTAACGCCTAATGAACGAAAATATATAGTGCAGCATAGTACCCAATTCTCTTGGATTGGGGGCTACTTATTTCATACAGGGGTAGATATGCACATTAGAAGATGCGTCCGAGAAGATGAATTATTTGACATTCTGAGAGCCTGCCATGATGGGCCATGTGGCAGACATTTTGCAGACCACAGGACCGATCACAAAGTTTTACAAACAGGTTGTTACTGGCCCACTATCTTTAAAGATGCTAAAAAGTTTGTCCAGACTAGTGATAGTTGCCAGAGGGCAGGACACCCTGGACAATCTGATGAAATGCCTATGAACCTGCAGTTAGTAATCAAGCCATTGGAGTGATGGGTTCTCGATTTTATTGGTCCTATTAACCCATCATCAAATCAGAAAACATACATACTGGTTGCAGCAAAGTATGTTACCAAATGGGTTGAAGCAGAGGCACTGCCAAGAGCTACAGAAGATTCAGTAATACATTTTCTTTCAAATTATTTGTGTGATATAGCCTCCTGAGGGACATAATTACAGATGGAGGACCGCACTTTGTAGGTAATAAGATTGTTGCAACATTAAAAAATTACCACATTCTGCACAAAATTACAACTCCATACCACCCACAGGCAAATGGCCAAGTAGAAAGCACTAATAAGGTGATTGAGGCAATACTAGAAAAAGCAGTTCCATCACACAGACATGACTGGGCTTCAAGATTGCTAGAATCCTTGTGGTCATACTGCACAACGTGGAGAAACACCACCGGGTATTCACCATATCAATTAGTATTTGGAAAATAACCCATCTTTCCAATCGAATTCGAAATTCAAACATTAAGAACAACGCAAGAGGTGGGTTTGAATTTAAATGAGGCCCAGACCAATAGATTACAACAAATCAATGAGTTAGATGAAATTAGGCTCTCAGCTCTTCAACACACTGCATTAATTCAACAACAGAGAGAAAAATGGCATGACACCCTTATTAAAAAGAAAATCTTCCATGAAGGAGATTGGGCACTTCTATACGATTCCAGGTTCCAGGATTTCCCCAGAAAACTCCAGACACAATGGCTTGGACCTTGTGAGATATAGAAAGTGAATGACAATGGCACCATTACATTGACTACCATTGATGGATCTGAACACTCTTTCAAAGCGAATGGTCATTGAGAGCGACTTTATCATAAACTGCTTACCAGGGAATCCTTTTACCATCAATTATGGGAAGATTCCACTATGAAAATTCTTGTTGAGGAAGATAACCCCTCCTCAGCATTAATTCACTGAACAATTCCTTTGTTTTTAAATTTTGTATATAAATTTTTCTCTTTAATTTTTCTTGTATAAACTGTTTTTTTTAACAGATTTTAGTGTTGTTCCATTTAAGGAACAACTGTTGTTCCTCTTAAGGAACAGTAACCGTTCCATTTAAGGAACAACAAAGGTTTCTTTATTTAATTTTTGTGTTGTTCCTCTTAAGGAACAGCCATTGTTCCTCGTAAGGAACAACAATCGTTCCTCTTAAGGAACAACACTTCTGCGTATTTCTATTTTCGTTGTTCCTCTTAAGGAACAATAGTCGTTCCTCTTAAGGAACAACACTTTTGCGTGTTTTTATTTTCGCTATTCCTCTTAAGGAACAGTTGTTGTTCCTCTTAAGGAACAACAACCATTCCTCTTAAGGAACAACACTTCTGTGTGTTTTTATTTCTGTTGTTTCTCTTAAGGGACAATAGTTGTTCCTCTTAAGGAACAGCAGCCGTTCCTCTTAAGGAACAACACTTCTGTGTGTTTTTATTTTCGTTGTTCCTCTTAAGGAACAGTAGCCATTCCTCTTCAGGAACAACACTTCTGCGTGTTTTTATTTTCGTTGTTCCTCTTAACCAACAGTATCCATTCCTTTTAAGGAACAACACTTCATGTGTTTCTATTTTAGTTGTTCCTCTTAAGGAACAGTTGTCGTTCCTCTTAAGGAACAGTTATTGTTCCTCTTAAGGAACAACAGTCTTTCCTCTTAAGGAACAACAGTCATTCCTCTTAAGGAAAAAAACTTTTGTGTGTTTTTATTTTCATTGTTCCTCTTAAGGAACAACTACTATTCCTCTTAAGGAACAGCAACTGTTCCTCTTAAGGAACATCACTTCTGTGTGCTTTTATTTTCGTTGTTCCTCTTAACGAATAGTTGTTGTTCCTCTTAAGGAACAACACTTCTGTGTATTTTTATTTTCACTGTTCCTATTAAGGAACAACAGTCGTTCCTCTAAAGGAACAACAACTTCATGTGTTTCTATTTTTGTTGTTCCTCTTAAGGAACAGTTGTTGTTCCTCTTAAGGAACAGTAGTCGTTCCTCTCAAGGAACAACAACCCTGCTTGTTCATATTTTTGTTGTTCCATTTAAGGAACAATTATTATTCCTCTTAAGGAATAGTAGCCATTCCTCTTAAGGAACAACAATCCACGTGTATTTTATTTTTGTTGTTCCATTTAAGGAACCATAGTTGTTATGTTTTTGTTCCTCTTAAGGAACAACAACCATTCCATTTAAGGAATAACAATATTGCCTTCTTACATTTGTGTTTTTCCTCTTAAGGAACAACTGTCGATCCTTTTAAAGGAGCAACAATTTCGCTATTTTTTTTATTTTCTTTTCTTTTCTGTCGTTCCTTCTAAGGAACAACAACTTTAATTTGGAGTTTTTTTAGGTTGTTCCGCCGAAGGATCAACACTTTATTTTGCGTCTGTTTTACTTGTTGTTCTGCTTAAGGAACAACTATTGTTCCTCTTAAGGAACAACAATTTCGTGTGCGATTTTTTTCTTTTTTGTCGTTCCTCTTAAAGTAAACACAATTTTGCACATAGTTGTCTTTTTGTTGTTCCTCTTAAGGAACAACAACTGTTCCATCTATGGAACAACACTTTTTGAGTGCATTTTTTAGAGTTTTTGTGAATAATGTTTCACTCTTCATGATCCTTTCAAGGCAAAGATACAAATTTATGCAAGGACCCAAAAATTAGAGGTTACTGAAATAAGAAAATCAAAGAAAAATTATCATCTTTAATGAGATTCCTTTGTATTGATAAGAAAAAGGAAAGGACACAACTATCTATATCACTTTCCTGTCCTTATTTTCACTAAAACCCAAATTGATTGATTATTTTTATCATGTTGGTTCTTCCCTAATTCTCATATTCTCTTTTATTATTATTATTGAATAAGAATAAGGGCATATTTTCTTCTATTGAGATGTTCAAACTTCTTCCATCATCCCTACTTTTAAGGAGTGTTGAGCCATCCTCTATATATAAATAGGAAGTGCCATATAAAAGAAAAGGAAAAGAAAGAAAAAAAATATATGTATATGGTTACTAACAATTGTATAATTTTTCAGATGGAGGATAGGTGGTCTCATCAAGAGCCAAACTACCATGATCATAAGGGAGCAATGAAGTGGCATTCCCACTATGGCCACCACACCAGGGATATGATCCAATGGACACATCAGAAAAATAAAAGTCCTTGGAACATGAGGTCTCATCACGAGCCGGCCTGTCCACCTTTCACTCCTTCCCGATGAATGGCATTGTGATTTATCTGGTTACCAAGCCAGCACAATGGCCTCCATTCTGAGACCACAAGGCACTTTCCTAGGCATACATAAAGGATTATGGTTCCAAAGGGTGAAAAAGCAACTTTGTCAAGGTTATGAACACCTGTGGGCAACAGAGCTCTGCTGATGGTATTGGAGTCGTATTTTTCAACATCAATAGTAACTGTAAACCCTTTTATTATTTCTATATCTATATTTCAAAAGATATTATGTTCCCAATTCCCTTTGAACCTTTTATGCATGAAATATCGTTTAAAAAGGTCAATCATAACAGTTTAAGTGGAATAATGACCGCATAAGCATTTTACCTACGTCAGTTGTCCTTTTCCCTTTTCCGCATCACTCCATAGCCAGCCATATATATTCACAGTTTTCATCTTAAGCCTTGATTTCAGAAACTCAATACTTTTTGTGATCTTGTCATAAATATGTACACCTTTCCCTTTTTATATTTTATGATTGTCGACTAGTACATTGCTCCTCCATTTAACTGGTCGAGCATGACATATCATATTTCATGGGGGCACGGGTGACTTCCAAATACTCTCGCATACATGTCAGTCTTCTATTTGGATGTACTAAACTGCATCAGATCCCTTAATAGCAAGTTTTTACGGTATTGATGTTAAAAAAGGGTATTATCCGATATGCACAATTTGTTGTTCCATTGTTTTCTCTGTGTATTGTTGTGTAAAAATAATAGTGTGCTGAACTTAGATGAAATGGGAGGTCGATCAGTATGTAACAAGCCACAAGTACTAGTTGTTTCCAACGTTGCACGAGAAATTTTGGTAAGAGCTAGATGGATCACATATTTTACACAACTACAACAACCCCATGAAAATGTGGCTATCTAATTTTTGCAGAATTCGCAGGATAATTATTCCATAGTAAGAGGAAGACGAATAATAGTGACAGATACAGTAATTGCAGAGGTATTTGTACTACCAGTAGTTGGACCCATATGGACACATAATAAATTGAGACTTCAAGATGCCATGGCCACCTTTCAGGACGAGGGACAGAACCTAGTTGTCAAAGGAAAAGGAGTCTATCCTTCATCTCTGGGAGAACCATGGATGGAGCTGGCTAGAGTATTGCAGAGCTACATTACATGCGATGGGAGAAAGGATGTGGTAAGACCACGCCACCTCAAATTACTAGCAGTACTAAAACAAAAATGTGTCGTAAATTTGCCTGCTTATTTGAATTTTTTGTTTCATGATGCTTCTCAGAGCATAAAAAAATCCTGCCATATAGATACTGTAATGAGCCACCATTATTTAATTCGATTAATAGTAAGTTATAGCCTTGCTCAGCAACAGACCAGTTGGGAAGAATTGGTGTTTTCTATAGATGGGGGATTAGCCTTACCTGCCCCAAAAATAAAAAGAACCACCAGGATAGCAAGTAGGCCACAAAAACGTAGACACCCTTCCAGATTAAGAATAGGCAGGGGAACATTTGAGAACCTCCAGGGTAACAGCAGCCAACCCTTAGAATTACATAGTTCTGAAAATGATCAACCCTTACAGCTGGAAGGAAGAGACAACCAACAATCAGAATTGGAGGAAGAAATAGAGCATACTAGTGAAGAAGAGAGGGAGGAAGTGGAACTTCCCGTAACCCCCAGAACAAGTCCACCACAAAACCCATTACAGGAGGATGAATTGGCCCAAATTTTGGCCAATATGAGTGAATACATTCAGCCCCAAATTCCGCTCAACCTTAATATTGAAGCAGAGCAATCACAAGAAAACTCTGTCGACAACAAGAGTATATCAGAGGAAATAAATGATGAAGTAGAAGTAGGAGAAGAAGCCACTCAGCAAGTGGCAAACCAAACTAGGGTTACCTCTCCATAGGAACCTATTCAGGATAATGTGAACACTAAAGAGATGTTCCAAACAGAGGAAATGGAAACTAGCCAAGGCAAAGGCATAACCCTTGAAGAGCAAAATCCAACTGAGTAGCCGAGTCCAGAAAGAATAGAAATAGTTAGGGCAATAGTTGTTCCTCCGAAGAAGAAAAAAAGTGAAATTAAGAGGCTACGAAAGGAACAACATGCAGCGCAGACCTCACATTCAATTCCATGATAAAAGGACGCAGACTATAGGCACTCAGTCTTGTAATAAGAGTACCCAGATAGATCTTCAACCCAAAGATGTTTCGATAGGAAACAACCTCGATATGACAAAACCTCAAGAGGACCTAGCATAGGCTCAACTAACTATAGAGAAGCTTGAGGAATACACCATTTCTCAGCAGAAATACCAAGAATTACAACAAGAATTAAGGGATATCAATGCATTAGAAAATGAAGCCTTCAATAAATGTCGGAGGGCAGAAGAAAGAGATGAAGAGATAAAGAATAGACTAAAAACAGTTATGTGCCAAATGGATGCTCTCTATTCCTTATATACAGATGTTTTAAAATGCAGGTCCCCTACCAAAAACTATGCTTTATTTTTGTTACAGAGGTATTTGCAGTTAAAAATTAAGGTTGCTAGGGCAGGGAAACCTATAGAACTAAAAATTGTTGAGGATTTTATAAACTGTTGTAAACATCATGGAGTAAAAGTTCAATGATTAATCTGTGAGTTTTATTTACATAATTTTATATTGGAACAAGAAATGGAAATGAATCCCGGTCCTTTTGTTGGTGATATACAGTTCCAAGTGTTCATTTCATTTGTTGTTAATCAGTTGAAGTGGCTCAAAGCCTATAACACTTTTCAGATGTAAGAAAATGCGTTAGACCTTTTGGTTAGGGGTGAACCGAAAAACCCATTACAACTTTTGGCTAAACATAAAAGTCTAGTGCAAAAGGAGTGAGTAATCTAGACCTTGGAACCTATCCACAAAGGAATTGTCCAGCAAGATATACAATATTTCCTCTCTATCAAAGACAATTCCTTGGCAGCAGCTAAATTCAGATGGAAGAATTCTAATCAGAATATCCAAGACATAGAGCCATTCAACTACAAAAACTTTCAATTAGCTACAGATTGCCTGGTTACATATAGCAACCTCATCTTGAGGGAAGGCTCGTATTGGCTAGGTTGTAGGTTTCGAAGCCCTATTATCTGATATCCTGCAAAAGGGTATAAAGCCATATATGAATTTCTTGAAGGGCAGACAAGGCCCATCTTTGAAGTTTTAGCTAAAAATCATGGTTTTAGACCACTTCATGACAATCCCTCTCCAGTCTATTCTTTAACTGCTTTGCATGCAAATTACATGGTTTTCATGAGGGCATGAATAAGGGTAAGCAGGGGAGTGTGTTGAGCTATGGGAAAGGTATGAATTTGACATCTATTTCCTTATCTTTTTCCTTAATCATATCTCCTTTATATTCTAAGATGGTAATATATCAAAGAATTATAGCGAAAAATAGGGAGTTATTGATTATTTCCGTTTAGTTAATTATTGACTTTTCTCATGCAAGAAAGAGAAGAAATGGAAAATTACCATTCTGGAGGAAAAGACAAAACAGAGTAACTGTTGTTCCTTCACCAAGAAGTCATATCGAGGCAAGCAGGTCAAGATTGGAGCACACAGTTAAGGATAAGAACGGAAAAGATCACAACATCAGCGCAAAAGACAAAGAGTTGACTAGAGTTAGAAGATTAAGCGGATTTTCAAAGTCTATCTGTTATTACTATTTTACCCCCTGGCCATTATAAAAGGGACAATTGTAAAGATTCAGAAGAATCATGCATCATCATTATTCAGAACTTACTTTTGTATTTTCACTTTGATCATCAACTCTCGTTGATTAAAATAGAGTACGATTGGTTGTAACCATTTTTGCATATGATTAATACATAATCTAGTTGTTGTTCCTTCTTCTATACTGAAGTAGTTCGGCGGTGCTTCACTAGCGGCTAAGCGCCCGGCCCTGGTGGATCCACTTGCTATTTTGTACCATTCCTTTACGTTTGCATTTGTGTGATGGTTTGGTTTGATCTTCATTTATTGTAATCGCATTACTTTACTGTTCCTTTTTTCCAGAATTTATGAATTGTTTCATTATATATGTTGTAACTAAATTGCGTTGTTGTTCCTTCTCATCATAATAAGATTATTATTCTCTGCAAATATATTGTTATGTTGTTCATTTCAATCACAAAGCTTTGTTGTTCATTCCAGTAAACTGACTCTGCTGTTCATTACAATTTCATAAGTTCCATTGTTCCATTTCTACTAAATAGCATTGTTGTTCATTTCTTTTCTGCAAGTATTTGGTTTTACCTTTCAACATTGTTAGAGTTAGTATAGTTATCCCATTTCTATCAACAACATTATTGATTTAATTCATTGTCATTTGGTATGGAGTGTGAGATCAACAAATGTAAAGGACATTGGCTATTATTGTCAGAGTTCTCAGATTGAGGATCTTATTTATGTTTGATTTCATTTACATCAGTTAAAAGAGGAAGGAGTTATTGTTACTATATCCTTGACTGATAATTGTTGTTAATTTCCTGAGTAAATGATTTAGTTTCAGAGCATTGAGTTTCTTCTAAGTGCAAGTAGGTTTTATCTCAAGCATCTGTTTACTCTTGTATTTGAAAGCATTGTACTACAAATTAGAAACATTACTCTTGGATAAAATTTCTACCACATACTGTGTACACTCTTGAAATAGAAAATCTTACTTGGATTGATAATTAATGTAGGATAAATAGGAGTTAAAAAGACACCTTTTATACTTCAACAGTTGGTGCGGTTGGGCTAATCTTTCAAGAAAGGGTGGATTTTCTTTAAGGTTCTTTTCCTCTCTTTTTTCCTCAACCTCCTTATGTAGAGATGGAGGTTGGTTATCTGGGAGAATTCTCCCAAATCTCAGGCTGATCTCCTGAATTTCAACAGCATAAGTTGGGTATGATGTCTCTCCACCATATGTTTTTTGAGCTTGCCTATTGTTTGGGTTTGGATTTGGCTACGTAGGCATCAGGGTTTCCTAGGTGGAGCAAAGTGCAAGAGTTGCAGTTGGGTAGGTGATGGAGGCAATAGAGCTGGAACATTGTTGAATTGGGGCCTCTACCCCTGGGGTGGGGTATTCCACTGATGTTGTGGCTGATTGTAGGCTTGAAATGACTGGTTGGTTAGATGGGAATGATATTGAGATGCACATGCCTAATGAGGGGGTGTAGGCCAAGAAGGATGAGCAGGGGGTCCCCAAGAAGTTGTAGATGTGGTTTGGTTGGGTCTGTAATATGCATGGGATGATCCTTGCATACCCTGCTGGAATGGTCTAGGCCCAGGAGGTCTCCTTTGGTTAATGTAGAAAAGCTACTCAGTGACCCCTTCAGCTCCTTGGTATATACCTTTGAGTCTAGGTAAGCAAGGGAACTTGTCTGTGGAGTGGTTTTCCTCACAGACTAAGCAAACCTCAATACAGTTTAATGGGCATTCATTCATAGGATTCCTTCTGGTGCACCTAGGATAGAAGATGGCCAAGGCTCTCTCTACTTCCTCTTGCTTCCTTCTGATATTCATGGTATCCAATTGCAAGGAAAGGGTTTGAAACATCTCACTTTTAAAGTCCTCCAACATATTTCCAATTTCAACCTTGATGGATGAGCTGGAGGACAATGTACTGGCCATAGGTTGACTACTTCTACCCTTGCTTATGGTTTCCCTAGAATGGTTTCTAAAGATAGTCTTGATGTCCTCATAGGGTAGTTGGTAGATATCTCCTCTTGATAACATGCATAAGGATTCTAGGACATCCTCCCTTACTCCTCTAAGTAGGACAAGCTTTAGGGACTCAGGGTCAAGTGTGCACCTGGCCCTTTTCTAACTAAGTTAGAATCTTTCTTCATAGTCTTCTAGGGATTCATCATGGTCTATGGTCATCCTAAAAATCTCATCCTTGGTGTCCTTTGACCTAGAGTGGTCCCTATATTTTTTGCTAAAGGTTTGTTGCATCTGAACCCAAGTTGTTATGTTATCTCTAGGTAAACCCATGAACCAGCGTAATGTTACATCCTTGAGGGTAGATGGAAATATTTTCAACTTTTGCTCATCATTTGTATAGTCATAAGTTCGACAGACAACAAAAAACTCAAATAGGAAAGTGTCAAGGTCCTATATGTTCAAGCCATAGAAATGAGGTAGAGTAGAGGGGCTTATGTTCTCCATTTTAGTGTCCCCATTGGTTTCCCTAATGGGGAAGGCACTACTAATTCTTCCTGCATCTCCTCTATCATTTAAGTGTTCAACCATTGGTTTAGTAGGAATAGGTTCTTCCTCTTCTTCTTCCCCTGTAGGTTCCTCAAATATGTCAGGTTGCTCACCTAAACGGGCTTCCAATTCACCGTCAGTGAAGAAGAAGGGAGGTTGATTGTTGGATGAGGTGAGGGGTGTTTGGCAATAATTTTCGTAAATTATCCCTAATCCTACGAGGCATGAAAGGAAATGTTTTTGGGTTTTTGTGAGATTTTCTTTAAAATTGGAAAGTACTCTGTAGAAATGGAATTGTTGATTAAATGAAAGACAACTAGCAGAATAGAAACTACTTGCAGAATGAAATTGCTGAATTGAATGAAAACCACTAACTAAAGGAAACTACTTGCTGAATTCAAACTACTGAATGAAAGACTACTGACAGAAAGAGAACTACTTCCTGAGTTGAAATTCTATTTGCAAGAAAGGAAACTAGATTAACTTGCAGAATGGAAAGGAAAGCAGATAAATGACAAAATGAAGGAAAGAAGCTAGATTACTTTTGCAGAAATAAACTAATGGAAGAAAGTTAGAAACTAGAAAATAGAAGAAAAGAGGAGTAATCACTACTACTCTAGCACCTCCCCAGAAATGACGCCAAAAGTGATGAGCCTAGGTATTGTAGCAAGAATGTTGCAACTCCAGGGGCTACCAGCTTTACTTATAAACCTGGGGTTCATACAAAATTGGAGGTGATTGTGCTATATACACAAGTAGAAGTGAAGGTATTGCTTGTTGTCACTGCTCATCTCGCAGGAGACCCCAAGGGTTCCAAGCTAGACTTCTATAGGGTCAGAAGAGGCTTGATTTTGATGGAATGAGAGAAAAACTAGTCTAAGGGAGAGCTAATCTACTACAGAAATGAAGAAAGAAACATGAAATGATGAAATCATACCAGACCTAGCTAACTACTTAAACAACTATGCTAAGGTGCAAGCAAATGAGACCAAGCCAAGTCTGTGTTTGAGCGAAGAAAGAAATTAGAGGTCAAACTAGTGAAAAGAGAACATGAAGGAGCAACAATGCATAAGGACTATTGGATCACACGGGTGAGAGGTAAATGAACGGTTGAGATCAGATCGTAGGAGGGTACATAGGAAGCTCGACGAACATGGCTAACTAACAGGATGGATGGTTGTAATTGTATCATGAAGGATTTGAGTGAATAGATGAATGGACAGGGACAGTCATGGATGGAGAGACAAGATTAATCAGTGGATAGATGGCGGAGATCGGCCAAGCTAGTTGGCGATCGGGTGAAGCGATAACCATGAGATCTAGCAGGGCAGATCGATGGTGGAGATTGGGGCACGAAAAGAAAACATGTGGAAATGACGAGCGGGTTTGGAGGGTGGTAAGCGGAATATCGCGCACCCTCAAAGCCATAAATGGTTTTCTAGAATTTTGCACGATTAGCCTCCCCGACCGACACGTAGCACAAGGAAACCGCCCATATCGCATGCCCTCAACCCCATAATGATCACAAGGAAATCCACGTGATATCGCATGATGGCCATGAGATCTAGCAAGGTAGATCTACAAAGGGAATGTGACCGAGCAGGTTGGTGAGCGGGTGCGAGATAACCGTCGGATATGACAAGACAGATCGACAGTGTGGATTTAAAGGGAAAAAAGTCAAATGCGAAGAGTGGATTGGGCGGCGATTGGTTGGTTTTGCGTGTGAAATGTGATCAACAATTAGAAACTGTTTGAACGTGAATTAACAGCTCTCTCTGAGCATTTCAGGCTAAGGGAGAACGAGAGTATGAGTGAGGTCTTAGGCACAAGGTGAAGGAACAGATGATCAAGAAATGCGTGAATGACCATGAAATGAACCAAGTAATGATATGATGAACCACGTGACTGCATTAAACGACAAACCCTTTGTGAAAACCAAAACCCTATGTTTTTGGGGTTGCTGCAGGTTTTCTTCCTCACATCATGGTCCCATAGGGAGGAGGTGAGGTCGAGACATCTGTGAGCAACCTTGTGGATATTTTCTTCGCTATCAGGGTAATTGAGAGCATAAATGAAGTAAACTAGAACACAACTAATCTAATCTGCATTACTATAATGAAACTATAACTATTCAAGAAAATGAACAGAAAACATGGAACTACTTAAGCCAATGAGCAGGAAAGACATGAATCTGTGCTGAATCACTGTAATGAAAATGCATTTATTTAACCAAATGAACAATCAAATCATGCATCTATGGTAATGATGTAATGGAAATGTACTTGAGTAAATGAACAGAAAGTAGGATTCTATGCTAGAATACAATACAAGAAAGAGGAGCTTTGGCTGCTAGGGTCAGGCCCTAACCCAAGAGCTTCAACCCTCTGAGTTAACTTAGTGCTTGTTGGGTTGTGTTATTCTTTCCAAGACACCCTATATTAGGTTGGGCGGACCTACCTATGGTTTTGTACATGAATTTCGCACATGGTCTTGGACGCGATGTTTTTCGGTCCATGGTTTTGGACACGATGGTTTTCGGTCCATGGTATTGGATGCTTCGACATGTATAAATATGTATTGTAACATTGAAAGGAAGACAATGAAAAATCAAGCTGGTAGTCCCGATTTTGGGATCCAGGGGAAAATCTCTGTGTATATGTGTTTTATGTGTTATGCTCTCACATTGTTTATTTTCTGTGTTTTTTAGAATTCATATGCAATTAATTTCTGTACAGGGTTAAAATCTACATTTGGTATTAGAGTTGTTTTGGCTTCAAGGGGACACCTTTGTTGCTGAGGGGTTTCACTTGGGCCTGTGGTACACCCTGTTCAGTGGGAGATCTGCGAGATTAATTCTGGTGGGGAAAGAAGATTACGAGTAGTGGAAAGATAGAGATCGAAAAATTTAATGGTCAGAGTTTTGAGTTGTGGAAACTCAAGATGGAGAATCTTTTGGTGGATAAATATTAGTGGATCGTGGTAGATTCAGGTACCTAAACCAACGAGAGTGTCCGATGAAGAATGGAAGAAGTGGATCGGAAGGCAAAGAGCACAATACGATTGTGTGTCTCAGATTTAGTATTGTTGAATGTATCAGGGGAAGCTACGGCTAAGGCTTTGTGGGACAAATTGGGGACTTTGTACCAATCTAAGTCTCTGGTGAATAAATTGTTCCTAGGGAAAAAGCTGTACAACTTGAGGTTGAAATATGGAGACTCGGTGACAGAGCATCTGAACGTATTTAATACTGTGTTAAGTCAGTTATTATCTGTTGATATTAAAATTTCAGATGAAGATAAGTACATCAATTTGTTGTGTTCTCTACCATATTCATGGGATAGTTTGGTTATTGCAATAGGTATCAATGCAACTTCCTTGCAGTTTGATGAAATAGTCTCATCCTTGCTGACGGAGGAGATGAGACGGAAAAATATGGAGAGACAGAATGGTGAAGCCTTGTCTGCATGAGGATGGTCCCAGAATAGAAACAAAAAATAAGTCATCGAGTGGGAGATATAAATCTAGAGGGAGATCTAAATATCCAGGAAAACCTATAAAGGTGGTGTGTTGGAAATGCGGAAAGGAAGGGCACTACAAAAGGGACTGTAAATCTAAAGCTCCTGACAAAGGAAAGAGATCTAATGATGCTTCTTCTATAGAGGTAAAAACCACCTCAGATAAAGGTGGGGATGTGTACTTGGCTTCTTCAAGTACACATGTAGATCATGAGGCATGGTTGATTCACTCAGGCGCATCCTTTCACTTCACTCCCCATAGAGAGTGGTTCTATGATTATGATAAATATGATGGTGTTGATGTCTTCTTAGGGGATGATAGGAAGGCTAGAATTGTTGGTCACAGAAAAAAAAGTTGAAGTTGCAAGGTGGAAGGGTTATAACACTTCCGGGTGTTCTACATATTCCTGCATTAGCGAGAAATCTGATTTCTGTAAGAAAGCTCGATGATGCAGGTGTAAAAATAGTGTTCGAGAAGGATACCTGCAAGATGGTTCGGGGAGCACTGGTATTGATGTAGAGAGTTCAGACTAGAACTGTGTACAAGCTGAAAGGTAGCACTATTGTTGATGGATGAAACAGTTCTGTGGTTCCTGAAAGTGGAGCAGAAAATCTAACAGTCTCTAGAGAGAAGACCATGTTGTGGCATCAAAGGCTTGGACATATTGGGGAGAAGGGTCTTTGAATACTTCATGGTAAAGGTATAGTAGAAGGTATGAGTAATAGCTCTCTAGATTTTGATTTCTGTGAAAATTGTGTATATGGGAAGCAGAATCGGGTGAGTTTCCCCTTTGGTGGCAAGAGGGCAAAACATATATTAGAGCTTGTGCACAGTGATGTGTTTAGGCCTGTGAAGGTTCCATCACTAGGTAAGTTTGTGTACTATATATCATTTATAGATGACTTCTCAAGGAATACATGGATATATTTCCTTAAGAATAAATCTGAAGTCTTTGATAGGTTTAAAAAATTTAAGGCTCTGGTGGAAAACCATACAGAGAAGAAGATAAGGGTGCTAAGGACAGATAACGGTGGAGAGTTTTGCAGTAAGGAATTTGAAGAATTCTGTAAGAAGTGTGGTATAGCACGACAGAAGGCTACTCCATATACACCTCAGCAAAATGGAGTTGTAGAAGGAATGAAGAAGACGTTGATAGAAAGGGCAAGAAGCATGCTCAGCGGTGTCGGGTTAGGACAAGAATTCTGGGCAAAGGCAGTGGACAAAGCATCTTACTTGGTCAATAGATCACCTTCATCAGCGTTGGAGGATAAAACTCCATAAGAGGTATGGACTGGTAAGAAACCATCTCTTTCACATTTGAGTGTATTTGGATGTGATGCATATGTACATGTTCCAAAGAAGAAATGAACCAAGTTGGATAGTAAATCTGAAAAGTGGATCTTTATTGGGTATAAGGATAGTTTAAAGGGTTATAAGCTTTGGAACCTAGTAACAAGGAAGGTTGTGTACAACCAAGATGTGGTGTTCAGAGAGGTGAAAGATGTTATTAAACATGAAGTCCAACCAAAGGAACCTGAGAAGATAGAGTTTGAGCTAAAGGAGGAAGAATCAAACTCTATAGCAGAGGAGGAATCAAAAGATGAAGAACCACAAACTCTAGGTGTGAGAAGATCAGTTCCAGAAAGAAGGCAGCAAGAAAGGTATAGTCCATCTTCTTTCTGTTCAAATTTTGCTTCATCTATTATTGATGATAAACCTATAACTATGAAGGAAGCAGTAGATTCATAGAATGGAAAACGCTGGAAAGAGGCCATGGTTGATGAAATGGCATCTTTGCACAAAAATGAGGCTTAGGATCTGGTGGAGGTGCCGGCTGGAAGGAAATCCATTGGCAGCAAATGGGTGTTCAAGAAGAAGACAAATGCAAAAGGAAAGGTTGAGAAATAAAAAGATCGATTGGTAGCAAAAGGTTATTCCCAAGTGCCGAGAATTGATTTTGGTGATATTTTTCTCCTGTTGCCAAGGTAGCTTCTATTAGATTACTTTTATCTGTTGCTGTTGCCCTCGATTTTGAGGTAGAACAAATGGATGTGAAGACAACATTTCTTCATGGGGATCTAGAAGAGGAGATCTACATGAAGCAACCTAAAGGCTTTGTGGTGAAGGGTAAGAATAATTGGTATGCAAGTTAAAGAAGTCTCTGTATGGGTTAAAACAGTCACCAAGGATGTGGTATCGAAAATTTGATACTTTTATACAGGGACTTGGCTTCACTAGAAGCAAAACAGATCACTGTGTGTATTTCAAATTAATTGGTGACTGTGTTATTTATCTGGTCTTGTATGTGGATGATATGTTACTAGTTGGAAATGACAAATAAATTATCTAGGATTTGAAGACCCAATTGTTCTCCAAATTCGACATGAAAGATCTTAGTGCTGCAAAATATATTTTGGGCATGGAAATTAAAAGAGATTGGGCAAAGAGAAAGCTTTGGTTAAACTAGAGGAATTATGTCGAGACAATATTACAGAGGTTTAATATGTAGGATAGTAAATCGGTGAAGGTTCCTATTCTTGTAGGTGTAAAGTTATCCGCTGAACAGTGTCCCAAGGCACAAGAAGAGGAAGAGGATATGTCCCATATTCCATATGCAAGTGCAGTTGGTAGCCTGATGTATGCAATGGTCTGTACTAGACTAGACATTGCACATGCAGTGGAAGTATTAAGCAGGTTTATGTCAAAACAAGGGAAGCAACATTGGACAATAATGAAGCTGGTTTTTAGGTATTTGCGTGGCACTAGTGATTATGGTTTGTGCTACCAAGGAAAACCAGGATTGGACAGAGTGTTGGATATTTGTGGCTTTGTTGATGCAGACTGGGCTGGAGATCTGGATCAAAGAAGATCTACAAGTGGGTATGTGTTTAACCTGTTTGGAGGTGTAGTCAGTTGGCTGAGTAAGAAACAATCTGTAGTGCCACTATCAACTACAGAGGCAGAATACATGGCAGCCACTCATGCAAGCAAGGAAGCAGTTTGGTTGCAGAGATTGTGTTCAAGTATGGTGTTAGTGCAGGCAGCTATAAGGATATATTGTGACAACTAAAGTGCAATTTTGTTGGCAAAGAACCCTGCTTACCATTCAAAGAGAAATCACATTGATGTTCAGTATCTCTTTGTGAGGGATATGATAGAAGAAAAAAAGGTTTTGCTGGTAAAGGTGGACACTTTGAAGAATACTGTAGATGCATTGACAAAATTTGTGAGCTCTGTGGAGTTCTCTTGGTGTAGAGAAACAATGCGTGTTGGATAAATGACTAAGCTCTCTTGTGGCCCCCTGTGGAAAGAAAACAACAAGTGGGAGAATGTTGGGTTGTGTTATTCTTTGCATGACTAGCCCACGTAGTTAAATGGGGAGTTAGAGGTCGGGCGGACCCCACCCTTCGTTGTGCCAATTGCGTAGCGGGGGCGGGGGGGGAATCATTGGGGGGGTTTCAGGGAAGAGGGTAGCTCCCCTCTATGGGATCCAGGGTAGCGCCCTGGGAAATTTTTTTTTTGGACTCTATATCAGGTTGGGTGGACCTACCTCTAGTTTTGTGCATGATTTTCGCACATGGTTTTGGACGCGATAGTTTTCGGTCCATGGTATTGGATGCTTCGGCATGTATAAATATGTATTGTAACATTGAAAGGAACATAATCAAAAAGCAAGCTGACAGTCTTTGTTTTGGGATCCAGGGGAAATCTCTGTGTATATGTGTTTTATGTGTTATTCTCTCGCATTATTTATTTTCTGTGTTTTTTAGAATTCGTATGCAGGTAATTTTTGTATGGGGTTAAAACCTACAGTGCTGGCTCAAATCAAAACTCATCTTCATTATAAAAAAAATGTATTACATCAAACTGTTACAAGTAAAAAAGTCTGAATACTTTCTAACTGACTGGCTGACTACTGGTTAACTAAAAAACTGAGGTCCTAAGCCTCTCTATTTATACATCTGAATTCTCAACGACTTCCCTCAAAATCAGGGAGGTATAGCTCCCAAATTAATGGTAACTTGTCCTTTCACTTTCACTAGCTCGGTTGCCTTCTAGTAGGGAGGCTACTTGTACTTCGACTTGCTTCGCTGTTTTTTAGTACTCCTAATTTGGTTGTTTGTACTTTTAGCTGATGGAGGGATATTCGAATAGATGGGCAGTAAATGAGGAGGATTTACCTCCTATAATTCCTCTCCCTTGTCCTATCTGAGGTTTTACCAAGGTCTTTTACCATAGTTCGTCGCTTTTACCTTTTATCCCTTCATTTCCTTTGCTTTTATCCTTTATTCATGCATTACATGCACATTAGACCCCAAAGAAAAATATCCAACTCTAACTCAACCCATAAGCAAAATATAATCAAAAGTATGCAATAAGTTGTGAGAATAGTTGGTTTGGCTAAGTTAGGAGGTGAATTAAGGCCCATATAATTACTCAATGATGAGACTCATCGCCTACTCTATAGTTCTTGTCCTTCTTCTTGAGTGAATTTCATTAATGATCTCTAATTCGCGTTCCTTCCTTCTATTTATATGATTCATTCTTGATCATTTGTTCTTGTAGACACCACTTCTCAAGTTAGGTTGAACCGTCATGTCGTTAGGGCACACCCCTTGCCATTTTGGTACCCTGTCGTGCCCAACACACAATGTCGCGTCAGGTGCTCGAGCACCCCAACAGTACACCTAGGGTGTGGGAACCCACATCATCATGCATCACACGTCATCCAATTGCTTGATTCATTGAACTCACCCTTGCTTGTTCCACACGTCATGCCAAATTCCGCTCATGTCGATTGGTCATGCCCATCGCACCTCACTCAACTCATTCTTGTCGTGCATGTATCACCAAAACCCTGTGCCAAACTCTCCCATGGTGCCCACCATGTAGTTATGTTTCCTGACACTTCAACTCACTCGCATGTTGTCGAATCGTCCACGCAATTTGCTTATGGGCACTCAAGCACCCTGCCTTCATGCGAGCACACCTCAAGTGCTTGCCTTTGTGCCATGCACTCTACGCGATGCCCACAAGTCCACTTCGTACAACCAATCTACCTAACACTTGTCCCATGCATCCAATGCGTCATGCCCATGCTCCACACCCATCGCATTGCATGAATTGGGCACACACACTCTATATGTTGCCATGGATCATCATGGGTGCCCATTTGGCTATAGTGCCAGCTCGAGGTCATGATAATCCTTTACTTATATGGGTCTATATTCATTCATTTTTTGGGCACACACCCCTTAACAAGTCAAGGCGACCCATTGTGTGTTGTTCAGGGGCGCCTCTTCGTTTGGGCGACCCGAAGTGCCTAACACGCAATGTCCCATCGGAAGCCCACGCGCCATGCCATTTGCTAGTGTGCCCATGGCACGAGCACCCACGTTTCCATGTATTTCATGCTACCCTACCACTTGCTTCACCGAACTCACCCATGCTCGTTCCACCCATCACACATCTTGCCTAGCCCACGCCTTTTGGTTGCTCTGCAATCTTTTCCCGACCACTATTCATGAGGTCTAGTTCATGCCCATCACACATCTCACCCAAACCGTGTACGTCATCCATGCATCATTGACGCTCTCTACTCGACTCGCCCTTGGCACCCGTCGTGCAGTCTTGTTGCCTGATGCTCCAAATAACCCACCTATCATAGACTTGTGAACGAAACCCCGCCTATAGTTCCTATGCACCCAACCTTCATGCAAGCACACCTAGGGTGCTCGCCTGTTTGCTTGAAAACTTTCTCCACAATCCTGCAAAAGGCCAATGGTTATTTATTATTAATATATTGTGCAGAGTGTGAAGGTATGCACAATGAAAGTGTGAAAGCTTCTTGCACATAATGTACTCCCTCCATAGCCTCGTACATATGCATTTGTGTTAATTTTGAAAATATGCGTTAATATTAATATTTTAATGCTATGAAAATCATGTTTTTAGATTTGATTATTATAATACTTTGAAATAATGCCATATGTAATAATGTTTTTCTTTCTTTTTGATGCAATGTGAATTTTAATTGAAAATTAATATATAGATTAGTTTAAATTTTAAACATATATCAAAATTAATATATAAGATAATTAGATTTAATTTTCATACTTTAATTTATTTTTTAATGATTTCAAATAATGAATGTTGTAGTTTGTAATAATGTGTTTTTCTTTGACGTTCTAATTGTAATGCATTTTAACTATTTTCCAGTTATAACACAGGAAATTTGACTCCCCTCATTTATTATTATGGTTATGTTTATGTAATTAGGCTAGCTTCATTTTTTATTATTAATATATTGTGTGGAGTGCAAAGGTCCACACAGTGAAAGCTTGAAAGCTTCCTCAGTGCAATGGACTTCCTTAGTAGTCCCGCACATATGCATTTGTGTTAATTTTGAAAATATAGGTTAAAAATTAGTATTTTAATGTTTTGAAAATCATGCTTTTAATTTTGATATTTTAATGATTTGAATCATATAGATTAGTTTAAATTTAAATATATATTGAAATTAATATATAAGATAATTAGATTTAATGTTGTTACATTAATTTAAATTTTAATGCTTTCCATGGGAGCTTCACTTAATCAACCTCTGAAACAACCCTTAATTTGACTACATCTTAGAAAATACGTCTAAAAATCACTTTATTTAAACCCCTACCAATACGAACCCAATAAACCTTCCTTGTTATTTAAACCCTTACCAATACGAACCCAATCTCTGTCTCTTTATTTGTTGATGTCAGGATTGTATGGTTATGTTCGTCAAGTTTGGAAGCTATGATCTGAACCTGATAGTTATGTAACTTAGTTTTATAAGTGAACATAAAGTGTTACAATTTAGAAAAAAAGGAGACATTGTAACAAAGCTTACAGTAAAATGGGCAGAAATCTTTGTGATTGAGAATCTTGTTCCATTTTTTTAAAAATATATATATATGTTTACTTATATTAAATTCTTTTTATAATTAACAATAATAATAATAATTTAAAATAAAGTAGCATTTTAATTAGTTTTTTTTAGCAACATGAGATTGTCATGAAGTAATATTTTTAATGCTTATTATAAATTGATGTCTATCAACATTTACCAACCATTTAATTTATATAATTACACAAATTTTATACATTTACAAAAATTATATAATCACTATCCTAAATCTCTCCTCAACAAATATAGATAAATATATTAACTTATTTATATTAGAAAAAAAAAATGTAATAACACAAGCATATTAATTAGTTTATACAACTAATCAATTAGTTTGTACAAACTAATTATGATTGTAAAAATATATGTTAATGAAAAAATTATATAATATATAAATTATAAGTACACATAAATATTTGTTTATATAACATAAATATATGAACCTCCTATCAGAATAGGATTTCCTTGGGATATTTCTGATGGGGAGGCTCAAGGCTCCCATCTATTTCTGATGGGGAGGCTCAAGGCTCCCATCTATAGGTGGTGGAGCTAGAGGAGTACTATATCTATCAGAATCTCATTCTATATTTTTTATTTGCAAATGTGTGGAGCTTGAGAAGTATTATATCTTCATAATCTTATTCTATATTTTTTTTTTGCAAATGTGTGGATTGTTACAGACAATTTCTATCTGAGGCTTTAGAAAACCATATTACAAACTTCCATGTTTATGGTGACTCCCTTTTAGTTATAAATTGGATCAATGGTCTTTTCATATTGCATAATTATCTTCCTCAACCCATTTTTCAGGCGATTCTCTTTCAAAAACAAGAGTTCTCTCACATCAATTTTAAACACATTTATAGACACATAAATGTGGCAGTTGACAACCTATCCATGTCTAGACTAAAATAGGATGATTTTGAGATAAATAGAGAAAAAGACATAGATGAGTAGATTCAAACTCCCTCCATGACTCTTAGGAGATGATATGATGCTTTTTGCTTGAGCATTATAGACATATACATGCTTTTTATTGAGACTTTATTTTCCATATTAGATATATGTTTTTCGTATGTAACTCTTTATGAGGCTCCTTACAAGTCTTCTCTTAGTATTTATGAATGGATTTTGGATTTGCATGACATTTTAATTATGAGTTGTCTTTCAACCATTTTTGGTAGATTAGATTTTTTACCATGTATTCTTATTTTCTTTATAAAATTACGAGTTTATTTAGAAAAACATATATATATAAAGTTATATTATCTATTAAAAAATAAGTTAACTTTATGAGAAAATAAAAAGTAAAAATTACTTATATGAGAAAATAAAAATAAATATCACAATAAAAAATTGAAAGCCATGTACTATTTATTTTTTTATTATTTAATATTCATTAAAAAAATACATTTCAAAATCAATTAACAAATAAAAAAATTTCGCAATCGATCAGTTAAAAATGGACGAATTGTATTGAAAACACCATGATTTATATATATATATTATAACGATGTTTTTGGTAATTAAATGAGACAGCATATATTGAACTAATTGCATAGTTTAAAGAGGTATCGATTTAGCCTGGAAAGCAATCGAAATTTTAAGCGGGATATTATTGTAGAAATTTTGGAAATCCATGTTATGAATATCAAAATTCAAGATTTTAAGAACCTTAATGGCTTTATCAAGTTTTAAGATTTTAAAAAGCCTGATACTGCTAAATCCATTTCTATTATAAAAAACAAGATTCATAACCTTAATCTGTTTTGAAAAAAATAACGGAATTCAAACTATTTTAACTTAGTAAACACTACCCATAATAATTAATGACATTTTCCAATTATTATAGGTTGTTTTAGCAATAATTGACATGCAAGCAGCTGAAATTGACATGCCTGAAAAAAAAATGCCACCAGCTGAAATTGACATGCCTGAAAAAAAAATGCCACCAGCTGAAATTGACATGCCTGAAAAAAGACGCAACCAGTGGAAATTGACAACAATCTTCAGTCAAGAAATAAATTAATGAGTTCTGGAAAATTATGGAGCAACATTCAGAAAATGTAGGGAAAGGAGAAGAAAACATCCCATCAACAATCTTCTGTCGAGAAATAAATTCAGTCAAGAAATAAATTAATGAGTTCTGGAAAATTATGAAGCAAACATTCAGAAAATGTAGGGAAAGGAGAAGAAAACATCCCATCAACAATCTTCTGTCGAGAAATAAATTCAACAAAGATATTAATGAGTTGTAGAAAATTATGAAGCAACATTCAAAGAATGTACGGAAAGGAGAAGAAGACATCCCGTCATAGAATGCAGTCAGCTGAGAGAAATTAGGTTAACCACTTAAATGTACAACCGCAGAATAAAGTAGGGGACAAAGGAAAAATGAGTAAAGGAATTTTTTTCCTTGAAAATGATCAATTACAATTTATGTTTGAGTTTGGGATCCGGAAAGAATTGTTACATTGTTACAGAAAAGTGATAGGCCTTATAAAGAGGAGTTTATGAATAATTTTCTACTTGGGTGTGGCTATTTTCGAAAAAGAAATTCCTTTAAGTTCTATGGAAAAGTCTAGACTTTATAAAAGCTGGGAAATTTGATGAGATTGCTAAATTATCTAAAAAAATATAGAAAAAAGTAGTGAATAGAATTCGTTTTAGAAATATGAAATGTGTCATACAAATCGAACTTTGTCAAATTTTCCCTATGGTAAGTTGGTTAGTCCTTGCATCTCTCTCCCACAGTATCTCTATCGGATTTTTTCAAAAATCTCTATCGGATTTTTTCAAACTTCCATAACTTTCAGGGAAAAAAAGCATAATTGTTAGACTACCCTATGTAAAATGGGTAGGAAGAGAGAGAAAAAATGAAGAAACAAAAGTATTTAATAGATAATAAATGTAATATGTAAACTTGTTATTATCTTACTGTCCTTTAATTAGTGAGGTCAAACATACTAAATATGTTTTGATTTAATAAAATTTAACAAATTTAATTATTATATATTAATTTTTTTTTTCATAAATAAAAAATTAGTATTTATTTTATTATTATGGGTTGAAAAATTGAATATCTTATTACAAATACATCCTAAATTGTGATTTTTGCAATCATTACTTTTATAATGCAATGTATTCCATCTTGTCATACTGATACTTTTATACGCTAATATATTATTAAATAAATTAAATAAATATTTTAATTCAAATTTTAATAAATAAAAAAATATGTATATAAAAATAATTTGGTTGGAATAAAATCTAATTTCAAATTTTAATAAAATAAAACATATGCATTTTATAACTAAATAATAATAAGATGGTATTATTATTTTTTCAAATATAAATTAAAATTTTAAAAATAAAATCTATATATTTTTATAAGCTAATAATTATATTAAAAGAATTTTTTATTGAATATTTCAGTTCAAATTTTAAGAAATAAAATATGTAATTTTTTGACTTGGATAGATAACCTTGATTTAAGTGCAAGCATAACATATTATAGTTTTTTGAAGCTATGTTTACATAAGCATTGAAATTAGGACCTTGCTCTTTAATTGCACAATGAGGACTTTACGAATAAGTAAAATTCAGATTGATAAAATTCTAAACCTTAACACTAATTTGAATTCAATATTTCTATTGTAATTTAGCTATGTTTAAACTAAGTGATAGGAGTAGCTACTATATAGCGTTTGTTTAGTACTGTTTCTTGTGTAAAAAGTAATTCATAGAAAAGTGTAAATTAATTTGAATTAAAAAAATAAAAATCTAAACATGCATTGTAACAATTAAATTTTCACATAAATTTCAATTTCAAATTAAAATTGACATGCATGTAAACATAAGATAATCTATTTCCAAAACACCAATTAATTAAATTCTATGATACTTTAAATATTTATTTTAAAGCTAGATGTCCACGTGTACTTTGTTAAGGTTCTAGCTGATGTGAAGTCATATGTTCAATTCCCACCCTAATCGAGGCAAGATATTAGATATGATAAAGATATAGACCTACAAAGCTTACCAAAAAAACTAGACAAACCTTGTACCATAAAAAAAACATTAATATAAAAGATTAAAATTAAAAAATAAACACATCTAAATAGTCTTTGATAACTGAATAAATGTATATGAAGGTAGAATAACAGTGAATCTAAAAATAACTATATTGTTGTGCCACTAAATTGATGTGTTCAAGAAGTATTTATTAAATTTTATTCAAGTTTTTAAAATTCTTTTGGAAAGAAACATATTTTTAAAATTTTGTTACTTATATATATTAATTAATTATAATTTTGTATGTTAATGGTATTATTATAAGTGGAAATATCACATATTCAACAATTTTATAATTTAGTTGTGCTAGTTTCATTAATTGGTGAAAATTTTAAATCATGGTTCTGGTAAGGAATTGTCTAGTTAATTGGTTGGTATTAAAATAATTTACTTGATAAATATGAAATTCTTTTTATTATAAATTTCTTCTAATATTATATGTAAAATCTATGTGAACATAAGAGTTGCATGTCTCTTTCAAATTGACTTGTAAAAAAGCATTTTGACAAAAAAAATAAACTAATTCATTTTAAATATAAAATAGTTTAATGATAATATGTCAATATCAATAAAACTTGTTAATGACATTTTAATTATAAAATATTTTAATGGTAACATGTCAAACAACTATTCACAACTCATGAAATTTCATTGAAATTTGGACATAAATATTGACACTGATATGTGTACTATAAATAAAACTAGCCACTCCATCTATATGAACCAATGGAAAAATAGAAAGTTAAATTTAAAAAATTTCAAAATCATTTATTTCCAATATTAGTTTATATTTTTTTTTCAAAACTTAATAGATTTTAAAAATCTTATTTAAAATTTTTTAGAATATGAAAGCCAATTGTTGTTTACTAAAAACAAAAGAATATAGCCTAAGTCAATTATTTTTGACTAAAAACAAAAACAATATAACAAAAAAGACAAAGTAAAATAACTAGCCTATCTTTTAAATGGGGAAAGGGAACAGGGAAATGAGAAAATGGGAAAACAGATTTTGTGAAAACATAGTTAATTTTTTTTAGAATAAATAAAATATATTTTTTAAATATATAGTTAAAGAAGAATATAAATAATATTAAAGAACTTATAAAGATGAAAATGGTGGAGTGAATTTGAGATAGAGTGAAATAAATATTGATAATTTTTTTTAAAGGACAAGAAAAGCTAAGAGTGTGTCTAGTGTCTACCAATAGTAATTATGATTTATTTGGGGATAAAATTTATAAGCTAAGATTTATAATAATGTATATGATGGATGGTGGATCTCTTATTAGATGGGATCCATGAAATGTCCATTGTGATTTTACCATCCAACTTGGGATATGTAACGGGGTCTTCATAATTCCACACAACCCTTAGTCTTGACTTGAGATAACATTTCTCACCCATCAAATTCCTAGTTCGAGTAACAATTCCAGATGATACTCTATAATATTTCCAATAACCTAAAAAAGTAAACTAAAAGTAAATATTATTTAGGTCTCATTTTGATTGAAAGAATATTGGAGAGCTTGGATAAAAAGCAAAAGATCTAGATTAAACATATGTAAAATTAATATAAGAAATTTTAGAATTCAACATTTAACAAAATAAAATAATTGCAAATCATCATAAAATTAAAGAATTAGAGTTCAATCTAAAATATTATATATCTCTTTACTTTAAGTTTAGATTTACCAATAAAAGAGGTTTTCATAATTCTATTGAAGGTAAGTATACTCTCTATTATTGAATTACTGAAATATTTGGTTTTTATGAACTTATTTGCTCACTGTGATGTACTTAATCCCTTATTGTAGTTAAATAAAATATATTTGAAAAGTAAAAATGATTCTTTCCTACATTCTTGTTTGTCTAGAAAGACTTTAACAAAATCTTTCATTTAAAAAATTGATTCTTTCCTACAATGTTGGTTTGTCTAGAAAGAAAATGCAGAACATTAGGTTGCAACTTTTGAAATCTATTTTACGAGTATAGATTATTTTTTTAACATTGTACAACTTAGTTGCAATAAGGGTATTTGAGGGGCTAAATTTATCTTTACTTCAATCTGACCTGTATTGTTCTAATGATGAGATACTTTGTTTTAGGAAATACTTCAAACATTGATGTCCATATTGATTTCAAAGTGTCTCCCAATGACATACAAGTACCAAATAGGCTACTATTTCTTTCTTACATATAGACTTGCTCAAATTTCAATCACATAA